>CM032811.1:4492214-5092214 GCA_019155185.1 Beaufortia kweichowensis
ATGCAACAGACCAAAATCTGTGCGCTTTAATAGTCATCCGACCCCCAACCCACTCCATTGGACATGCAGACTTGAATAACTCTTAACAATTTTGAACGATTACAACCAATTTCCAGTTAGAGAATAGACTCCAGTGTGCTTTTATGACTAAGTCGGTGCAGTGCATTATGGGAAGCCGAACAGCGTCAGACACGTCATATACCCCACACATTTTCTGGTGAAATAACTTTTTTCCTTTTTAAATGGTTTCAGGCTTATCATATTTTATTTCCAGTGTGCTGTTATATCAATTAATAATCCTCGACATCTATATTAATTCAGGTACAAGCAAAGAGTATGAAGGACATGTCATTACCTTGAGCGTTAATTACTCTTATACGCATCAGCTTTTAAGCACCTTTATTCCTTTACAGCGACCGCAGCAGGACATAAAAAAGAGATAATCGCAGCGCCGGACCAATCCAGATCGAGAAATTTAAAACAATGACGACGTCCTCATAAGGTTCACCTTCAGGCTATTAGATTTGCCTGCAGAACGGAGTCTAAGATTCTAATCAGGGTATTTTGCTGAAGGTCTTAAGGCTCGGAGAGAGAAACACGTGCGCCAAACAATAAATGAACATTATCACCTTGTGGCATCTCAACCCTTGCTGTGACTTCCTTCGCAAGCCCTCTGCACAAGTCAAGGGCTTTAAGAGCGCATGCACGGGATAATTAGAAAAACCAAAAAGCTGTCTGATCCACAGATGGTGAGGTCGATAGACGCTTTCATTATTACGCACTCAGGGGCTTGAGTAAAGCATCGATAAATTAACATCAGGAGACTCATAACTGTGACTTTTGGACCTCTTTTACTTTGTCCTTCAAATGTTGCGCCGCATTGAGCGTGTGCTTCGTAAATGGCTCAGCTCAGCTATTCAGCCGTCTCACAAGAATTAAATGCTGTTTTTGTGGTCCCCTTAAGAGATTTCCTACAACAGAGAAGAAATATTATAAGGAAAAATCAATTACAAGCAATGCATGTTGCATTATGGAAATATATTCTTTTACACAAACACACACACATACATATTCTTTGGCTAGGCTTTTTAATAGCCTATAATCCTGTTTTTGTTTGATTCACATTGCACAGATTTGTACAGATACACATTTGCTTTAAGTTAGGGTCAGGCTGTATATGCTGCTTTTATAATAAGCAAAATACACTATTATAAAAAAAATTAAATAAAAAAAAAATTCAAAGTGAATAAACCTAAAATAAAAAAATGTAACTAATATTTTTTACATTTAATATAAATTTTAACAATTTTAAACTAAAATTGTATTATTTTTATTATTATTGTTTATTATTTTAAATAACGTTTTTGTTTGTTTATTATTTTATTAAAATTTGTTTAACTTTTTTATTTGAGGTATTTTTATAAATGACATTAAAATGATTTTTTTTTGAAAAAATTGTGAAAAGTGTTTCACCTGTGGAACAGTGACAGTTAACAGGTTAATAAATGCTAGATGTATTGCTCATTGTTAGTTCATGTTCATTTCAACATTTACTAATAAATTTTTGTTTAAACACACACACATACATATTTTTGGATAGGCTTTTTAATAGCCTATAATCCTGTTTTTGTTTGATTCACATTGCACAGATTTGTACAGATACACATTTGATTTAAGTTAGGGTCAGGCTGTATATGCTGCTTTTATAATAAGCAAAGCTGTCTACATTTTAAAGTGGTGCAGCGTCTACAAAAAGCATGGTGACTGTACACAAAAAAATACAGTAACTGCATAAAAACAATGTTTGAAATTGTCAAACATTGGCCTTATGGCAGCAAACTAATGTTGCTTTAGTTTCCCTAAAATAAATTGGGGAGTAATAATGAAACACTTTACAGCTAAAAACTGGTGTTCAAAGTGTTGGATGGTAAAATGCAAGATAATGTTTAAGATTGTGTGTTTAAGATAAATGCTTGTGTGTGCTCGGTATACATCCGCAGATAGTGAAGAAGCAATCTACTTGACCCTGTAGGGGATCCTGGCAGAGAGCTCTTGCCATCAGTGCATTACGCGTGTGTGTGTCTCAAATCAATGCCGTGATAAAATTTAAAGAGCAAAAACATCACGGGGGGGAAATCTATCAGGAATTAGACCATGGAACATTCGATTAAAGTCATAAAACAAATGACAGACATCTGAGTAAGACCACAGATGAAGGCTTTGAATACACATTTATATGGAACTCTGGGTAATAACTAAAGTGAATGAGCAAAAGCAATTAAAGAGTTTGATGGGTATGAGCAGACACGTCCTGCGGATACAATAGAAATAAAGTGAACAGAAGAGTTTTAATGGCTGAATCATTCCACACATTTTCATGTCTCGTCTTGGATCAGTATGTCTTAATATACTGGATAGAATATTAAACAGACTTTTAAAGATGGAACTCGTTTTAGTCTTGTTAATCTTAATATCATAATTTATTTATTATTTATTTACTAATGTATGTAAATTTTAAGAAAGTTTCAGTACTTTGGTTTGAGCAGATATTATAACACAACCTTTACAAGAGGATTGTATTTGTTAGAGTTAAATACATTAGTACTAAAATTAACTTGATAACTGTCATTGCATATAAGCTTTCACATGAAAATACACTATTATACAATTTTTTTGAATAAAAAAATTAAAAGTGAATAAACCTAAAATAAAAAAATGTAACTACTATTTTTTACATTTAAGATAAATTTTAACAATTTGACAATTTTAAACTAAAATTGTATTATTTTTATTATTATTGTTTATTATTTTAAATAACGTTTTTGTTTGTTTATTATTTTATTAAAATTTGTTTAACTTTTTTATTTGAGGTATTTTTATAAATGACAATTTTGATTTTTTTTTGTTGAAAAATTGTGAAAAGTGTTTCACCTGTGGAACAGTGACAGTTAACAGGTTAATAAATACTGTAGATATATTGCTGATTGTTAGTTCATGTTCATTTCAACATTTACTAATACAATTTTTTTAAATTAATAGTTGTGTAACACGCACACAATGAATGCACAATGAACTAACATGAACCAATAATTAACATTTGTATTGTTTTTAGTGAACATAACCAAAGATGAATAAATACTGTAAAACTATGTTGCTTATTGTTAGTTCATGTTAGTTAATGGTGACCCTGTCTGTGAAAACCAGGTTAAAATCTAAAAATCTAATTATGAGATAATGAGCATCAAAGTTTGATTTCACCTATTAATTTCACTATGATTTCAATCATTGACCTGACCTTACTCAGACAATATAAAAGATATCAATGTTAAATTCACACAGAATATTCTTTTCATTATGTAGAATGATTTTATGTAGAAAACGAAAAAATCACAGAAAACGTCTTTAGCTGGGTTTTTACAGACTGGGTCACAATGTATTAACTAACATAAATTAATGATATCTGATGTTTCTTTTTTTCTTTACTTTTTAATCCAAAACATGTGTATAGTTAAAAGCTTTTATTGTCCGAGCTTGACCACCGAGCTTTTTTTTGATGTCCTACATATATGATAAATAACTTAAGATGCTCTTAAGTGTGTGATTTGCATCACTGTCTGAAAACAGAATTCTAGCCAGTGCTGACATGATCAGACAGTACATTGAATGTACATCGTCTCTTTATGTTTTTGGGTAATTACCCCATCACTCCACGCTTCAGTATGTATCAATGAAATCACACTCTTAGGGAAGCGGTTAAGCAGCTCATGGCTCATTTTGAGTAATCGTGCAGGTGAATTGTAAGTAAACTCTGCGAGCGTGCTCGGTTGCTCGAGTACCAGCTGCCAGCCAAGCTTGCCAGTACGGACATGTGAGCGGCTCATTAAGCCAGGAGGAGTGAGCCCATTGGCCCTTTCCTGCCAGAAGGCTGAGACTCAGTCAAGCCAGCCGTCCCTTTGCCCAGACGGCTACCGAT
The DNA here is from genome assembly GCA_019155185.1 of Beaufortia kweichowensis. Classification (NCBI taxonomy): domain Eukaryota; kingdom Metazoa; phylum Chordata; class Actinopteri; order Cypriniformes; family Gastromyzontidae; genus Beaufortia; species Beaufortia kweichowensis. The sequence continues at coordinate 4,496,188 of CM032811.1, forward strand.
CAGGGAAGTCGGCCAGCTGGGACGGATCCTAATTCATTACAGGGAGGCGAGAATCAGAAATAGAAATGCAAGGCCAGCATTGAGGAGCAGGCCGCAGGGAGCCGGCAATGATATTAGAGGAAGGAAAACTGTTTCCTCTAAGCAGCAGATTATGAAAACATTAAGCAACAATTACTGTAATGAGAATTACTGGGGCGGCAAAGGATGCAGACAAGCTGTGTGCATCTGGCTAATGCAGCTGGTTTCAGGGGTGAAGTACCGGAGACGGGGGTCTTTTCATTTGTTTTCGACCTGTCAGTCTTCCGCATATGGAGGGGTGGGCGCGACGGGTCGACGGTCTCATTGAGCATCAAATTGGCATTACTGTTCGATATGCAGCGAGCTCAATTTATTACTTGTCAGATAGCAGGTCCTCCTTCAGGCCTTCAGGTGATTGGTTAGCAGGTGTAAATTGGATTCTATTCCCGTCCTGACTGACTAGATCGACCGGGTTCCAGCGAACAGAGTCTTGTCTTTTATCGCTTTAGCTTTTGCAGATCAAAACGGTCATCCCGATCAAGTCGTGCACTCATAGGAATTATGATTCCATTTTTGCGCAGCAATATTTATGAGCCCAACCAGATGCTGCTTCACAACAATCTTGTCAGATGTGATTAAATTCTTTCTGACACACAACAAAGTTGAGAGCGCAGATTGCTCTCATCGGCCTAACCTGTGATTACATGAGAGGATTCGGTTATTGCGGCTAATGTCATTAGCATTCACATGTGTTGCCTTATCAATGAGTTGATGCAAACAGGTGGTACAGCGAACAGGTAGCAAATACAGAACAGATTTTTTCTACGTATAAAATAGGGTGACCCTATTTTTCTAGTTTTCTAAAGTTGTGTAAACTCTTCAACAGAAGTTTGCTATTAAATTTGATTGATTTGGCTCGCTCCGTGTTGCCAGGTATCTCAGCGGTACCGATATTATACATACTGAAAACGTAGCACAACAGATGCTGCTTACAAATGTGGTCTTCTAACTCCAGTAAATCTATCAATTTATTTTTTTGGCTTTGCCTGTCAACTTCCATTACTGTCATTTCCTCCCCATCAGCAAATCATAACTGGTTCCAGCAGGGAGAGAACAAGAATCAAACTGATTTTGAAAATCCGTTATAAAAGTAACATTACGTGAAAGTCACCAATGAAATGCCATTCTTCCATTATATTTTACTCAACCAGACAGCATACATGGAATGAATTAGTGCGAGTTGTGCGATTTGCTGCCGTTTTAATTTCGTCTGTTTGGCAGGCCTGCTGTATTTCACCGACCTGTATTGAGTCCTGCCCTTAATGTGCCCATTAAATCACAGAGCAAGATTAAAACTGAAGAGGCCAACACAGATCAACAAGATGTACTGTACTGTGGGGTGGCTTGGCTTCGTAAACCAAGATGGATAGGCTTCGGTTTGGGCAAGATGGGACGCCTCCATTGGGTGGTTGGGCTACTGGAGACTATAAATCAGAGCGGTGGAGAGGTCTGGACTCAGGTGGTGTAATGATCCAAGCGGCATGTGGCCGACCTCTTCTCGGCCAAAAGGTTCTGAGGGTCTGCCCGCTCCGTCAGATCTTGCGAATTGTCATTTATCACTACTCGCCCAATGACTCGAAGACTGCAATTGTGTCTTCGTGGACATTGTGTAAAGATAACGCCAGGTTCAAATAACCAATGAGCCAACGGACTCATTTAGAACCTAGAAACTATGGGAAAGAAATTCTATAAAAAGCCTGATAGAAGATGCAAAAAAATCACAAGCAGTTCTCTGTATGTATGTGTTCCAGTTTACCATCACATGCAATGTAATACACATAATGCAAAATATATCACCCGACAAAGCTTTAACTAAGGCACAGAAAATGTTTTTGTGGACAGTGTAACTTTCTTTCACTGTTGCTATGACTGTATGAAAAGAAAATTGCATTGCAGCTGCTTTAAAGTGCCGTGTTTCTTTGGTTCAATATTGTGTTAGCAGTGCAAAGGTTATAGGTTTAATCCCAGGGAACACACACACTGATTTAATACCTTAACAAACAGCATTTTTGTATGAAGGCACTAAGTTTATAGAGGGTTCTGTGGCACCATAATGTCACATCTAATGATCTAGAAATTCAAGTGAACTTTACAGATAACCAAGTCAATATTTAATGACTAAAATGCCTATTTCTCAGTAGCAACTGAATCAGAAGTTGATAGAAATGGACCTTTGTGAATGATTTAGCCTAATTCTTTCCACTTGATTAACGCATTTTGTACACATTTTTATTTCTTGCATTCTTTGTAGAGGATTGTGGGATATCATATGAATTTGCAACTTGCTAGATATTGCATTCATTACCAAAGCTTTTCAGTAAAACAATCAGATGAAATATATGTTTTGATTCAAGATTTTTATTTGTGACACACGCAGCTACAATGCAAAAATCGAATATCTTATTCTTATTTTTGTCTTGTTTTGCAGTACAAATATCTAAAAATCTCAAAAAATGACACAAGATATTAAGTCTTGTTTTAAGAAAAAAATATTAAATTTAGGTGATTTTACACTTAAAATAAGCAAATAATTTGCCAATATGGTAAGAAAAATACATTTGAATGAATAAGTTTTACCTCTTTTTTTAAAGTTCTTATTTCAAGTTCATTTTTCTTGCTCCATAAAACAAAGCTAAAACAAAAATAACTTATATAATATAATAACTTAAGTATATATTTAACGAAGAGAAGGGTAAGATTTTAAATAAGATACTTATTTAAAGTACAGACAAAAAATAGACATTTAATGATCAGTTACCTAAGCAAGTCTGTAAAAACCCAATGATGAAATCAGTTTTTTCCTTTGTGTGGTTGGGATTTATTGATAGGCTTGTCAATTACTCTTTTACATAGTCAATAGGCTTCAGTGATGTCACAGCCATGAACCATGATCAGCTACTTTTGGACTAAAATCTTGTAGTGAAATTTGAGTCATCAGTAATTTTGCTCCTATTATCAAGATGCACGGCGCTACATAAATAAAAATTACCTTGATAAACTCTGATCTAATAAACGTTATTAGATCAGAGTTTATCAAGGTAATTTTATTTATGTAGCGCCGTAATTTTATTTAATTACATCTTGAATTTAAGAGTACACCAGAATTTAAGAGTACACCAGCATGACCTCGAAGCTAACAAATACGGACTAGAAAGTCATGGAAATTCACACTGTACTTTTCACACAAAGAGGCTCAGACGAATCGGAGAGACACAGACATAAAAGAGACAGTGATTGAGAGAAGGAGAGACGCACGCTGGGAAATCACTTTGCCTAATGGGATTTTTAATGGGGTCTCTCTATTAGTCTCTTTATATGCTCCTCATCTTCATGAGCAAAGAGTCTGTACCGCTCCTTCTTCATTAAAAGACAGATTTTTATGACACATCATATTCCTCATGGCTTCCACACTAATATATTAGGATCCTGAAAGGTTGTCCTCACAAATTAGAAAGAGAGACCTGTACATTTCTCTGCACAACAGAAAAGCGTGTAGTGATACAGAGACTTATTGTGTCATTTACAGTACTGTTTATAGTACACGGGTCACCAATTGCCAAATTCCTTATTCCTTGCAACGGATTTGCAGTTGTTACTGTGTGAGTAGTTCATTCACTAAGATGCATTGTTGCAAGAAGATGACCTGTTGCATATTTGCAGAATTGTGTACAATTTCATGTTCAGAATATTTGTCTAAATTTGTCATTTATATGATAAGGTTTAATATTTAGGGTTAGAGGTTTGCTCACTCCTTAACTTGTACAATAATAGTGAAAACTGCTTTAGCGAGCAGCAGCAATTATACAGCTCCATTACGTTGGTTATAGTCCATTGCTTTCAGTATGCATTTAAGGCCATCCTATTTACAAGCAACATTCAAACGGGTTAAAAAAGGTCAAAAATGCAATAATTTATTAAAGGCCAACATGCAGTTTTGTACCACTAAACTGTTTTGTCATTCTATGCTGGCTGCTGAACACAAAAGCTCTTCATTTGTTTTTGTGTAAACAGTGGAAGACATTTCATCTCCGGCTGTACGCATGAATCAGCAATAATAGCTCTTTGTTATTTATTAATAGTTATGGAGGCATTGCAATTTTTGATTAAGAACGCACATTCGCTTTGATAAAACTGCGGATTGGAATTAAAACTCAATGCTTTTCTCTGGAAGAGAGAGATTTTCTTCTTTCTAATTTCACACAATGGAGCGAGGTTTATTACTGCCGATTCATGCAATTTAGCACAATACGAAAAATGTTTAAAGAGCTGAAAATTATTGAATTATAGTTAAATTACGTATATTTTATAAAAAGCGTGTTTGATATTTTGTAGTACACTTTTACTTTTTTTAACCCACTGTTGTGTCAAAAAGGGACAAACACAACCGTTTAATTAAATTAACCTAGAAAATGTTAATAATTTACCCAACCATGGTTTAAAAGAAACCAACATTTTGGGCTCAAACAACCCAGCATAGGTGAATGTATAACCCAACGGTTGAGTTTGTCCCTTTTTGATTTGGAGTGTATATTATTTTAATAACTCATTCTTTCAATACTTCATTTACTTTTGGCTGGCTGAATAAATGGCTTAGACTAGTCTTACAAGTTAGTCCTCTAATGTTTCTTCAAAACTGCTCGTAACTTTTACATTAGTTACATTAAAAAAAAAAGATTGGTCTAATTTGAATCCAATAGGTAAGACCGATTAGCAATAATTAACTGCCAGTTGGTCAGACATGTTTTGACTTGGCGACTTTGTTTATGCAACTAGCCCATGAATATTGTCCCAGAAACATTTCTTACTTGGCAAAATTAAAAAGGCCATGATTTAACATCTTTTATATGTCCTGAGTATGAGCACAACCTATAATGCCAGAGCTCTGAACAGACAAATTTGATATAAAATGAAACATTGCTATAAACAACACTGTAATGAATAATATATCTCATAATGACATGTAATCAAATGGTTTATAGTGTAATGCTTTAGTTCTACTAATTAATTTACCACCAGACAAAATATATGTTAATACAGCGAACAATTTCCATAAATTTACTGCAGCTTTATTCTAGGCAGTGTAAACTAAACAGAGAGAATATTATTTGTACCTTGTTTCCTCTGTTTACAACCGCTCATCTTCTGATGAAATACACATTAAACTAAAGCTAATGCATAAATATGATTAATGATCTGTCTTACGGGATGCTGAAATTAATTATAATCTGAATGACATTTCCTGACCTTGCTTTCCAAGAAATGAACGGTTAATCCCACGAGATGACAAACGCAGTAAATGTTTGATTGTTGTCCTGAACATATTGAATTTGAGAGTCTTTTTTTTCGCTCATGTTGAGTCCTTTGTGCATGTTTGTTGTTTATTAAACTGCAATGATCGGTAATTGTGATTGGACATGTTACTTGTTCTATTGAGCACGACGTTCTTTATAAACACTCGCCTCCGTCAGATTAAAACAAGGAACGTTCAAGATAGTTTTCTATCTTAATTACGCCGCTAATCGCCGCATTAATTTGCAATGCCTGGTGAAGGTAAACGTCCTTTTTGCATGGAAAAAAAACTGTCTGGCAATCATTAGCAGATGCGATCAGGACCTCATCGTGTTACAGCTCATTAAATATGGTCTCCTGTGTCATTAGGTCTTCACAAGTGTGGGTTCAGGGCCCGCCTCACCATATTTATGCTTTGGATGGCGATGGTTTTGAGGACGGGGAGCACCAAAAGTCACAGCCTTCTAATGGGGAATCAAAACCCATTTGCAGACTCATTTCTGCAATGATAGCCAGAGATGGTGCTGTTGCGCTGCTGATATCGGGTGTGAAAATGACAGTTTTGGATGTTTAGACTAGTTCTAACAGGATGGTCAGACATATAAATACATTTTACATTATTTACAACCACCATGAGCCCAAATTAAACAAATATCTTTTCTAATGTCAAAAGTTTGGAAACACTGTAGATTTTTTTTTGCACATTTTAGAATGGTAGTATCTCATCAAAACCATGAAATAACACAATTGTAACTGTGTGAATTATGTTGTGACTAAAATCATCCAAAATAAATGAACACTACGATATATTTGATCATCTTCAAAAGTCGTCACTCTTAGTTATAAAATCATACTCTTGACATTTTATCATTCAGTTTCTTGAGGTCTCAACCTGGGAAGCTTTTTAAACAACACTGAAGAAATTTCTATCTATGCTGGACTTTTTTATTCATCATTTGCTCTAAGTAATCCATTTAAAAAAATGTAAATAAAGTGTTACTTTTGTAATTAAAGAAATTCATATTTTGCCACAATTATATTTTTGACTACAAAAGTAAATTCAACCATTGAAATATACATTAAATTAAACATTAAAATGATATCATTTTGTTGTCCCTACATGACAAAGAATTACAAGCAATTTTTCTTTTGTGTATGCTGGAAACAGCACAGGTCATTGTGTCACACACAGAATCAAATATAGCCAACAGCCTCTCTGTAAAACAGCCCCTGTCACGAAATAAAACATTTTTTTTTTGTTTTGGTACAATGTGTCTCCACAGAGAGTACTGGACTTATGGCAATAAAAGAAAAAAAACTTTCAGCCTCCCATAAACTTCTTGTAGTACATTTTCCTCACAGCTACAGCACATTATGTGCTTTTTCTGATAGTTTATTTGTAGTTCTTGGATTTGATTGTTTGACATTATATCAGTGAGGGTCATGATTTCATTCTTAAGAAATGTTTGCACATTTATAACACTGACCTATAACTACTGGTTGCTAGTAGGCATGTCTACTATATCAGGATTTAATATTAGTGTTAATTGAGTTTGTCTTTTTTTAAGCCCAACCATGGGTTTAAAAATAACCTACATTAGTATTAAAGAATTGCTAGATTGTGTGACTGCTCATTTGCATAAAATAGCATAAAACTCCAAATTTATCACATCACATGAAAAGCGTATGACCTCCAATAGCTTTGGCTGTCAATTACTTTGCAATGTAAACTATGTGTCATTTTATCATAAAACCTGGCCAATGGTTCGGTTATAATCGCCTGCGAAATCAAGTTACTATTTTTAAAATGAGTAAATTGTGTGATGCTTCTTGCAGAAATATTTTAATATGTGGTTTTGACATTTTTGATTTTCTTTTGTAAATGTATTGCTTTCTGAGAGATATGGATGGAGCATGTGCCGGATGGCAGTTTCCCTTGAATTATACATTGAAATGGGAAGCTTCACTCACCCTGACAAGCCTATTTTCTCTCCTGCTATTCTGAACAGGACAGTTAAGCACAATAACAGAAATGGCTTCATTATGCCACATCTGCTAGATTCTGAATGGTGAAATCTCAGCTGCTACCTGAGCTAGTCTATGAAAGTCTCTAGCATAAAAAATGTTTAATGGGAGTCGCATTCGGTGACATTTTTCTTCAACATTAACTGTTGTAATGGATGTTCGCTCTGCCAATATCATTATAGCCTTTGGCTTGAAGGTGAAAAGCATTCCTCTGTATTTTATGAATGTGGATGACTTACCATACGTCACTTTCACTCACAGAAGCTAAACGTAATTTTAGTCTGGGATAGAGAAAAGCCACAGTCATTAAAGTTACAGCATATGTCTGAAGTGAGCAGTCAATTAATACACTCGTCAAGAGGGTGCTGCCCGTGGGATAATAAACAACAGTTGTCATGGTTACACAATAATATATAGCTTAATGAAAAGACATGACAAGACATGAAATACATGAAAATGAACTATATCTGAACCTGAACTACATATTTCTGATCTCTGATCTACTATATTTTTAATTTTAGAAATTTTTATTTATTTTTTTATTCTAATTTTAGGTATTTAAAAACCACTTACATTAAAAATCTCTATTATTTATGTTTATTGTCTAATATTTACTTTTTTGAGTCTTTGACGTTTCTATCAATTTATAGTTTGTCATGATTAGAAAAGAATTTAACTTTGAAATATTAACCTGATAATTGTCACCACACATATGGAGTATACACATGAAAATGCACTATAGGAACTAACTTTTTAGATATTAGATTTTTTTTAAACATTTTTAAGTCTTTAATTTTTGTTTATTTTAGGTATTTTTATAAATAACATTAACGTTAACATTTTTTGTTTGTTTATTGTTATGATAATTTGTCAAATATTTATTCTTGAGTCTTAAAACTTTCAATCAATTTGTATTGTGTCATGATTAGATTCAAACTCAACTATGAAATATTAAAGTGAATAGGGAAATAAGATTGTTTCTCCTGAGGAACGGTGACAGTTAACACGTTAACTGTCATTTTATTCACAATCCATGAAAAATGTATTAGGAGTCTTCACAGATAGCAAAGATTATTAAGTTAATGTTAAAACATTTGGTTAATCTCTACATTAATTAAACATTTAACATTAATTATCAGGGTTGATACAAGAGTTTTCAGTTGTTTTTAATATAAGTATCTTAAATTTTTTGTTGCGTTCCCCTTACAGTCCCCCCAAAAAACTCATTAAAGGCAATTTTCATACATTTAGAGATCTGATCTAAATGTGCTGTAAAAAACATTTTTTTTGTTATTTAAATTTTAAAATGTGTTGAAGTCCTTGAATTTTAAGACATTTGTATCTTGGCACAGTGTAAACATCTTTTAATGTAAACAGAGTGTAAAACATTGTTGATATCTCGACCAAAACTCTACACATGAGATGACTTTATTATTTTTCTTCAGGGAAAAGTAAAGGTCTCCATTAGCTTTTATTGTAATCTCTTGCTGTATAACAATTGAGCTATTAAAGAGATTTCACTTGTGATTTTTCTTGTTTGTGGGCCGATGGAAAGGTCATCCAATTTGAAGGACGCTTTCTTGTGAATCTTTGTGACTTTGGGCCTTTGACAGCAGCGTGCTTCAGACGATCCATGAAGTGAAGTTCAAACGTATTTAATCGTCAGTGTGAAAGATAACTGGGCTTTTAAATGGTCTTTAACTGTGTAAACACAACTTTTTTATGCTAATCGGCGAACCCTTCAGATGGCGTCGCTTTGTTTTTGCATCTTTTATGAAGGAAGCATTATCGTACCAAACACAGCGAGTGTCTGCTAACCGTTTATGGCAAGCTGGAGTGATTAAACAATCTGTTAGGGTGGAAGCGCAGAACTTCAGCTGTATGGCTGTTTTTGGATATCAGCTTTACAAAGTGCAGGCATCTCTCATTGATAAAATAATGGGACAGCAGCTGTAATTGGAGAGGGTAGAAAACTACGGTCCAATAATGTGCAATGCTGTGATAAAAGCTTATCTACAGCAGTAAAAGTATGACCTCCATAATGATTCACTCATGAATCCTGACGTGCCGAGATGAATGTGGAGCACAGCGGTGGGAAAGACACAGTGGGTTGGAATAAAAGGCATCCTGTTTAGCCTTAACATCATATACACGCACGGCTAATGCCTCCACACTAACAAGACAAACTGGTAATGGAATGTTGTCGACTGCAACAACCAATCACAGCTTGTCCCAAACAAACAGGAAATGCTTTTATCGTAAATAGGTCATTGCGACTTATGTCACCATTATATATATCTTAATTTACCGGATAAAATATCAAACTCACAAAAGATGAACATTACATCAGTTGGTTCTTTCATCACAATTAAGTGAACATATGTTAAGGTTGAATAATTTTACTACTTGAGCAGATGTTGCTGTTTTCTGGGTACACAGACTTCTCATGAACTTCTTTATAAAAACCTGGCAATTCATTTGGGAGTATGAGAAACATTACAAAGTTTCCTTGACTTTTATTCTTCTCTCTAGGCCAAATGTTAAAAATATATATATATATATATTTTCACGTACTACGTTACCAAGTTTCATGTACCATGTTTAGCTTTCAGGTAGGTCAGTTGGTGCTAGCAATGCCATTGGTTTAATCTGAGGGATTTCACATATTCATATAAAATGTATGATATAATGCACTGGAAGTCGCTTTGGATAAAAGTGTTTGCCAAATGCAGAAATGTTGTGTGAATATTATTTTAATGTTGTGTGAATATTGTAATGATACATGGCTCCATATCACTTTCTATCCTGTTATTCTTTTGTAATATCTCTTCAACAATCGATTAACATGCTAAATGTATTAAATTAAAATATATATAATAAAAATTTCTGCACAAGTAAATCTCACGAAACCAGTCTAGAATATGTTTATACCACATTTCATTGACAAAAGATGAATTTTCCTTATGTATTATTATGATATAGCATTATTTTAAGTAGCAATAGGTTACAATAACTGTAATGGACGTTTTTGTGAGATTTTTGTAAACACATTTGCAAACTCATTTGTTAATGAATTAAAGAAAATTAAGGCAAAATTATTATCTATAATAATCACATGAACTCTGCACACAGTAACTGAAGATTTGCACAGAATCGGAAAGCCTGTCATTCATAGTGTTTTGCATGTGCTTTTTTCTTCTGTATTTGTTTATGATATATTTTGCACTTTTAAATAACCGTATTAAGCCTCTTGCAAATGACATGAGTGTAGTTCGAGCAGCTTCATGTAACACATTTTACCCGATTAAAATCCATTCCGCGTGAGTCTCTAGCTTTTTCCCAAAAATCGATAAAGAAAATGCAAACAAGTCTGAAGTTTCTGTCTGTTAATGAGCCAGCAGTGGTTGTGACTTCTCTCTATTCATTCTCCATCTGCATTTGTTCAACACCCATCCATCTTAAAAGAGCCAACAGAGAATTACTCTAATGTCCATTCATTTACTTTCCTTTGTTTTTCTTTCAATGAATTCTGGATGCGATTAGCAAGTTTAATATGTGATAGGATAGGGAATAGCTGTAATTTTGGAATGGAAATGGCCAATCTGTCCTTTTCATACCACTGTGCATTCTGTCTTTCATAGAGATTTGTGAGATTTATGCCCCATGTCACTATTTCTGATCACAAGCGCTGTCAAGTTCTCGGTTAGCCAAAGGGCTCTCTGAATCTTCTTCTGTATTGAAGACTGCAGCGTCGATGATTAGAAGGGAAGTTTGTTGGAAGGTCCGCAGGGAAAAGTTGGTCTCTCCCCAAATGCTGGCCCTGCCTCATTTAGGATTGGAAAAAGTTCTTGAGAACTAAAGGCTTAGGCTAAATCTGAGTGACAAAAGGGCTGGAACCATCACAGGAGCTTTGAAGTTTTTAGAAAAGCATTGCAGAAAAAATCTTTTCCCCCATATAACATTTAACCAAAGCCAAATGAAGCAAAGTTTAACCAATCAGCTACTTGCATATAATCGTATACATCATTTTCTTATACATGACCACCAAATTGTTCTGCAGTTATTTAAAACGTCATTTCAATTTAATTCTATTTCACTTTGGCAGATTTAGAAGTACATTTCTAAACTACTTTAACCTAGAAATATAAATTTTATATAAAAAAAATAGAAAAGCTATTTCAGACACAAGGAAGATATTGAAGGTATTAAGCGTATCTGAAATGCAACTGCTTGCAATTTTTCAATCTGATATGCATGAGGGCAAATGCTCGGTTTCCATTCAGCATGGCCTGGGGTAACAGTCATGTGATTAGACCGATTGAAATATTCACCTGATGGCAATAAAGGCTTGTTATAGGAGATCCTCCCATTCATTTTTTAAAAAGTCAAAATACAATTTTTAAACACATGATTTATAAAGAGCCATTGGCAATATGAGCTGATAAAGCACATGCAGAGGTCTATTCAGGATGGTGTAACCAACAGAAATTGTAGTGTGTATCATCTCATATCATCATGTCTTAAAATAAACAATGAAAGTTCTGTTCTTCTGTATCTGCTAGTAATTCTGTTATATCAAAACAGGAAGCGATCAGATGACCAATTTACAATGACCAATTAACACTTGGGTTCACTTGTAATACAAACTGTGATTTCAAAATAATTCGTCTCGGATCTAGTTATATTCATATTTATAAGGATAATACAAATTTCTTCCCATCACCGAGAAGATGGAAATGCCACAAATAAGGCACCAATTAGATAAACATTGCCACATTCACCAAACAGAAGAAAATATTTACACTGCACTGCAAATATTTGTGTCTCTGTCTGTGAAAACCAGGCTAAAGTCTAATAATGAGCATCAAAGTTTGATTTCATCTATTTCACTATAATTTCCTGAGTAATGTCAAGCCAAATATTAAAATAATAAAGATATCAATGTTAAATTCGCACAGAATATTCTTTACATTATGTAGAATGATTGTGTGTAGACTTTAGCTGGGTTTTCACAGATTGGGTCACATTTTCTGCACGTCTCAGAGCTCAATATTTCACACAAACTTGGAAGTTTGGAAATTAGTTGAATTAAAAGCAAGCTTTTTTATTTAGACCGTTATAACTGGTATAATTTTATTATATGACTACAAAAAGGTAAAAGGCACCATATTTTGTATCTGAACAAAAATCAATAGTAGTAATCAGCAATAAATGAAGGAGTCACATTACTATAAGAAACATTCACAGCAGTTAGACAAAAAGTGTCATATTGTTGAAAGATCTAAAATGTTATCAGGTACAACACTGCGTTTGTGTGCTTAAACGAAAAAAAAAAAAACATTGTTTACATACTTGTAACCAGAATAAATAATTTTGTAAACGATTTGTAATTTATCATTGTGCCATTTACATTCATACAACATTGTTTCATATTATAATTAGATGTTAAGTTGTTGACATTGCACATTTTGGAGAAGAGTAAACACTGCAAACAATGCACAAGCTTGGCACAAGAAGAAAATGTACCAACCCTACTATGTCGAAGGCTTGTCTCATAAATAATAATACTTAAACCTGACTGGGCAGTCGAGGGGGGTGTAATTGAATATTCAAAGCCATTTTTATATCATGGCATCACAAGGTGTTGTAAAAACTGCTACCAACACCTGAATTTAGCTTTTGGTGCTATGCGCTGTTTACACAGTCTATAGTGCAAGTGGGAATATTTGTGAGATGTAAAAATAATGTGAGGTAATAGCCTGACCTTTTCTCTTAAGTAGCTCTTCAAACACGAGCCTGTTATTTTCTCTTTGATAGCTTGTTAATTATGTTCATTTGCGTAATGAGTCTTTAGATAGATCCGTCTAATTGTGGTAATGCCTTTCTATCCGCGTGCCCTTCTTAGTGCTGTTTGTTTAGCCTTAAAGGTTTAATGAGCTTATTTTTGTAAGACCACACACATCTTGCACAACAAGAAAAAGAGAAGATGATGAATAAAATGCTGACAGGTGGGCTAATAAGAATAAGACCTATCACTGGTGTTACTGATGGACCTACAAGGGCGAGAACTCTTTTGAATAGCTTGTCTAATATATTAAGGAGTCTTGGCATGACCTGTCTTTAGATCTGTCTGATGCTTCTACTAATTCAAAATTGAATGTCCCAAAATATTCTACTAAATGAAAAATATTTTACTGTTCATTCATCAATTCTCAATTGTCTTTTATGGTAAATGTGAATATAACATACAGTATATGAACAAACATACAGTATATACACATTATTATTCCAGTAGGTCATGTAAATAAAGTTAAGCAAGAAAAAACAGGCTTAAATAATTAGTACATAATACATAATACACTAAAAATAGTAAATAATTTAGTTCTGTCAATACTGGAATAATTTTGACAGTGACATATATGACTTTGCAGTGTACTTATAGTAAACAAATTAATGAATAATGATAAGTGGTATTATGGGAAGGGATTATTTTATTCTAGACAGCACTTATTTGGATTGCTTTTGAGATTATCTATTTTTTTTATTTTGTTTGGTTTTCCATATGTGTACGACAAGATTTTAAATGCATTTTTCTGCCTAAAATGAATTTTGTCATTTTGTTTTAGGAGTATACTAGCATAAAGATGAATTCTAAGATAACAGACATGAACCTAAATGCCTTACATTTTTCAACATTTGATCTTCTCTTTGGTTGTCAATGGTGTGAAAAGCTTCTATTAGAAACGCTCTGTAATTTTTCAAGTGAAAATGTTCATATTGATTCAGATACAAAGCATACTGCAAATGTTTCATATCCGACATTTTCCTCTGGCTGAACGTTTTAGTCGATATTACTTTTCACACATTTTACCCATTCCCAGCACATCCGCTGTGAGATTAAGACACTTTAATTGATGCTTTGCAATTAATCTTCAATGTACATCTTGATTAAGGTCAGCAAAATTCACCTTTCTGTGCTCGACAACGTGACCTGAGGTAAATTCTAAATGAGGTGGGAAAGGGTGGGAAGTTTTTTTATGAAAAAAAAAATCGAAAACTTAATCAAATGAGGAGGGCATGAATATATCAATCTAGCCAATGAAAAATCTAGTGTCAATTCTGGGCAAATGCATCATCAGTCATTTTCATAACAGCCAATTTAGCTGATGAATAAACAGCTCGGCTGAGTGCTTTGATGCCCGTGTTGGATTTTCGTTTTAATGTAATTTTGGAGGACATGTTCAATGATCACCTTTAGCCCCTGACAACATTCTGTCCTTCTGCTTATATAACTGAAGCTAATGCAAAGACCCTCGGAGCCAAAGGGGATTTGCAGGCGTTTTGTGCCTCCACACACACTGCATTTAAGTGAATTACTTGGCACTTAACTTATTGCAAAAAAAGCTACAAATCACAGGGTGAGAAATCCAACATCTCCAACATCTACTGGAGCTTGTGGCTTTAGGGAAAACTGACACATTCAAAGTAGGGTTGACGACTGAGTAAAAAAATTTAATCAAATTAATTACATGACATGCTGATGAATTAATCAAATAAATCACACAATATTTGCTTTGAAAAGCACCCAAAGGTTACAAAAAAGTGGCTTTGAAATTTTATTAACGTTTGACACAATTGACAAAAATGACAAAGATATAATTGTGCCAACATGTTCATTTCTTTCATTTGAAATCTAACATTAAAATATTTTTGAAATGGATGTCTTGGAGCAAATAAAGAATGAAAAGCAGTCAATAAGAGTCCAGCATAGATAGAAATTCCTTCAGTGTTTTTTTAAAGCTTCTCAGGTTGAGACCTCAAAAAGCTGAAAGATAAAATGTCAAGAGTATGATTTTATCAATTCTAGAGAAAGTGTGACGACTTTTGAAGATGATCAAATATTGATTGATTGTATAAAAACATAGTGTTCATTTATTTTGTTAAATATGATTTTAGTCACAACATAATTCCCACAGTTACAATTGTGTTATTTCATGATGAGTTTACTACTATTATAAAATGTGGAAAAAATTTGGTCAGTACAGATAAACCTTATTAGCTCATTAATATAAATTAGTTCAGGATTTACAGTAGATCCAGAAATTTTACAGAAGTCCTAGAAATTACTCGCTTTACATTTAAACATATATTAAACATATGGTCTAATTTAAAGTTGTTAAATGTATTCAATGATGAGGAAAAACACATAAAAAGAATTATATTAGTTTTTTTTACGTCACTGTGTACGAGAGAAAGTATAAGTGTATGTGAGAGAAAGAAAACACCAGCATGCCAAAAATCAACAAAATGCCTTATAAAGCTTGTGCATGCATGATTCATTGTGAATATGGCTGTTGAAGTGCTCTATTTGCATATAATGAAAGTCAAATGCTAAGAATTCATTAATGCAATAAGCACACGTTCCTTCTGGATGTCAAACAAGCTACTGAATTACTGCGCAGAAATGCCGCCTATGCAAACGTAATCCCATTGAAATATCTCCTTTGTGCCAAATGTGTATTTTTGTTGTCCTCGTTGTTTTATTATTATTTCAGAGGCAAACGTGAAAAAATGTGCGCTGTCTACTTTCTTTTATTATGTTTTTCATTTTGAAATTATACAGATATTAAAATGAGCCTGCCTAATTTATTTATTTACTTTTACAACAATAGTTTGAAGAAAAAAACAAGGGTTGTCTATTTAATAAGTAACTTTCTTGCTGTTCGTGCCGCTGTATCATAATTCACACTAATGAGGATGCATTTATATGAGCTTTCTGTTTTGAGCTGAGCTAGCATTTGTCCTGAGCAGTCAATAAAGCACGTCCTTGCATGTGGATTCAGATTATCCATCATATGTCAGATGTAATATATTCTCCACTTCTGTAATTATCACCAGAGTCACTTTTAGATGCTATATCATACAGCTGAAACTTTATTAAGCCAACTTTAGAGATGGCCATCTATGGCTTGGAAAATCATATGGTTAAAGATATATAAATAAATATTGTTCATGTCACTTGCCTGACATGCAACTGAAACTGATGGAAAATCTTGGAAATAGTTTGCAGGGGGGTTTATTTAAAGGATCCTCGCTGTCATCCGATTAAGCGTTTGATTTCATTCGTCAAATTGTCCTAATTATTGCTGACTTGAACGTCCTTGAAAAGCGATGGAGTGTAGATTACACGTATTTTCATCTAGATGATTAATGACAAGATTTATTCATCGCAAAAAGTGTCTGGCTGTCTTCAAAGGCGTTCAATGTGGAGCGGTAATTTGATTCAATTACAGACAAGTGCTTCACAAAGGCAAAATCAATCGGCGGGGATGTTCACAAACTTAGCCGTATGTATTCCTATAAACAATAATTTCCTTCTATTAGGATTCCATGGTGCAAACAAAGCCATCAAAACAAACAGAATAGAAAAATAGCTTGTACGTTTGTAAATTCTACTTTAACAATGCAGCACCTTGAAGAAAGTTTCTGTTCGATTAGACGAAACTGTGAAATAAAGGGTCGAGTTGATAAGTATTAACTGAAAATCAATTTCCTTTGAAATTGTATGGTGATGCTCATTTATCAAAAAGTTTTCTTAGTTAGAAATACCAATAGCTAAAGCTTTGGACACTGTTACAAATAACAGTCTCTAAAGAACAGAGATAGAAATGTATAGACTTGCACTGCTGAAAGTTTATATTTATTACCAATATATTAAACCAGCTTTAATTTCCTTAAAGTTTTTCATTTACTGTACAACAGGAGTTCATACTGCAACAAGAAATCCCATTCAAGCCTTGTAATTAATGCTGAAAGTCACACATTAAACTGCACCAGCTTCTGTCCCCTAAAAGTGCCAATATCTCAAAATAACCACCGGTTGCGAAGTTGCACTGAAAATGTAACATTGATTCGGCTCATCCGCATTAGAATTAGGTGTCAGAGGTGAAAGACATGATAATAGGTTTATCTCACCCACTCTACAACACACATCTTTTTCTGTTCTTTAGCTACTCATAATTTATAGCAATAACTAGTCAAGTAAACTAATTTAAAAGTATCTGTATTTCTGCAATGAGTGCAGTATTTAGCATTTAGATTGACTGTATTAAAGTGAACGGAAACATTTAAACTAAATAAAACAAATGTGTTTAGTAATTTATATGAATTAGTCTTGTTTTGGAATGGTTCACTTAATCAATTTAATTTTATGACTTGTGAAAAGAGGACATTTCTGCAAATAAAAGCTCCTTAAATTAATCTAACTAAAGCCGACTTATGGCTAAATCGAAGACCTGTCTTTAAATCCACCCCAAAATGTCTTTTTAAGCATAATTATACTAGAAGTGTAAAACATCGTCAATGACAAAAACATAGCAACCCAGGTTTTAATATCATGCCAAGAAGTAGGACGCTTCACAACTGGAGCTTATCAGCAGAAGGTGTGATAATATCTCTGTGCTGTATATTGTAACCTCATCCCCATGGCAAATCAGATTGCTGTCATTTTACACTCAAGATCATTATCAACGTATAGCTGTCTGCTTATCAGTAGCTTATTCATTATATTGTATTTAATTCTTTATTTTTATATTGACTTTGAGGCAAATATTGCTGAATTTTACGACAGGCCCTGGAGTTTGACTGAAAATCAAATTGTCATTTTCAAAGTGACAAGGCGCTGATTTGCCCAGCTGGCAATGAGCGATTGGACGTATCTGTTGACAAATGGACACATGATCAGAGTTGGCAGGGTGGTGCAGGAGACAAAATGCCCCCAGCCACAGGGGTCTGTATTTTTATCCAGCATCACAGCCGGCATGATATCACTCTCACATTCCACAGCAACTGGGCTAAACACCAAACAAATACTCTTATTTACATTTTTGTGTGGGTCTAATTGCCGTGACATGTTATGCTAAAATATTTCGCATGTAGAAACTACTATGATGGTGCAGTTTTTAGAGTCTGTTATGGATTATTTGTTGTTATGTTGTTATGTAGAAAATGCAATTGTAACAAATGGTATAAGAAACAGAATGTCAGATGAACCACCAGACAAGATCTAGTGCAGCTGTTGCAGAATATTGCAACATATTGTTTCATAACGGTGTGTATGTTTGTGTATCTGGAGAGCTGGCAAATAACATGCACAAGAATTTAATGTTTTTAGCATCAGTATATTGAGTTCAAATGTATCAAACGAATCAGGTACATTAAATAATAGTTAACCTAATCTGAACTACAATTTTCTAAATTTTCTATATTTCTAAATTTCTATATATTATTTATTTATATTTAAATGTACTTTTTTATTTTTTAGCTATTTATATTAATAATATTATATTATTAAATTTATTGTTTGTTATTTTTTTCCTATATAACTATTATTATAATGATGTTATTTTAATGAAATAAAATAAAATAAAACCCAGAATAATGTAAATGACAATGTATACAATTTTTCTTTAACTTACCAAAGGTACACAAAAAATGTAAATACATACAGTAATATAGAAATCAAAATGTAAAATAATTACAATAAAATAAAAAAAGATCTAGTCTGAAGAACATCTCAGAATATACTGTATACTACCTGTAAAAGTGACCGTAGCAAACAATTTTAATCACTTTTTCAGTTGACTCAACCAGTTCTCTTAAGTATTAACTTGAATATAAAATTTTTAAAGCTACATGAATAATAACTACACAAAAATATGGTTATTTTCTTTCAGTTTTTAGCATTTCACTTTGCATTACAGAACAATGTTGTCACTTCTTTACAGTGTAGATCATTTCCATCAAAACATGTTTGTGTGCATAATGTAAAAAAACAGTTCAGGGTTTGTTATCCAGTGTGTGTGTGTACATGCGTCTGTACATTTTGGGGACCAAATATCCTGTCCTGTCCAAATGGATTATTAATCATACTAAATGATTAATAATTGTAAATGTAAAAATGCAGAAAGGTTTGTGTGAGGTTCAGTAGGGTCTGTACTGTACAATCTGTACAGTAAAAGAGTCATAAATCTATGGAGTCTCCATAAAACGTAAACACGTGTGTGTGTGTGTGTGTGTGTGTGTGTGTGTGTGTGTGTGTGTGCGTGTGCGTGCTCCAGTGGAAGTGTCTCTCCAGGCTGAAGTGGGAGTGAGGAGGGAATAATGGTGAACCAGACACTGGATGACATTACAGAATGGAGCTGTGGGGCGATTAGAGCAAACAGCAGATACAAATCACCCTCCTCCTCTGCTGCTCAATTAATTAAAGTCACCAAACACACACACACAACATCAATGGTCCCTGTGGGTGTATGTGTATGTGCAACACATCTCAAGTTGAACAGGGAAATTTGACTTCTGATGTTTATAACACAAACACATGCAAGAATTTACCCTTAACAATTTAGTGAATTTTGCGTGATTTGCATCTCACCGTTCACTTGGGTTTTTATTTCTAGCATGAATTTTAGCTGGGTGAAAGTGTTTAGCAGCTTTATCTGCAGCAATCCGGCACTGCATTATTAGGTCTCGGCACTGCAGCGAGGTGCCAAAACAGAAAAAGAACACCCAACATCAACACAGATAAAATCACCTCTTCTCCAAGCTTTCAAATGAACACTTCAGTCTGAGCCCGACCGCCTCTCCTCCTGGCTCTTCACTCCACAGCTCGACGCAATTTGAAGACTCATTATTGAAGAACTAAATCTATTTCCCTGGGCTTGCAAACTGTATGTCCTGTGAAAAGGGAGTGTTTGAGAGAGATACTGTTGATTATGTGTTTGAGAGAGTGAGATTTACATTTATTATTGTATTGTGTAGCGACCATTGTTTGTTGTAAGGAGGCACCGCGTGTTACAAAGCGAATCTGACAGCAATGCATTTCCATAAACATTTATGCATCCGGCAGACGCTTTTATCCAAAGCAACGCACAGTGCTTCGAAGATATACAGTTATCAGTGTCGACCTTGCAATATCAGCAAAAAGCAATTTCCTCAGCAATAAAGCCTACATTAAAATATTGCAGGCAATGTCTCTCTCTATAATCTGAACCCTCTGCCTCTGTGTCAATGTATCTTTGTCATAGGACATTATGGCACACAGTATCACTGAATCTTCAGTCTCTGAGGACAAGAGAAACGTGTGAAAGCTACATCCTGTGACTGTGCTGGAAGGTCACTGGCCAACAATAAATCTGTTTCAGAAACAAAGACGAAAAGTCCTTTTACTGTAAAAATGAGAGCAGTTCAAACAGACCCGAGTATCAAAAGTGACCGATAAGATCGGTTATCGTGTAAAAAAGTGTTTTTCGTTTGATAGTAAGTCATACATCTGTCATCAATTTTGTTTCGTTTTAAACTTTTTTTGGACGGTGCATCCACTTGTATCACATCTTAAAACCTCTCTTCAACTACCTTTCTTACCTGTGTTCATATCACATTGCTATATTAAATTGTAAGCAGAAAAAGACAAAGAGATTCCCCCCGGCCACAGATATTGTATTTTTACAGTCCTCTGCTATTTGTCCTATTAGGAGGATTATTGGGACCTCGCTATTTATTTGAAGCATAAATATATCAAGCTGAGTAAGTCCTCTGGGACGAAATGTTTGGAGCATCTATCAATCACTTTCACAGGAGTTGCTTGCTCACACCTGCTGCTGTCTGCTGAAGTCAATTTGAGCGTGTGTATATTGTATCGATCACTTTTGCCTGTGGGTCATATTCAGTCACAAGAATTTTGGCTCTTGAATTAAGTTCTCAGAATACTATATGGGCATCAGTGGATTTTTGCTCGAGGGGAAGATAAGACAGCTGAAACACCAATGATGGAAACCATTTCCCAAAAAGACGCCAGAGATGTATGTGTTGAGTTATTTGTTGTCTTTTCTCTCCGGATAGCTTCGGTTTTTAATACAATACAACAATTGGTTGTGTTTAGAAATTAATTTTTTACTTTTTTCCAATAACAATAGTAAATATGAATATTTCAGCTCCAGAATTATTGGCATTCTTTATTATACAGCGAAAATACATTTAGTTTATAATGCAATGAATATATAAAAGAAATAACGCAAATAAGCCATATACTTGCATACCTTACACCTTACATAATGAACTGTTATGTTTTATTACCTTAGAGCATTTTCTATCTACGTGCCGTTGATTGCAGTTCGCAACTTCTTCGCTAAAAGCTGCTAAAATTTACACCTTTGACAATTTATAAATGAAAAATGCACATTTGGTCAGTTATTTTGACTAAATAAAAAATAATTACAATTAAAAATCATTACCAAATCAATTATAAATAACAATGATTTCCACTGTTTTCCACTGAAATCAATTAACAAGGATTTCCACTTTTAAATGAGCTGATTGATATTACCCATCATTAAAAATTTTCTGAAGTAATAGCAGGTCTCCCAGCCATAGCAAGTCGCTGTTCTCTGGAAGTTCAGCTCGATCATGCAGCGATTCGTGATAAAATTGGAACCAATTATCTGGAGATGTGTCTTGGGTCCCAAAATATCATTGTCAAGCTGCCACACACCACAAGATAAAAGAGAAGGAATGGATTCAAATCCCAAAATGACATGACAGAGTGCCTTCTTTTCCCTGTCTCTTCCAAAAGAAACTGATGTAAGACCGCTGCTATGCTGTAAATTCTGCATTTCACTTTTCCCAAGATCCTTCAGCTTCAAGCTATCTATATGTGTAAGTGCACTCCTACATGTTGACCAAATTTAATTTATACAGACATTTAAAGTGTCTATCACAAATCTATCACAAAAGATCTGCATGTTGTCATCAGACTAGTGTGATAGAATGGCTTACTGACCTTTACTGTGTAAAACTCTACCTAATCTTCAACTTTCTTCAATCTTCAAAGTACTCCTGATGGATGAAGAAACAAAAACACAAGATTTGTGTTTCTGCTTCTAGACCCTTTCGTCTGTTTTTGTTAAAAATGTGATTAGAAATGTGATGAAAATCAGTTTAGCTTATTTTTTGTTAACGTGCCGCAGAGTAAGGTTCAAGACATGGAAAGCAGCAGAAAGCGCATTCCTTTTCGTTTTTTGGACTTTGGATTTTTATTGTGAGTGGTCAGAATGAAAGTTGACCCTTTAGTAGACGGCTTTAAAAATTTCTCGAGGACTGTCACAGCACATATTAAGCATACATATGAAAATGCACTAAATGCATCTTTTTTACATTTAAAAAAAAAATTTATTTAGGTATTTTTAAAAATGAGATTGAAGTTTAAAAAAATAACATTAAACATTAAAATGTTTAAATTTATTTTTATTGTTATAAAAAATGATCAAATATTTATTCTTAGGTCTTAGACGTTTCTATCAATATATAGTTTGTCATGATTAGATTAGAAATCAACTATTCTGTCAGAGCCTGTGGCTGTGTGGACAGCGCTCCAGACACATATACAGCGCAACTGCGCGTCGCGACGTGAGTTCGAATCCCGGCTCTGGCGTCCTTTCCAAGCCTGCTACCCTCTCTTTCCTCCTCAATTCACTTCCTGTCACTCTACACTGTCCTGTCTAGAAAATGATAAAAGGCAGAGAATTTTTTTTATTATTCTAATCTAAGTACTAAATATTAACTACACTACATTTATTTACACTAAATATTAAAGTGAATAGTAAAATAACACAAGTGTTATTTTTATTTTACTATTTGTTGACAGTTTACAGGTTAAAATAGTTTGTTGTTGGTGTTGTTGTAGACAAAACATGTCCAAGTAATCCTGCATCCATTGACTCCTGGAACATTTGGTTAAATCCAGCTGATAAATAGATCATGTGTGTATTGTTTTATGTTGTGAGTTGATGGGACATATCGGTCTTGCAGGATTGAACTGGCAGCAGGTATTCTCAAGTCAGATCCTGACAGGTCGCATTAGTGTAGCAAACGTGCTAAAAAGCGTAAGAGCTGGAACAGTTCAAAGACCATTACAGAAATCAATCACAGTAGGACCAGTCCTGCATCCCTCCATAGACTGATGGGTTTGATGTTCTTAGTTCATTTTTGAAAAGTCTGTAATAAGCTCTGACAAACCGTAATTGGATATTGAAACGCTGAGGCTTTCCCATAATGCTTTGTGGTGGTATCAGGGAGGTGAAGTCTCCAGTGGAGAAATAACATGTTAAGACATTGTTTCCTGTGCGATTGTTATCCTGAGATTAAATTAAAGCTATAAAATAAAATCAATAGAGTTCCATCCATTTGAGAGAAGCTATAATGACGTAGAGCCGATTAACATTAACCATTCTCAATGTGAAATGGCTGAAATTTCACTGAAAAATACCTTGGACTAGGTGTGAATCAGATGAAAAGTAAATTCGATTAAACTCTTCCCTTTGGCAGTTTTTTACTTAATGGTCATGGTTACCCTCCACTTAATGAAATTGTAAGGAGAGGTTTGTCTAGATATTGTGTGTGAACCATTTGAATGTATACTAAAACAATACAATGCATTATTTTTTTTATCAATTTGGGACATGTTGAGATCTCTTCTGAAAGTCTATTGAAGACATTTGTGAGATTTCTGACTCTTTTCTCACAAGAAATATTTGGGATACAAGAGACGGTTTTCGTGTAAGATAAGATAAATAACTTTTCTTTCTTGTGTGTTGTTTCTAATAAACTTTCCACAATGAGCTGGTTACACATTCAATTTCATTACAAGGATTTCTACAGTCCTTCGGCTTCTCTAGATGGTTAAACATTCAACGCTGTTGATTTTCTCAAAGCTTTATTCTTAAAAAGTCACGAAGACTCTTCTCTCTGAGTCTTTGTCTGTCTATTTCTCACTTACAGAAAGCTTTTCACCATTATAAGACAACCTTCAACTTCACTCAAAAACCAATGCTGATAGCCATCAGGCTTTTATCTTGCGGCGAGCAGAAAGTTTACGTGAAGTTTTCTGATGAGTACCGCGCACATGAAGCATTTTTAAGGCCTACCTCAGCGTCATTCTGGGTCTGCCTTCGCTGGCTTTCCTGACAATGTTATTGTCCTGACACCTGATATATCAAAACAAGTCCAGTGTGAAGATTGATGGGCTTTAGTGAAAGCTCAGCCTTTTAACCTCCATACAATAAAGGAAGGCGTTTGGATTCAGAGCGCCACTGCGGAGTGATTTGCTCAGTCGTCCGTCACTGTCAGTCCACTCTGCCGCGGAGACATCGCCGTGTGTGCTCATAAATACCTCAATCACAACAGGGTCTGCCCTTCAGCGCCATTATTCTCCTGCACTCTTTTACTTTCTCTCTGACTGTCACTGTTTCTCAAACATAATATGTTTAACGTCTTATAATCTGTCTGTGACAGTGAAATACAGCTAGAAGTCGTGTAAATGTGAGCTTGTCTTTTGAGACAGGTTTACTGTATTATTGGTGTCTGAACTGGTTCACAGAGAAGAATCATAGACTGAAACACCTTGGAGCCAGTCGTCAGGTCTTGTTTCTTCATGGCAAGTAAAGAAATACAACAAATTTTATAGTAGTTAAACTACATAGAGTTACTTTTTGAGTCATTGGCACAGTTATAAAGTTATTTAAGCTCTTCAGAGATAAGTGACTCATTTCTCTCTCATACCTACAGTATCATACCGCTCTGCATGTTTAGCGGAGTAATGATGCTTAAGATTGTATTCCTTCAGTACAGCAATTTACTCCTTGCAGAACAGACAAGAATGAGTCTGAATCAAAACTATACAAACAGTCTTTAAAGCAAACGTTTTCAGAAAAATAAATACTATACTGTGGCGTTAAGAATAGATGACTTGTGGATTTAATATCATTCAATTAAAACAACCATTATAAAGACAGACAACAGTATAACAATATAAAGCCCATCTGCACTTTTTAACACAGCAGCTGTCTCGCATTATTGGCCGGCTTGTAGATCACGTCTGAGCAGTTAAAACAGACTTATCTCTGATTTCTGCACCTGCTACATCTTTTTCTTTATATCTTAAACTGCTAAAACTAATAAATTCTCACCGTGGGCTTTACAGGCTACAGAAAGAGAAAGAGCAGGTCCGTTTTACAGCCCCGGCCACACATCCTCCATCAGCCCTGTGAGTTTAAGACGAACCACGCCAGCTTTACACCTCCCTAAAGGTCAGAACTATTGGAGAGTGGATCGATGATTTTGAACCTCCAGCGCTGGCCGCAGACGCGCATGTAAAGCTAAAGTCTTGTAGTGATTAGAATGCAGAGCTCTTTGACGACCCGGTTGGTCGAGTCTTTCGCTGGAACAGGAATAACTACATGTATTGACTAATAAGTCGATGTGTCTATTCAGGCAGCGGGGTCAGCCCGCTGCCGGTAATTACGAGAGAGCGAACGCTAACTCTGGCAATAGGAGAAAAGCAATTCTTGGCTCTTAAAAGAAGTTTGAAAAGGCTTCAAGGGCATCTGGCAAAGTTGGAGAGATTGTTTGCCAACATGTCGTATAGAGTTCAATCGGTAAATATCTAAACAAGTATGTTTTGGCCAGAAATATATGAGTACAAGTAAAGGTGGCCTACCTTAGAAAGTAACTTATGTACTATATTTTTTTAATGTACCTGCTCATGATTTACAGTAATGCTAAATCTGCTACATATTACAAATATGACTTCTGTTAACCACAGTACACAAACAAATCTTATTGCAAACTGTAACTTTATTACTGTAGCATTTTACAACAGTCATATGAAATAAGTGTTTCACATTATCAATCATCAAAAGTCTTTGTTTTTTAAATGTTGTCATTTCCCAAGAAACCCCTGCTGAAAAAACCAATAGAAACCATTAGAAATTCCAATGGATTTAATGGTTATCATGGGTATGGTACTGGTTTACATGGAAAATATAATGGTTGCTGTAGGTCTTTGTTTAATGTATTGGGGATGCTATCTGGGGGATGGAAATCAGTAAAAAAAAGACCAAAAACAATTTGTAATGGTTTTATTGGTAAACAGCTGATGGTTTATATATTTGTAATAGAAAGCATTAAAGGTTTAATTGTTTTTTTCAGCAGGGACATTTTTCTATTACTTTTTTATTGGTGTTTTATATTACAATACAGAATGCTATCATTACCAAACAGTAAACAGTAAGACATTGTAAATTTTTTTACTTTCAACTATTTTACAAGGTGGTAACTTTTGTATGAATTTACAAAGTGAATCATCCAAAAACATGATTATTTTAAAAAAGCAAGACCCACGCCACCTCTAAACGTAGTGTCACTGGGACAAAAACATATCATATTAAAAAGTACAAATGAGATCTTATGAATGTCAGAAAACAGTTATTGATTGCCTTGAGATCGTGTTGTCCCCTACCAATCCAACCAACTCTATAGTTAGAAAAGCAACTAAACAAAAGCAAAATAAACATTATTTAAAAGGGTTCCTCCAAATAACCTATTCTCTTCTAAAAATATTGACAGTATATTTCTCCTTCGCTATTATGCACATTTGTTCCTGCACCCTTTGGATTTATTATTGACATTCATAGCATGCGACTTTGTTGTAGTATTATGGTTTGTTGCCATGGTGATGAGATTAGCTCTGATCTCACAATAGCAGTGAGTGGATGGGCGGGTGATGGCATGTTAGCGTTGGAGTAATTACTCTAATTATATGACCAGCTATGTTACTGCCTCAAGACAATGATAATCAGTCCCTTTCTTTAGCGGCTCCGTACACATAATCATGAAAAGAATACCGCACTGCGATACCATCTAATCCCCTTTAAATAAGTCTTACGGTGGAGATTATCTCTGTGTATAACTCATCTGCTTCAGTTTAGAGCTTTGACATGATAAAGCTTTTGACCTCTTTGAGAGTCTTCAGTAAATGATGACATAATGAGAGAAAACTGAGTGGGATGCTGAGAGAGGCTGAGTGATTCGGTTTTGACCTGTCTGTGTTACTTTGCTCCTGAACTTGAGGTATCTCCTCTACACTGCACAATTACTGTAATTAATAACAAAAAAGGTAGTTTAATAATAGGGTGTGTTCATATTTGTAGTTCAGTTCTCTTGGTTCTTTTGGTCTGGACCAAAAAAGAAAAAAAACATTTAGTCCTGGATCATTACACTTGCATTAAAATATATAATCGAATATAAAAGTTCATTTTTCAGTAGAATTTGTTTGCAAGTAAAGATGATTTATGTCATTATGTCATCTTAAATTACTCTGAAGCCCAATCTTTCAACATCATTGCATTCGGTTTACCTAAAATCATAAAGCTAATCATAAAGATGATTATTTGATCTCATCTTGTTTTATATTGTGATACTATATAAACTACTACTATATTACACAAATAACATATTAATGAAATGTTCTACTAAAATGTATCTAAATGAAATGCAATAGAGGTTGATTAGGCACACAGTAGATAATTTCACAATAAACAAGGTCAAAACAGATCTACTGTGTTAGCGTATAACACAGCAAATGTTTCAATCAGACGCTTCATTCAATGCTTCATCTGTTTCATTGCAATCCATGTTACACTTGACCTGCCTGATGTATCCTCAGTCTATGATTCTTCAAATCACAGGCTGGTTTTATTACGATCTAACCTTTCAAAAATAGAGAGCGCTTTGACCCGCTCTCTGTAAAAAGATAATTAATATTCACAAGACCAGATAAAGAATAAACCTTCCTTCTCCGTCTCAGCAGAAAAGCAGGCCGACAATAACTGAACTAACACAGTGTATAGAAGAAAAAAATCAATTTTATACAGTGATGTGAATTCTAGACACAGTCCAAAAGAGCTAAAAGAGATTTCTCATTGCTGGGTGTTAAAAGAAACTGGACTTTTATTCTGTCCTGTGTTTATCCCGTCCTGATCTGCCTCAATAATTAAGAGCGATAACAATAATGTTAATGTTAGAGAAATATACAGTTAGAGAAAGATCATATTAAAATGTCTATAATTAAAATAAAAACTTTCATTATTAATTTTACTAAATATGCAGACATACAGAGACTATTAAATTATTCTTAAAATCATGTGCAATAGCAAAAAACACAGCTTACTGTCAGACACAGAGAAGCGTCTCTTGTTAGACCGTGTATCTTGAATTTAGTTCATTTCCATTTGAATAACACTAGAACAGTATACAGCAGGCTGCAAATTACCAAAAAAGCTGTTTACTGCTTCTGTGAAACTGCTTTCTTCAAGGATTGATAGCTTGCATTAAAATTCATTATTGGGGCATGACAATACAAGTGGAGAAAATGTGAAACACAAAAAGCTTTATGAATGAAAAAGGTTGTAAATAATATATAGGTCTATTATTATGAGACTCGATTCTGGTCGTGACATGATATACAGTCAAATATTTTTGTATAATGTCTATTAAACTCATAATAAAATAACGGCAGCTCAAATAGTTTTGCCCATTCATTTATTTGCTAAGTAGCCGTTAATTAAGAAGGATAATGTACAGTACAGCTACAGTCTGCTGGTCTTTTTCTTTCAAAGTGTGATATATTGTCAATTATCTGTCACATTTACAGTGGCTCCAATATTTATAGACACTTAAGTCACACTAGAAATCTATTAATTTTATTGTTAACAATACTTAAAAAATCTTGAAGTAAATTGTACTACGGCTAATTGTTCACAGATATTTTTCTTAATGAATTAAAGGTGATAGTTTACCCAAAAATACATGACTTTTTAGGAAGATTATTTTACCCAAAAATAAATAACCTGTCATTATTTATTCACCCTCATGTCATTCACAACCTATATACAGTATTTCTTCTGTGGAACACAAAAGAAGATATTTTGTGAAATGTCTCATTGTGTCCATACAATGGAAGCCAATGGGGGTCAAAGTTGTTTGGTTACCAACATTCTTTAAAATCTCTTCTTTTGTGTTCTGCAGAAGAAAGAAAGTCATACAGGTTTGTAATGGCATGAGGGTGAATAAATGCTGTAAGAATTATCATTTTTGAGTGAACTATCACTTTAGGTGACTTATTTTCTAAGCTCTTTAATAGTGACTCTTCTGAGCTGTGACATCATCAATTTCACTTCAATTTCACTTTTTAAGAGTCTCTGCTAAATAAAAGGCATTTATAATTATTAATATACATTCATATAAATATACAAGCAATAAATATACTTCACATAAAAGAAACTTTTGAGTTGTAGTTATTCTATGGCTAACTGGGTTGAATGACCTACATGCTTTTTCTACTTGCACATCTGTGTGAAGTTCATAACATTATTTATGGACATATTCCCTAAAGTTTGACAGCCCAAACTGTCACTGTATTTCTTTATATTACAAAATAGTAGCAGTCAGGTGCTGTTAGGTTATTCACTATGAAGATGTGCTATCACAACTACTATTTTTAATACTCGTTCACCAGTGTATTACAGCCTGTAGCTACAGTACAAATGTGAATTTATTTAGCAGAACCGAGTTACAAAAATATCCTGGTGTGTTTTGCATGCAGTCACACATTGTCCTCTATAATTCAATTTTGCTCATCTTATAACACCTTTACCCACTCAATATCAGTGTTTGCTTTCTTAAACACATTAAAGTATAATTATCCTCAGTGACAAATCATATTGTGTGTCTCAGCTGCAAGCAATGAGACAAAATGAGGTGAGATTCTGGATAATGTCAGTATAACAATTGCATGTGTGAGCTGTAAATGCATCTGCTTTCTAATTCTAATTTCTATAAATCACATAAAGCTACCAATCAGACATGATAAAGATATTCATGGAGCAGTGTGTATGGCAGTGGAAATGAGTTTGAGAAGTAGGTGTATATGGGGTATAATCAGTAATGTTGTAGAAACTGCTAGAATGAGACTTATTCAAAGATCCTGTGAAATCCAAATGAGAGTTTTGTAACTTTTTGTGCATGTGTGATAGGACTACTGTACTCTGGGAACTCTGGAGCAAAAACATTTATGACTCCTTGTGTTGCACTTATTTTCATGCAAATGCTTTGAATACATTTTGTTAAAAATCTTAAATTGAATAAATGTATAAAATGTATCCTAATAAAAATTTATAACACATTATATTTCAAATATTTAATACAACTATAATTTATTTATATTAGAATTATAAAACATTTAGTTCCAGTCCTTGATTCTGATTGGACAATAACTG
Organism: Beaufortia kweichowensis; assembly: GCA_019155185.1. NCBI lineage: Eukaryota > Metazoa > Chordata > Actinopteri > Cypriniformes > Gastromyzontidae > Beaufortia > Beaufortia kweichowensis. The sequence goes on from CM032811.1 coordinate 4,526,748, forward strand.
TGTTTTATTCATGATGATGCACAGCTATGAGCTTAGAAAAGCTACATAAGCAGGTACAAAATGTCTACATAAATGTCCAAAGTCATGTGAAAGATATTTTTATGCAAAATTAGAGATTATCTACCTCACATTACCCAGTCACATGAAACCCTGTGCTCCGCTGTTTATCTTTTAAATGCATAGAATTTCCCTTCGTGCCTGGATCACGTGATTTAGGCGTCAGCCCCTTTGAGATAACTGTAAATTAAAAAGGCTCAGTTTCATTATCTTTATTGAACTATGTTCCCATTGCAGTTCACTGCCAAGCAGACTCCACTGAAGGAGGGAATACAGAGGTGGGCACAAGACTGCACACATTTCCTCTTTAAAAATACTCCCAGCGCAGATAGCAAAAGGCATTTGTATGCTATTTATTTGGAAAGAGTCAATTCTGTGACTGTATAGATGTTTTAAAACATTAATGTGTTTATTTTTTGCAAAATGACATGAACCAATGGCATGAGCTGGGTGTGGGACTACCTAAATGTTCGAGCAATGAAGACAGGGGATCAAATCATGCTGCATTTTTAAGTAATCAGACTGACATATTTGCGGTTTGAAAGAGTCCCACGAACCTAAAGCACCCAAAGCCATATCTAGAGACCAGAATATCATAAAGACTTGAAAGTTGGCGTGCCATAGCAACGCCATATCAACCACAGAACCCCTTAGCAACCCCTTAGTAACACAATAACAGCCATTCACAACATCTAAGCAACTGCATTTAATTGTAACAACCTGGCAGAAAAACTGCAACATCATGACATCAAGACTGACATCAACAGTCTATTTGAATTAGAAAACACTGTATCTTAGAGAACAGACCACGCATGTTTTGCTGTGCACATTAATACACAAATCCAGATCTGTTTGCTTTCATCTGTTATACGAAGCCTCTCATCTCACATTTTCTGATCCCTGTTCAAATCATATTCATCTTCTCCCCATGGCGTCTGCGGCGCGTAACGCTTGTCGACAGCAATTAAACAGACTGACTGACAGGCTGTTGTTTATTTGTTCTCTCACTGTCCATAATTTCAACCAAGAGAGAGATCATAATGACCTGCATGATGTGCTCAGATAACTCCTCTGATGGCCCTGCAGGCATAATGGAAGTTAATCATAACTGTTCAGACCCGAGTATGACACAATTGTGATTATTATGAAAATTATAGCTTTCTTTGCTATAGTTTGAACATCAATATTTCTGAGGTACACCAGAGTTTGGCAAAATGTAGGATTTAAGCATTGTCTTGCTTTCCGTTCACCAGTTGAATTGAATTAAGAATGTCAGGGAGTGTCTCCCTTCTCCAGTGTAACAGAAAGGGTTCGACGGCCTCTGGCCCCCTCACGTATCCTCTGGGCCCTTAGGCGCTCAAGATATGCTTAAGTCGTTCCCTGCCGTGGCACGGCGCGATTGTATTCATTCCCCAGTATGAGTGAAAGTTTCGAAAGGGAACGTACTCGGTTACGAACGTAACCTTGGTTCCCTGAGATAGGGGAACGAGTACTGCGTTTGATGCCGTGCCACGGGGCTGCAGCTCAGTGTCATCGCTTCAGTCGAATGACCTGAAATCCTACGCCGAAACGCCTGCTTATGTGGCCGTAAGCCCCGCCCATTTGGCGGGCTCGTTCGCGCGCTTTTCTGCCATAGGCTCGCGCAGCTACGCCGCGCCGTCATTGGTTCAAAAAGTTTTCTTCTTCGAACCAATAGTTACACTGCGCTATTGAAAAAAGGCTTCAGCAAGTAGGAAAAAGGAGCTTTTCCCCATACGCAGTACTCGTTCCCGTATCTCAGGGAACCGAGGTTACGTTCGTAACCGAGTACGTTTCCTTCTACCATGTTACATAATATAAGTTTAATGTATTGAATGGCAATCTGTATTTTTTGTTGTATTTTTAAAAACAACACAAAAGAAAGTACAGTACATCTAAAACCAGTGTTCAAAACTGCTTCCTTACATCGCCCTGATTCACAACCATAGGCTTATAATAATGATTCATAATTTAGGCTGCCAGGTATGATTTTGTAAGAAATTTTAATTTGACATCATTTAAATGTATTATAATATATTATACATTTATATTTTATACATTTATTAAAAGATAAGTATGCAAAGTCGCCTAGAATTTGATGTTTTCAACATAGATGGCGATAGAGAGGTAAAAGTTACAGCAGCCTTAAATATCATTAAATATTTATCCAAATTGATTACAATTTTCTGTAGGTGACATTTTAAACATTTATTTTTATGTATCTGTTGTTTGTAAAAATGGATGATATGTGGTAAAAAACTCAAATGTCAACATTACATTATAATTCTAGCTTTACATTTTGGTACCTCACAAATGTTAAATTCAGTAATTAAACTGTAATTTAAAAAGCACACACAACACTTTTGTGTCCAGTGTGTTTTCCCTGGCTAATGTAAGTATAAAGAAACTATCTAACATCTCTTCTCCCTGTCTCTCCATTATTAGTCTCTATTCACACCAAATGATTAATGTGAACATTTGCATTGACTGTATGCTTCAGCCCAGTCTAAGAGAAGCTTTTAATTTATTAGTTTCCATTATGACCACCTTGTTTAGCATGTAGCAACTCCACAGCTAAATGACCTCTTCACCCAAGAAATAAATCTGCTTAGCTAAAACTGATCATTCAGAATTAAAGTAATCAGTGTAGTTGGCGCCGCATACGAAGCGTAAAATTGTGGGAGTGAAATTGTTAATAAGGTTCCTTGTCAATCACATTTGACGACGACTTTTATTTTTCTTTATTCAGAGGGAATGAGTAGCCAATCTTGAGAATGCTTTCTTTATATTTTCATTAAAATGTTGACATGTAAAACTTGGTGCCCTTATAAAAACTTAAATCTCTTGGACAAATGATATCCATCATTGGAGAAAATAAACAAGTCATTTAATTTAGCCTTTCCATGCTGTTTTTTGTAAAGGGCATAAACGTGATTTTCATGCTCTGCTTTGTTTATTGTACTTGTTTTAACAGCATGGTGGCAAGACTATCTATCTCTAAGTCCAGGGATGTGAAATGAGATGTCCAGCTCTCAGACTGACACATAGGCAAGGTTTTGGCCTTGGAGAACTGATTAGAAGAGACACATTGACAGCATAAGGTGGGGATCAATATCTTTATCCGTGATAACATATAGAGGAAAACTTCTAACTGTTGTGATTAGTTCTGGTTCAGTTAGTGGTTGCAGCACAGGGGAATTGAAGTCTCACTTGCGATCAGTTCTGGTTTACTATTCTAAAATGATTTTTGTAGTTACTCATCTAGTCTATATACTGTTTAAAGGGATAGATTATTTTACTCACCTTTATAGGTGTATAGGTGACTTTTCTCTTCAGTAGAACAGTAAAGAATATTTTTAACGACCTTTTTGTCACTTGATGACACAGGCTGCGTCCGAAATCGCGTACTGCCATACTATATAGTAAGCGAAAATCAGTACGCGGGAATCAAGTAGTATGTCCGAATTCATAGTATTCGAATTCGAGTATTCGAGTAGGCGAAAAGTACCCGGATGGTCTACTACTTCCGGCTAGATTTTGAAGTGTTCATTCGATGGACACTTTTCTATCCCATGGGCCCCGGGAGCTGAGTCAGCCAGAGAAGAAGATGGAGGCTGCGTTATTTTAGAAAATGGCGGAAAGCGGCGACGCGGCTATTTTCAAGTGCAAGTACCTCAGGAAAAACGTTGGTCTTTTTATTCTGAGGTAAATTTTACTGGTCAAATAGATGAAGATACTTACGTTATTTAGTACATGGTTTACAAGCAGTTTATAAAGGCGTGATCTGCGAGTAGCTGACCGACGCCTCCTTTGAACTGCTAAATTAAACGACGTAAAAACGCCGGTGGAAACGGCAATATTGTTGGAAAACATTGCAGGTATCAGCGCAGTGTGGCGGGCTCTTTAAATGTTCGGGCTGCTGTGAGGAATTTATGTCACGTGATGCATAAAATGGCGGACGTAGTGCATCCGAATTTCATTCATACTTCCCGTATTCATACTATATAGAACGTACTGGTTTGACGGTTGATAAGTAGGCACTACTTTTAATTCAGTACGTACTGTCACAGTATGCGATTTTGGACACAGACTAATCATCAGGAGCCACGGGTTAATGTTCCCTTGTTTGTTGTTTTTTAAATCTCAAAAACCAGTAGCCATTGACTTGCATTATATAAATAACCAAAAAGTACGGTTTGAGCTAAAAATCTTCCTTACTGGTCTACTGAAGAAAAAAAGTCACCTACATCTTGGGTGAGTAAATTAACAGCAAATTTTCACTTTTGAGTGAATTATTTCTTTTTAGACCCCAACAAATCTTTCCTATGCACACCCTGCCTCAGCCATCCTAACGCCAATCTTTATTTTTAAGCCTTTTATCACATGTAAATTAACTTCCATTATCACTCTCTTTATCACTTTGAAGGATAATATGAACGTGTGAACCCGTGATATCGTGTTAACTTATTTTTAGTTGTAGGGTTTGATTGATTTGTCTGGTAATGGTAGATAGATAAAATCTATGGGCCACGGAGTGTTGGGATATAAGCGTACCTCTCATGTTACTTTTTTCAGAGCCCATTTAGAACTTTCATGGAAATGGATGGCCGATGGGGTCTAGATCTCACTGAGTGTCGGTCTACATACTCTCTCTCTGCATGGGATCAAAGCTTTACCCATAACCCCTCTCTCTGAGTGAAATTCAATGCAGTCTCTGGTTATCTTAATTTAATCAGAGGTTACATTACAGCCGTGGCAGCTAATGACTCTGTGCATCTTTCAAAATGGCAGCCGTACTGTTTTGTTGATGGGTTGCAAAATGAGTTCTAAAACTTCCATTCAAAGATGCAACACTATATGATAGCACAAGATATAAATGACTGAGGCCCGTCAAATTTACAGCTTTATTAGACTGCGGTGAACATGCACTGAATTATTCAGATCGCATCTTATGCAAGTGCATCTTACGTAGCATACAGGAGAAGGTTTCTGTGATAATCAGTGTTTTCTAGGGTGCTGCGTGTGGTTCTTTGTAGATAAACAGGAGGGTCATAAGATTCGGTAAGTTGAGGGTGACTACAATTTCTGTTCCTGTGTAATTACTGCATTCTGATAAGAGCGTGTGTTGCATGCTATTAAATCATACTGTTATTTTCACAGGACAGTGTGCAAGCAACACACTACACGTTTGTCAATAATAACTGCACATGTACCCTAGGATTGACCGTGTCAACCCGTCATCACCTTTAGCTAATAAATGCATCTGATGGGCCCTAAAGTAGGTCCCTGAGGAATGCCACTCAGAAATAAGAGGCAAGCATCAGTCTTGCTGTCTGTCATACCCTGGGACACGAACATTAATTATAAGGTACAAGTGAAGGACTTATCTTATCCATTGTATAAAATTACATTCCATTTAGTACTAATTGAGTTGCCCTGTTACCAATGATTGATTGAATAATCCAATTTTGATTGTGCACTTTGCAGAAACAAGAAATAATCCATCACTATTCGATCCCTATCACTCTCCTTGTTCCAGGAATCTCTATTCCTTCTATGTTCCTGTTGGTAATATTGTGTGCTCCAGCAAGTTGAAAATGCAAGTAATTAAATGACAAAGAAACAGCCCATTCATCATATAACAGCCAGACTGTCACACAGTCAATAGGGAGTCTCTTCTAGTGCACTGGTTCACTCAGTTTAGGCAGGTAGGTGACACATACACACATACGTACTCCACACAGATCGCAGATCTAGGCTAGGCCCTTAGAGTCTCTTCAAAGGCAGTACTGTATGTGGCCTAGATATTTCTTAAATCTCATTCTTTTCCCCTAAAACCTGTACATAAAAGGACTCAGGATTTGCCACCTGAGATGACCCAGCGTTTTTGAGTTCAACTTTTATTATTATGGATTGGACATATAGAATTGAACCAGGAAACTGCTGCTGAAAATGTATACGCAATGTAAAATAAGTTTAAATCAGGCCATAGGTATAAGCTGAATGTCTTGGCAAACAGATTTATTTATTTTGGTCATTCATTTTTTTTACCTTTTAACCATTTGATGTTTAATATACACTTAATATTCAATATTGATGTTTTTTACATTTTAGATATAATTTGAAATAAAAAATTTGAATGTTTTTTAATATTTCTAAAAATAACATTAATATTTTTTTATTATATATAAATATAAATATTTATTCTTGATACTTAGATCTTTTCATCAATATACAGTTTGTCATGATTGAATTAGAATTTAACGATGAAATATAGGTATATAGGTATATAATAGGTATATTAGGTAAATAATTAGGTAAATAGGTAAAATATTAGGTAAATAACCTAAATGTTCCAACTGTGGATACAGGTTAACAGTTATGTGTTGTCAATTATTAAAGATATTAAAATACAGAGAAATATATTTAATGAAATATATAAGCAGATATACTGTATATACAGTAGGATAATAATATTGTGTTGACTGGTGGTTGGCTGAGGTCTTGGTTTTAAGGTCTGAATCCTTTCCTGGCATCTTACAATATTCTTACAATTGTGGGTTTTAAGGTAAAACTGCTATAGTTAGGGTTTCATTATGCAATAACAGTATTGTACACAGAAATGTATTTTTTTAAATCACTGGTTTATTTACAATACTCTAAATCTAGTCCAGTGTTTATCCTCATGTAGATTTTTATTTAATGCTTACAAACAATTTGGCTTGTAGTGCTATTTTGCACCCCTGTGAGGCAGGCAATACCATAGGCATTTCTGACACACAGAGAAACAATATGGGTCTGGTTTGGTATTTCGATGCAGTGCTAAGTGATATATGGCTATTTCTTTGCACTAGGAGTCATTATGGAAACGCGGCAGCCTGCTGGTTGATATGTCTCTTAATGTTAATGGTACAGTGGTATCAGTAATATGAACACTGTGGAACCCAACATCAGCAGTTACACCAGCGGGCTTTATTGCCAATGTCTACAGTCATTTAAAAGTAGCTATCTTGTCTTTTTTTTATAGTGTTATTCCTATTGCTTCACCCCGAGTTGAATATTTTTTCTTTAATATTGTTTAAAAAGCTACAAGCATGTTTGTATCTTCAAAAGTCGTCACACTTTGTCTAGAATTTGTAAAATCATACTCTTGACATTTCATCATTCAGCTTCTCAAGGTCTCAATCCTGGAAGTATTTTAAACAACACTGAAGGAATTTTTATCTATACTGGACTCTTATTGACTGCTTTTTATTCATTTTTTGTAATCCATTTTAAAAAATTAGTTTTCTAATAAAAGAAATTAATATTGTCACGGTTTCACCCTGCACCTCCCCATGGACTCAATTTCCCATAACACCTTGCACCTCTCCACACCTGTTCCCGATCACCCACCATCATTCTTATCACCCGCACCTGTCACCAATTACCTGGACTATTATAAATACCCTGTCTTTGTGTTCATTTGCTTGTCTGGTATTGTTGTTATTTTCGGCGGTTCCAGTTTATGCGCTTCCCGTTTGTGTGTGTGGGTCCAGTTTGTGCTACTCTCGCATGTTGCATGTTGCATGTTGCATGTTGCATGTTGCATGTTGCATGTTGCATGTTGCATGTTGCATGTTGCATGTTGCATGTTGCATCGGATACCTGTTTGTGGATTATCTGATGAAAGTGAAGAAGACTTTTGATCAGTATTTTGTCTCTGTCCTGTCTACACCCATAACAAATATGTTGGCACAATTATATTTTTGTCTACAAAAGTTAAACATTAAAATGTACACCTTCAGATTAAAAAGATTATTTCAGGATCATGAGAAACATTTTTTTTTCAATCGTGTCTAATCTTTTGATTGGTACTGTAGAGACCATTTTGGTTTTATTTACAAAATAAATAGTAAAAAGTATAATGGTGATTTTTTTTTTTTGCTGTGAACAAACAGCTTCACGGAGGGTCTTTGCCTGAAAGGCAGCAGTGAATAAAAAAGTCCAAATGGAGATTTTGGGTTTCACATCACGATTCACATGTCACTGGTGACCCACTATTTGCACTCTCAGGCATAAATTATTTAATGCCCATCTCTATGAATGCTTTAAAAACTAGACTCCCAAGGACTTATTTGAGACAAGACGAGATGAAAATGAGGTGTGTCAACGGTTATGAGTCTGAGCATGAAAACCTCACGTTGATGATTTCTGGTAAAGGAAAATGTGGTCGGCAGTGTATTTTATGATCACTTTTATCTTCCATTATTGAATAAAGAGAACTCATTGCACAAATAACGCTTCCCAAAAACTCTGCATCGCTACATACATATTCGAAAATAATAAAAGCCAAATTAAATATACACACCGTCACTAGTTACAACTGTGATTATTTTGTGCTTAAGCAAGCATAATGACCTATTTGTTTTTTATGTTGTAATTTTATCACCTTTCACAGTTCCCCTGTATCATTTCTGTGCTTCGTCTCCTAGTACTGTAGTAAATGTATGCTAAATTAATGACTGTGTTTAAAGTAAAGAATAAAACCTTAAGTGAGAAGCAGAAAGACCAGAGATTACTGCAACAAATACTCTGTTTGTCTGCACGGATGCATTTTCCTTTCTAAAACAGATTTTAAGACCGCAGTCCAAGCCTTTAGGACCTTTCGAGCTGTTTTATCTTACATTTTTCCACCACAGCTGAATTTGTAATGAATTACTCTGACTGTAAACCGTAGGCTAATTAAAACCCGGCCTGTGCAGAAAGCCTTATCAGCAAATCCGTTCCAATGACTAGATTTATACGAGGCAGCAGCTATCTCACTGCCAGACAGAAGAGATGCGAGATCACTATATATAGGAAAAGTGGCGTGAATAGACAAAGAACAAAGAATGAACATTCTTGATTAGATTCTATCGCGTTCAGAGTTCAGAAGTGTATGTGTGTGGTTGTGTTTACAGATGCAGAGAACTAATTTACAGTATATAGTGTATGTTCTTTGAAGAGTCTCTTCTCCATTTGTTGGGTATTATTGCTTGTGGTTTGTGTATTCTAAGTCACAAAAATCCTACAAAATACGCTGACTCTCAAAAGAGAGTCAGGCCCACCCCTAATCCTAACGTCACTGGGAAGAAGGCAAATTGTACTAAAACATCCTAATAAGATCATACAAATTTATACAAATTATCTACCTTGTGACATATGAATGAATTCCCTCACAAATGATACACTAACTAACTTTGGTTCATATATTTTTTATTAAAAAAATTTGGCTAATATTGCAACCACCTTAGTAACTTTTGCGATCACAGTAACGTGTTAAAACCAGTCATCCAGATTACATTACCATCATGATGGCAAGATTTAAATAAATTGGCGTCACTGATATTTTGGTCTTGCGATAATTTTACAATAAATTGTTAAAAACATTAAGATTTATATTTATTTATGTAGCAGCCGCTTTATCCAATGCGACTTACAAGTGACCAGTGATACATGTCTAAAAACATGGTGCTTTTTGCCATTTATGTATAATTGAAATGCCATTGTATTCTTTGCAGTACAGAGGATTACTACATAATACTGTAATATCTAAATATGGTAATCCTTAAATCTGACGGTTTGGTGTGAAATATAGTACTGGAATGAATGTCCAAAAAACATTGCAGTTGTAAGAGGTTTTGCATGAGCTACCATTTTGCACTTGTAAGTATCAAAGTAACATGGTATTACCATCCGATACCACCACAGTACCCTAAGAGTTCATTTTCTCTAACAAACACCATGTTATGATGAGCAATATTTTCCATAATTCACATGTACAATTTCACCAGTCTCATATTTCAGGGCAAACGTAAGCTATAAGTTGAGAATGTGTTGTTCAGCAGAGTTGGCAGCAGTGGATAATGCTTTGTAGGGATAATGCATTTTTAATGAGATGGATCTGAATTCCAGCCACTTTTCCAAGTCAAGTGGGGCTGATGTGAAATGAAAATATGGAAGCAACGACAGACTGAAATAAGAGAGGCTGGGCGAAAGGGAAACGCTGTAATGACGACGGGGCTTCCCTACAGACGTCGTCTGCGGCTTCTGTTTTGATCTGCGTCGTTTTTCACTTCAATTACCTTATCTCTGATGGCAGCTGTCACTTTTCCTGAACCTGAACACATTTGGTCTCGTTCGTCTGCATCAGCAAAGCATACAAATCGTACTAAAGCACCTTTAAAGTCGCTCTCTGCAGAACCGAGCACAAGATCTGCAGTTTAGCGTTTTATGCATCTGACCTTCTGCTTTGTTTGTTTTGAATGCGTGTGTGAGCTGAATTGAATGCGTTATTAGAAAGGATTTGTTTTTAAAATTCTGTCATCATTTTACTCACCCTCATGTCATCCCAGACTTGTATGAATTGATGCTGTGAAACACAAAAGGAGAAATTTGTATTCAGGTTGCAGCTCTGAATCGGCTTTTGTTTTCCACAGAAAAAGGAAAGACATACGGGTTTGAAATAACATGAGTAAACAAAATTTGTAACTTATCATTTACTAAATGTAAACATATCACTGAAATAAAAAGAATTGCCAAAATGGGAAGTGGCTCCATACACTGCAAATAGGTTTTCTTAGCAAATAAACAAAAAACAAATAAAAAAATACTTGCCGTCGAAACCTACTGTAACTGATTTTGGCAATTACTAGCAGTTGTCCATGTTAGAAGTTGTCCATGTTAGAATGGAAATGTCATATATATACAAACCAGTTTTTACAAATAGAAAAAGTCAAAATATACAGTATCATTGAATATCTGTTTTAGATATCTACAAGCAATGATTTTGTCTTTGGAGTAATATGTAAATAATTTATGTTATCGTATTGTACCATTAAAAACACTTAACTCAAAAAGCCACACTTAAAAATATATGATTTTTTAAAATAAAATCAATTCCCTTTATGTTCACAAAGGTGTCCTATAGTAGACTGATATAGTAGCTGCAGTGTATCTATTATTTTATAATTAGAATTTTTTTTAAAATAAACTAGCCTTGAAATATTGTCCTTGATGTAAATCAACAGATCAGGAGGCAAAAATGTATTTGTGCACAAGTGTTTTACTCATAAAGATAAGTCACAGGCAATGCAGAAAAAACCCCTTGCTTAGTTGAACCTGACGTGAACTAAATGAACCTGCAAACGCAGCACAGACGTACATCCTTATGGCTTGCAGAATTCTCTGGTATGGTAATGAACCTTCTGGGAGTATGTCTGATGCATTTGCATTCACACATTCAGCCGTGGTCATATGAACTGTAGTGGGTGTTTATATCAAGAATCATGTTAAGCTACAGCAAAAGAATAAATACAAGTGCTCTTGAAATGTAATGCATTTTATAACAACTTTAGCTGTGAAGGATGACCATGTGGTGTTTTCATTTGTGTCTGACAGCAGTGATGTACAGTTGTACTGTACGAAAGTAATGTACGATTTTGAAGTATACTAGAAAGAGTCAGAAGCTGTAAAAAATGTGCTTATTATAGTAAACGTGTACTTAAAAATTGATCAAAACTGCCCTAGCAACTGTTGCTATCTGCCATATTATCAGCTTTTACTGAAAGATCTCAGAATACAGTAAGATGTTGTGGCCAGTGAAGGCTAATTCACACTGATCTGAAATCGCCAACAAAAACCGACACAAGTTGGTTGTGTTTTTAGAATAAAGTTGGATGATAGGCAGGTAAAATGTTGATGTTCCATCCATCCATCCATGAAACTACACTATAGCAAAAAAATTTGCAATTTATTGCAATTAACTTGCGTATTGTACTTCATCGACATCCTATATGAATCATCCTAAACAGTTGGCAAATACTGAATGAAGTGCGTTGTCTATACGCTGGAAATAAATTCATGAGGAACAGCAAGGAGTAAACACATCCTAATCACACTGCAGTGGCTCTCTCTGTCGAGTATTCTGAACAAGCCAAACTCTGTGTTGATTGCTTGATTACTAAAAATGTTATTTTTATCATCATCAAAATTGTTCCAATCTGCTCGCCTTTGAAATGTTCTTTGCAGGAAATAAATCCTCTAATGGGAAACACATGCTTGTCCTCTTGTCCCACTAAGCTCAGCACACCCGGACTATGTTTTCCAGGTGGACGACATTAAAATGTTTAAGGCCATTTGCCAAGGGAGGGCGGGATGAAATCTACTCGGATACTCAGGTGGAGGTCCACGCCTGGGGAGGCTGGCATGACCGTTCATGCTGAACGGAGAACCCGCGGTTCATGAAATAAAGGACGTCATTACCATTTCAGGTCAAGGGCTAAATCATTTCGAAACGCATTTATCTGTCTAATTCAGTATCGTCCTCAAATGTGTCACATATACATTTCCTTTTAAGAAGACTTCGCTGAACTTCTGGAGTTGGTTGAACAGTTTGAGGTTAATTTATTTAAGAAGTGAGCATTAAGAATAAGGACTTTTTTATGGTGGGTGGGTGGGATAAAATTGCTTGTTTACTCTTGCTTTGCTCCTGAATGAAATCATAAAAAACAATACAATTATTAGAATAAAAACAAAAATGAAACTTCATCCATAACCCCTCTAAATCTAACCTCACTGAGGTAAAATGTACAAATGAGATTAAAAACAATACAAAACTCATCCAAACTTATAAAAAATAAACCACCCTGTAAAATAGTTTTGAAGTAGTGAAGTTTATGAATTTTTTAAATGGTTAAACTAATTATTTTTTGTATATATTAATCATAAATAAGGTTTTTCAGGGTTACTTCATCTGACCTTAAGAAAAACAATAAAAGTAAAAAAAAGTTGGGTAAAATCCTCTGTTTTATTGATAATTACTGATGTTTTATTGATTCACACATTCTAATAATATTTTAAAACAACACTGCAAGGACAAAAATTATAAAAAAGAAATAATAAAAATGATAAACTACTTGCCACCATTCCTCATTTCAAGAATTGTAACTTTTACCTTTGTAGTTCTTTCTAAAAAACAGAAATGTTAACATATTTCATCACAAAAGATGTCAGGTCATTAATTGCATTTTAAATAATGATCATCACGTCACTGATCCATGCATAAACACTTTAGACAAATAAATGTCTAAAACATGACATGTGATGTAGGTGTAGAGACACCAAAGTGATCTTTTTCTTCAGTATGTGTGACATAAACATGTAGTGAACAAACTCATGTGCAACAAAATTACACCAAAAATAACAAAAGTTTTTGAAATAACAAAAGAACTCATAGCGCAGCATAAACAGAAAAAAGCTCTTGCACAGTTTATAAAGCATATAATATTTGAGCAAACTTCAGTCTGAGAGTTTGCCATGGAAGATTGCCTTACATTAAATCTGTTCTGCTCATTTTTAACAGAAGCTTGTAAACACATTCAGACCTGAAAGCTATGACCACTTTGGCTTTCTTTAACACTGTCTACATTTCTGAGTAAATAAGTCAGTAAGGGTTAGATGGTAAGCTATCATCCAAATGTTTTAGTCATGTCTTCTGACGGATAAACAAGTGGCATCCAGCTGTGTTTGTTCATTAAGGCTCAATGATGACAAGTATTTCCTTCCAGCAGTATGTGTTAGTTAGAAACACACCATAACAATACTGATAATGATATGACTTAAAGCTTTATGACTGGATGTTACACCTGTAATCAGAACTCTCTAAATACTGATACAATTATCTTAAAACTTTATTTCCAGATCTGTGTTTTATGTGATTATACCAAATTCCTGGGGAAAACATTTTTGTTCTTACGTTTATGAGGTTGATAGCAAGGGATTTGTATTATCTTTTTTAAACACCACAAGGTAAAAGTGTCTTTGAATATAAGGATTACCCATTTTCAAAAGCTGCTATACTGTATTTATTAGATATTTGTACCCATCTATTTACATTGCAATAGAATAAATCACCTCTTTACAGCACAATTAAAATTTAAAGTAGTCTCTGATATAAATTAAACCACACATTTTGCAGATCACCACCTAAATCAACTGCAATATTTACTATAACAAGCTTAATGTGTATATGATGGTTTTATTTACTTAAACATAGAAAATGATGTTTTGATTTAGTTGATAGGAGTTTACTGATATATAAAATATATTTTGCATTCATAGCATTTTTCACGATTGCCTAAAGCTTTTTTTACAGTACTGTATTTTCCAGGTACTTTAGGCTCTTCATGTAATCCCAGACTTACTTAATGATGGTGAGAAAGTCATTTCATAAGAAGCCGGAAGATAAAATGTCAAGAGTATGACTACTTTTGAAGAAGATCAAATATAACACAGTGTTCATTTATTTTGAATGCTTTTACTCACAGCATAATTCCCACAGTTACAATTGTGTTATTTTATGGTTTTGATGAGACTACTATTCTAAAATGGTAAATAGTCTAAATAACAGCGAAAAAGTGTTCCTAAACTTTTGAGTGGTACTGTACTGTACATACATATCTCAGATATGATTCTTGGCATTAATGAATCACATCTGTATACAACAGTAATAGGTGACACAGTGCTGTTCTCCTGCAGCCAATATGAAATTCAAGTCAAGCAGCTGTTAAATGTGATTGATTTTAACTCGGCTTGCACTCTTTGTTCCATTCACACATATTTTAATGTCAGATTCTCGTTTTAATGGACAGAACAGTCAGATGTCCTTTGTTGCATAAAAGATGAACAGTATACTGTCACACGCTGTTTGTTGGGCGGTCGTGACATTAGCATTTGTGAAGTCTCCGCCGCAGGGCAGAAAGCTATAGCAAAGGTATTCCACAGCAACTTGAGTTTGACTCACAGATATATCAGGGGAAGTGTTTTCAATTCACTCTCTTTTTTTTGTAAAACTCTGGTACTGTTCAAGTTTGTTAAACTGTGAATTGTTCAGCAGAAACAAATATTGTTTTATAGCATTTTATACTTAGGGCCCACAGTAACTATGTTGGAGAAACAGCTTGAAATTGAACTACACTAAACTTTCACAACTACAATGGTACAATAGATGGGTACAATGATACAAAAGATATGTAAGGGCCAGTGTTGTCAAAAATGTTTTTCAAATCAGTTTATCCCAATTTTAAGGCTGCATCACATGTATCCTTGAGAAAAAGGTAATCCCACAATGCACCCTGTTGAAAAAAATGAAAAAGGAAAAAAATCCAGTGGAATATATCCAAGATGAAGGACAAAAGGAAATGTTGACTATGAAGAGAAATTTTCATTCTCAAAAATGTGTATTCTTTGTATATTTTCAAAGTTTGTGTTTTTCCTCTCACATTGCTTTAAAAGCTGTTTGTGGGGTTTGTGTTTGTACTTTCTGTGCCTTGTGTGCAGATGCACAAGAGTAGCTCTGGATGAGTGCTAATGAGGATCTAATGTAGATTACAAGTTTAAGCCACCATTTAACCACTACAGATACAGTATATGATAAAACACAAAAACAAAAAGAAAGACTTAATAGTGCTGCGTAGTAATAGGTCAACCAAACGCACTTCCTGTCTGCTATTGGCCCCACCCAAACTCATGTTATAGGTTAAATCAATTTTGCATTGGCGATTTATTTAAACAAACAGATTGCACTTTTTTTTTGTTGCTGTTAGTTGGCCAAGAATTACACACTGCACCTTCGTTGAAATGATCTGATTAAACAAAACCAATTTACCAAAATGAACGTCCTTACTTTAGAGAGAGAGAGAGAGAGAGAGAGCGAGTGAGAGACGGTGTTTGATTATTGCCTCGACTCACTCGGCTGTAAAACTCTGTGCACAAACAATGTGTCATAAAAAAATGTTTGATATACCGCTAATTGTTTGAAGTAGCTTTTTTAACAGCAGATTCTAAATATATAGTAGCACTTTTACTTTTAATGGTATCTGCAGAAAAGATTATTAAACTGAGAAACTTTCTTGGAGCACCAAGTAAAATATTCCAAACATGCTTTTGATGAGATAAAAGACCTGTGACTATTAAAAACATCTGTCTAAACTGATTCTTCTTGTTTCTATATTTTTTTACAACAGTCATCAATGAGACAACAGTAAACCTCTCGCAGTCACAAAGCTTAATCACGTATGTAAATACAGGACAGGTGTCAACGCATGATGAAACAAATTAGCGGAGCGAAAATCAAAAGCTCGCCTTGTCGTTGAAAGCCAGCATGTCTGGCCTGACGTCTTTCTAATGTTTACGAGAGAGCTGTGGAGTCACTGCCTCCATCAGGATCACCTGACTGTGCCTTTAACACAGTCATTTGGGAGAGTGTAGTGCTGCTTATGCAAATTGGTGATTATGAATAATAGATCATATCATGGCTATCACTGCTGTTCAACGGCTCACTGCCAGTGACAGTGTACATTTAAATAATGAATAATAAACGAGATGTCTCCAGAATTCTTACATGGGAAATCGTTCCTGCATTAAAAATGCTTGTAAAAAGTATTTTTCATGTAACCCATAAAAACAAGGGAATGATGGGCTTTCAAAACAAATTATGCTACTGTCAAAATGCCCTGAATCTGAAGTTTTTTTAAAGCACTTCAAATCAAGTTATTTAAGGATATGCACAGTGAACATTGTACTAAACTACTTGCATTGGGTTGACGATCTAAAAATAAAACATAGTAATGATGGCTCAAATGAACACAGCATCACTTTATTTTTCACAAGACTTTATTTATGCCATTTGAGAAGTTTTATTTCACCAACAACAACAACACCTTTCACAAAGGAATAGTTCAGTATCCCAAATAAAAATTAAATAATGTGTTTCATACCATTCACCAAAGAATAAAATTACTATGGTCAAGTCAATGGGCCGTTTAGACGTCATAAGATTTTTTTACAATAACAGAAACTATTCCTTTAAGATAATTGTATTACAGTCATGATTTCCAAGCTCAATAATTATCAATTAATATTTCAGAACTTGATTTTATTAAATTAATAAAGTAATGACTAACAGGTCCCCAGAATTAGTTTATATATAAGTTATATGTGCTATGCTATCCACATACATTTTTAAGTGTTATATTATGTCAACGAATGAATTCATGAGAAACTTTAGAGACAAATTAAATACTTGAATGGCACATAACTGGGAACGCCATTACATGTCTTCATCTATAAAAGAGCGATTCAAGTTTCCTCTCTGAAACATGTTATGTGTGTACACAGTTCTTCGCTATTGTCAGAAATAAATTTGAAGCACAAATGTGATGTGGCCATAAAAGTGTGTTTAATTTACAATGCCCTACCAGGTGTAAACTGGTCCAAAAACTATTCTTTTAGGTTCTGAAGAAAGCTGAAGATCCTTTTTTTAGACCGTCATGTGGTGAAACCCAGTCAAACAAAAGCCTACTTTTAACAATATCTCTCCAGGTGTCCTGTGTGGTTTTCAGGTAATCACCTTGCTTTTGAATTTACTGCATTGTTGTGTCCTTGGCCCAGTGCAGAATCTCCAGGATTGATACCGCGCTATCCATCTGGGCCTCCGATGATGATGAGTTCTGACTCTTTATCTGTAAAAGGGCAGAATACGTGTTACATTACCAGCAACAAGGTCACAGCCCCAAGTTTAGAGGGGAACTTTTTCATCATCCATCATATCTACACTCCAGTGCGGTTAACTGATGGGCCCATTTTCTTTGCGGCTGTCACGCTCATTTGTAATAAGCTCAGAAGAAGGACAGAGGAGAGGTGGTGGAGACAAAAAGTGAGGGAGTAAAACAGGCAGCTTATGGAGGAGAGAAAATACCAGGGTTGATAGTTTGGGGATAACTGTGAGTGAGTCTCCTTCACAAGCATCACCTTGAATCAACCGTACAGTTAATTTGACAGCTTGTCAGTCTCTAGGATACATCATACAGCAAGAATACATGTGTGTGACAAGAGCAAAAATGTGATGGAAAAGTATTATGATTAATACTTTTGTCAAACAGTTTCATTTCTACTGTAATACTGTGCTGTGTTTGTTCAACTTGTAAGTAATTGTTTGTATTTGCATGTAAAATTGAACATAAAAGAAGAGCTCAAAACAGAAACAGAATGAAGCAGCTTTGATCAAATGAGAAAAATATGTTTTTTCATTTTTTATTAGAACACTTCTTGACATCTAATTAGATAACTTCTCATCCTCTGATCAAATTATATAAAAATGTAAATATATATATATATATATATATATATATATATACACAGTACACATAAGGGTGCTGAGGGTGCTGCAGCACCCCCTGTTTTCACATGATTGTAACTACAACCACAACGACAATTTTGGTTAATTTAGATTTAGTTATTTAATAATTTTTGTACTTTAAATGTAAGTTCTAAGTGAGATATAAATCTCAGTTCTCTCTATATATGATTCATTTTACATTTTATGTTTTATTTCTTTTAACGAGATTAGCCTATCATAATTCTTTATCTTTAACCTTAATTGACGCACACACGTAAGTGTACGCTGGCCTGCAGTATCAGACGTGAGCCCCTGTTACCAAACAAACTCGCCCAAGCGAAAATGGCGCCCAAGCGAATTTTGGACAACGTAAACATTCAACAACAACAGCATGAGGCAAGAATTCGTCCGCTCTACTCCTGAGCCCAAATCCACTTTCGGTGTTGTGTAAGGTAGGCTTTGGTGTTTATTTTTATTTCCTTTTGCTGTGCATGTTTATATTTATATATGGCTGTGTAAACAACAGCTCAAAAACGCTTTAGTTTAAAAGCAGAGCTTGACATTAAACGTTGTCATGTGGTTGTCCTTCATACAAGTAAATGCCTCATTCACTTGTCAGACTAAAAAAGTTAATTGCCCCCAAAAACTTGAACTTGAACTCGCGCATCCAACTCGTGCGCGTCAGATGTTGTGCACGATTCCGATCTGGTTGGCAACTCCCCTCCTTCACGTGCACGCGGATAGCAGTTAAAACACGGAAAATTTAGTCGAATGCTTCAATGAACTTCTAACGTTCAATTTGATGAAGACTTGTCTCCTGTTGATGGTATGAACCAAGAAATGAAATGTATTGCTTTGCGGTATAATCGTATCAAGACTGGCAAATGTCTGTGGCTTTGTTGTCATGTCGTGTCCATATAGCTGCTTTATCCTGAAATTTGTTTAAGTTAATTTGTGCATACGTTTATTGCAATATTGCATGGGTTTCGGGGGAAGTGTCATTGCCCATTATTTGGGTCTATTTTGAAACAAAGTTATATTACTTTGATAAGTTCAAGTTCAAGTTTATTTGTATAGCACTTTAACAATGTAGCACTGTTTCAAAGCAGCTTTACAGCAGAATAAACAGAATGACAAGCAGAATGTGATGATGTGATAATATTAATTTCCACTATCATTGCGAGAAAGACAGTAACAGAAAATTGTATCTACTTCAGGTTGAATTCTAACAAATGTGAGTGCAAAGAAATACATGTGTGCAGTTTCACATCATTTTGATGTGATTTATATAGGCTTTTGAAGGTTATTTATTCTTAATCAAATGTGGTTAAAACATCTTCCCTCACCCCTGATATTCAGTACTGCTAAGATGTTAGAAACAGAGATGCTTTAGTGAAAAAAGTAATGAACAGTGATGGAAAACAGTAAAGGCTAAAGCTTAGATACTGCAGACAGTGGACTGAAATGGAATAATACTATCCAGGTTTTAGGTTACACATATCCGGCAGTGGCTCTCATCTACGAGGACATTGGAGTGTAATATTAACATCTTAAAATACAGAAGTCATTTATCTTCCGTGCCTTATAATGTAAAGTGAGGGCAAGAATAAATAAAGAAAAATCTATGAAGGAATATCTTCTGGAAGAGCACATGCAGAGGGCTGAAATTACTATTGACTAACAATTCAGCTCAACCCTGTCTATTGTCTACCAACAAAAGTTATTTTAAAGCACTTGTCAGGTGCTTTTGTCGTATCGCACCCAAGATAACTGCTGAGGTTTTAGAATTAAGCTTAAAGCAGAACAACAGTGGTGCTGAATTTTGTTGAATCAGTAACCCTTTGTCTAAAGGGCATATCTGTCTGTGTTTGTAAGGCAATACTTCTTTTAGACTGGAGCTGTTTGTGAATGCGCTGATTTATATGTATTTGTGTCTCGGCTGCTTATCTAATGCCCTACAGTCTATTTCTGTATTACAGCCTGTGCTTTCTTAAAATATAACAACTGTGGCAAATTCAATTCACTTTGACTTGTTAATATTAGATTAAATAAAATCCAGCACAAGTATCACAAACAAAAGCAAAACAATGCTGATAAGAAAAGAATATCTATTATAAGTTGTTTCTCCTAGACAAAAAGGAAAGTCTCAAATGTGCTCTTCATGACTAACAGGGATAGTTGGCAAAAAAATTAAAACTATGTCATCCATATTTTTGGTTCTTTTATGTACCACAAAAGACAGAATATTAAGGATTTACTGTCTCACCATTTACTTTCAGTTTTTTGTTTTTTATCCATACATGTACAGTATATTAAATATGAATAATAACCAACAAACATTCTGCATATTCTCCTTTTTTTTCAGAGAAGAAACACATGATGGTGAACAAATGATAACAACATTTTCATTTTATTTTTCAAATGTCCTATTTTTAACCAGAGAAGGTTTTACATCTTTTTGCTTATCTGTCTGAGTTGTAGGATAAATCTTATAAATGTCACAAATTGTGCTCAGATTTTCCAAGATACCAGCTCATATATAAACCTAAAATGTGAAAAAAATATCTTAGCTATGATATGTACATTCATTCAAACTCTTTTATATATCATCATTTGTGTCATGCTTGCCTATTTGAGAGAGAAAAATCTGACATCTGACAAATTTCACCAGGAACCTCAAGTAGTCCCATGAGCTTTGAAAGAGCAACCAACTGTATGAGCTATACAATTTATTGTACATACTGTGGATTAAGTATTTAACATTTGTGACACCGTCCAATCAAACTGCTGCATTCTTTGATACCTGGTCATTCAGAGTCAGTCAATCCTCAATAGACCATTTATCCACCGTCATTTAATCAGCACAAACAAATGGTCGAGACCGGGCTGTGCACAGACAGACACTCGCATAGATGAACCTAATGAGATTAGATTCTTTCAAGACGAATCAGATTTCATATTTACTTATCAATCATGCATGAGGTCGACGAGAAAACACCAAGGTCAACCAATAACAATCCCAGACTTCTGTCTGCTGCGAGTCTCTCTCTCTCTCTCTGTCCTGCAGTCTGTCTGAACATGCGTGTGCTCAAGAGATTGGTGAAGAGTATGTTCCAACCTGACATACTAACTAATTAAGTAAGAAAAGGCAGACTCAATGTTGTTTAATTATAAAAAAAAATAGAAAGTCTTTTAACATCAAATTGCTCAAAGGTGTTAACTGTGTTAAGTTACACCATTAACACACCATGTTTAATTAATCTTTTTCACCATATTTAATTAATAAGTTGAGAATGATAGTGCTAATTTTTATATTTTAATACATTCACACAGTATATGCTAAACGATTGCTTGAAAATATAATTTTTTGGTTTAGGCATTGAAGCCTCATCCCTGATATTTGTTTTGGTGATGGTGTTGAGACACTTGAAAAAACACTGTTTGTACAACACCCATAGATAAAGAATCTGTGGATTGTTTGGATTGTTTGCAATCGCAATTCGGTGTTGTGTTGGGTATATTACAAGCTTAAGGCAGAAAGTAAAGTTTGCAGCTGA
The DNA here is from genome assembly GCA_019155185.1 of Beaufortia kweichowensis. Classification (NCBI taxonomy): domain Eukaryota; kingdom Metazoa; phylum Chordata; class Actinopteri; order Cypriniformes; family Gastromyzontidae; genus Beaufortia; species Beaufortia kweichowensis. The sequence goes on from CM032811.1 coordinate 4,548,579, forward strand.
ATCTGTAGTAAACTCTGTTTAGGTTGGGGTAAAGTTGAGCTTCATCTGGCAAAAATGTTTTACTGACAGAAATGGACAGTGTGCATGAAAAAACATTTGATTTTAAACAACAATGCATATCTTGTGATAACAATGGCATAAATACTTTAATTAAAAATAACAACAAAGTTATCAAGAGGAAAATATGTGAATTTGTTTAGTTGTGACATGCTGTAGTTCATCTAACAATAACATGTCATTTAAATAAATTTTAGCTAGTGTAATTTACATGCGGGTTTTATGAGCTTAAAACATTTCGTTTTCTTTATTCAAGTAACGTAAGCTTTCTGTGCATTTGTCTAGAGTTCCTCAAATAGAAGTTTTAATTCATTTCTGACTTACTCGCCGTTATTTCATTTCCATTACTACAGATTACAAAAAGGCTGTTGATGAAGTGACTAGCACGACTTTCAGTCAACAAGACTAAATATTGGCCAATGCTATAGAGTGGCTTACTACTGTGTTTTCAATCAAACCACACATGTACTTCTGGCAGCGACTTGACTCATAAATAGTCAATCGAGCACAGATTCTGACATACGGTGGAGCTGAGAGAATAGGGTGTTCTGCAGGGCCCGGGAGCCAGGCACAGATCCGGGGACAGTTGGTGTTGAAGCTAGTTTGACAGATTCTAACCCTCCTTTGACAAGTGTAATCACGCTGACCCATTTGACAGACAGCGTCCTGCCAAACACAGACGGCAGTGGACACATATGTGAATTATACGAATTATACCAATCTCCAGAGAACATGTATGAGTCAAAGGGGCCAGTAATGAATCAAGCAGATTCATTGACGTGGGCATCTGGAGGGGTTGTGACACTCACACAGACGAGGAAAACGCCCCGTTCACACATGTACGTCACATTAGAGTGACAGCTGCAGAAGATGTTCTTCTCGGGGACATTTTTGTTGACACAGTGACCTGCTGGGCAAATACACACAGCACACGATGCTAATGTTTGATGCATTATTCTTGATACATTGATTTAAATGTATTAGTAGGAGCTTGTGGCAGTTGTATCTTGCTGTGCGTTCTTCTAAACCATTGAAATATGCATATGGCTTCATAGCAGCGGTGACCGCTTTAAACTGAACAGGTAGCGTGGATTTGCCTAAAGGTAATAATTGTTTTTAGTTAAAGCAAAGATTGACATTCATTAGACAACAGGTTTAAATGTGTAATTTTAGGGTCCCGCATCAATGCTTTTTCAATAAGATGTCTATGACTTCATCACTTCCAAAATTATAGACAGTCAGTCAGTTGAAAACCAGGTCAGATTTTGTATAGCCTATTAGGCACAATCAGTAATATTCGCATGAAAAAAATGTTGCGGACAAAAAGTAGTTTTTGTCCAGTTTGAAAGACAATAAATGGCCAATAATTGAAACCGTGGTGTAAGATTAGCATTCATATTTGTCATGTGTTTACCGGTGTTCATAAGTAATGTAAATGGTAATGTAGTTTAGTTTTGAGGATTAAAGTAATGTTACTCTACATGCAGCTTTGGTAAAAACATTTCTTAAATAATCAAATAAAGAGTAGACGTTTTGCCATTGATAATTGACATCTGTGCTTTCCCACTATTACAAACACCAGCTGCTTCCTCTCTAAAGGCTTAAATAAAGAAGCCCTGAAATGTCTATATGCTCAGAAAATATTCATGGAGGCTATAATAATATTGGATTGACTGTTATATTCAATACTCTTCCTTCAGCACTGCACATATGCTCGATAATTTCATAATGTCATGTAATATTTTGTTTGTTAAGTGCATTGCATTAACAATCTTACAGTAATTAGTGGTATTACAACATGTATCTACTATTAGATTAGATTTAGGTACATCATTTATGCATCATTTACAGTTGTTATTATTATATTAAGTGTATGAATTAAAGTAATATATACAACAAAGGATGCTGTAAAATAAATTGTAATCCATATTGCTTATTGTTGGCAGATACTGTATATGTATTCTTGATGCCGTCACCCAGCCTGTGGGTGTGACGTGCCGTCTGAACGGCTGTCGTTTTCACCCATGACTGTGTGTCACATTCTGGGACTTCACTTCACCCGAGACAGACGTCTCCTCCTGGCCTGTCAATCAAAGCCACACACAATGCTGTTGATTCTATCAGTTGCGACAGTGACCTGGCCGATCCAAGGGGACCTCGCATGTGGCCAAGGTTACAATTCTGTCATTGGCTTTTCACAAGCAATTTCCCCCATTGGAGAAAGGGCAGATTTTCCTTTTATTCTCCAGAGAACGGCAAGGTTATAGAAGATCTTTAAAGGGGTTGAACTTTCTCAGGCTTTCAACCTACTCTCACCAAGATAGTTACACACATGCATTTTAGATAAAGACCCGAAACACAAACAACAGTATGTTTTTTTTAAATAACCGATACAAAACACCATTCTGAGTTATTATGTAAATGCAAGAATAAACACATTACCACTGATTTGCAAAACTATGAATGATTAATATCATTTAAAATTTATATTAATGCATTTGGCTGATGCTTCATCCAAAGACTTACAGTTCACTCAGTATATATATATCTTTTTTGGGGGGGATGTAACTCATGACATACATCAGCATTGTAAGCACCATGTTGTACCAATTGAGCTTAACCTGTTAACTTTCACTGTTCCACAGGTGAAACACTTCATTATTCACTTTAATATTTCATAGTTGAATTCCAATCTAATCATGACAAACTATATTTGATGGAAAGGTCTAAGACTATTTCATAACGATAATCATAAAATCATAAAATGTTCATGGTATTAATAAAACTAAAATTAGAATGCTTTAAACTGATCCAATATCTAAAATGTAAAAAAGTGTACTCTAAAAATGCTGGGTCATTTTTAACCCAGCATTGGGTCAAAATGGGATGAACAGGGATTAACCCATGCTGGGTTGTTTTAACCCAAAATGCTGGTTTGATTTAACCCATGGTTGGGTCAAATATAAACCTTTTTTTGGATTCATTTAACGCAACAGTTGGGATTGTCCCTTTTTGACCAAATGCTATGTTGTAAATAATTTTTGTGTAGTTGCATGTTCATGTGTATGTTCAATATGTACAGTGACAGTTACCAGGTTCAAGTTTAATGCTTGTCTGGTTAGTTGACATCACAATGACTTTGTACATGCTAGGAATAATAATCGGATGACAAAACTGACAGGTTGCTTGAAATTTCCCATACTAGAAAACCATGGTCCATCATGTATGAACAACATGGAGACAGATGGACAAAAGTAAAATTATTTATATATGTTATAAAGAATTGTTCACAACTGAATTACTAACAGAGTTGTCTCATGTTAAATATTCAATATTGAGTCTTAAAGCAAATTCAGTTGTAAACTACAGTACAAGTGAAGAGGGATTTTTCATTAGCACATTTAGCACGTCTGCTAAATGAATAAATGTAAATGTAAATGTAAATGTAACGTACGGTAAAACTGTCTGTTTGTCATCACAACTGTTGTGAATCACACCACACAGCTTAAACACATCCCCAGATAATTAAAATAAAAGCTGTGTGTTGAGTTTTAGTGGTGTATCCAAAGGGACAAAAACATGAATAAAACTGGTTACCTAGTTACAGTGTCACACAGATGCAGCTAGATGCAGATTTGGTTAATGATACGATTTTTATCTAAAGATACTATGTGAACAGAGACTAGGGGCTAACATGCCATGATGCTGTCCCATAATTCCAGAGCACTGGGAAAGTCTCCATTGGCTTTAAAGAAAAATAATCCAAAAACTGAAAATGAACTGCAAGTGCTTTGAATCACTGTCTAGCAATGAACAATGCAGATGTCTTAATAAATGCATTTATCTCATCATAAGAAGATAATAATGTGTGTGTGAAATACTAATTACAGTATTATGAAGATGGCCGAGTCCCAAAATTACATTTTATCTAAGACTGAATGCAAATTCTGTTCCCTTTCAGACACACAGACGCTGCGTCAGGAATAACTCTCTTTTTGACGGTATAATGCGCACGGAGCACTCGTTTCATTTTAATGCAGAGCCCCGTGTGTGAAAATGGCTCTTGAATGGAAATGCGAGCGTGACTAATCATCCTCTGGTTTGGATCTCTGCAGACATTAGTACAAGCTCAGATGAGAGTCTGCATACATTGGTTGAAGAAGTCGTGTTCTGCTTCACGGACCAGCATTACGATTCAATTGTGATGCTTTTATTCTTTGTGAAGTAGACAGTTTTAAAACACTTTTATGTGCTATTTGGACAAGTTAACCCTGAATTAAAATACGTTCTTACCACCAGAATGGCCAACATTGTGACAACATGGTGTCTATGTTCGTTCTTTGTTCATGATTCACAGGTGAAGTGTGTTATGTGTGCTCGACTAGCGAGTAAACATGCCCAATTGTATGCCACAGTTCCAAAAGCCACCCCAAAAAATTGATTGTCAGTATTATCAATGGCCTTTCCTTAGTTTTGGGGTAAAACTGTTTTTGTTTTGGTAATCTAAAGCAATGTTGATTGTACAAGTTTAACATCTGCTTATACAGTAAATGTATGTGATGACAACAGAGGATTTTCTAAAAATTGCATAACTTTTAAATTGATTCTTAATAATTAATGAACCTCCACTGAAGATTTATGTTTAATACATCTGAACAATAAATAATACATTTAATTTTAAAACGTAACGAATGATAAATTGTTCTTTTTAAGCACTTTCTGTTGCACTTGCAATAAATACCAAACTTTGGAGTTTTAATCTTCTTTGGAGGACAGTATATGACTTCAAATGTGACCTATGCTGGCACCATAATGACAAGAACAAGATAGTATGCAAATTCTGGCCAGCACCTATGATTAAAAACAAGCAGCGCAACAGAACGGCACCCAGGGATAGTGAATTAAGACAAATGAAGGTGACTGCACTCACAAAATGACCTGAACTGTACAGAGCAGCAGCTGTGTGGGTCCAGACTGGCCCTAAAACCATTATGAATTATATATTTTTTAACATCCTCACATACAGTATGTGAAGAGCTCTTTTCGAAAACGCGATAAACGCCAAATTTTTAAAAAATGAGTTCGTCATGCCATTTTGCTGTCTACTGAACCTTTTCACTGCTCCATCAATGTTTCATGCCAAATCGCTATATTTCCTTGTTTAAAATGTACTGCAAGATGCAGTTCCTTTCCAAACTGCTATAAGCGCCGAACCTGTTTTTAGCCTAAATGCGATATGTCCTCTCGACCAATCAGAATTCGGTGAGCGTTCAATGCAATCCAACAAGGTGGCGCTCTGAAGCGAGAGATGTTTGTTTGTGCTCAGTCTTCAAAATGAGTAATAACACTTTATTTTACTATTTAGTTTGTTACTATTTATTTTATTTGGCTGTTATTTATTTAATGCATTTGCATTAAATTGCATTATTTGATTTATATTAATTTATAGTATGAGTCCCTGATGTCATATGGTGCATGTTCTCTTGTTCTCTTTTTTTTTAAAAAGGATGGATTTGTAGCGTTTTGAAAAAAATAAAAAATAAACTTTGAATTTATAATCGACAATATTGTTGTTTTATTTAACAATCATTGTTTAACATGTTCAGACTGAGCCAACAGACCATTTTAACAGGATAAATGAATATTAACAAAATGTATAGGTAAAAAAAAGTCATTTTCATGAAAACTATTAAAATGGATTTATAGTGTTTTGGAAAAGAGCTCCTCATATATTTTGTTTGTTATTATAGAGCAGAATGAATTGATATTGTAAAGATATCAGGAAACCACTGAGAAAATAGAACGTGATATGGATTAGGATATTAGCAGGTCAGACTCGATCCTGCAACCTTAATGCGAGCACCATGGTTCAACGTGTCATAGGTAAGTGTGTAAAAAGTGTGGTTACGACATTAGATGCTGTTGCATCTAAAACAAACATTTTTTATGTATGAACCTCTTGGAATAAATATAAACCATTTTTTTCTGCAACAGAATTGTGTATTAGCCTAATAAATTGTATTGTATTTCAAATACAAGCAAATATGTTTCCTGTCATGATATTTATTTACATTTTGTGCATATACCGTATAACTGGCGATATGATGATGATATGCATTTTTGTGCTATATAAATACTGGTCGAAATGCAAATCAGTAAATAGGAGAAACATTGCATGTGTAGCAATGAATACAAATGAGATCACCTTACAATGTGTCAGCAGCATTTGTGCTAATCTTTGTACCAGGGCTCTTACAGACTGTATATATTCACGCTACAGTTGTTTGGTTTCTGGTATTAAATTACATTTTGTGTGATACATGACTCAAAGTCAATCGTGTCATTACTCCCAACCCTTCCTGACCCCTGCTGGCATAATAGCCTCTTTAAACTCTAAATTTAGATGTTATCATACTGTTAAGTACCAATTCCATAAGTCTAGTCAGAGAGATTGCATTCCTCATAACAAACTTTCAAAAATCCATTTCCACTCCTTTAATTACATTTCAGCAGTTTCCTCTTCTAACTTTTGTCATCTGAGTTCGGCCAGTTCAATTTAACAAAAATCTAGGAATCGCAGTAACACCAGGGCAGGCCCTACCAGTGCAATCCTCCCTCTAGAGTAAACAATTACAAATTGAATCAGATCGAGCCTTACAAGTGAAAGCAATGGCTTGGGGGTGTATTTTAAGCCCGACCTGCACTAATAATCTTCATCCTTTCTAGCAAGCATGTTATTACACAGATACCATTATTGATCTCGGGAACTGTAAGCTTTAGATCTGAGCTCCCACTGCTTTCTTCCCATGTGTGCCGGGCTCCTCAGGATAATGGCTTTGGAAGGATTGCTGAGACGTGTGCGAACATAATTCCCAGGCGTGCAACCAATGTATGTGTAACAGGTGTTAAATTGCGACCTCTGAACAAAGGTGTTGAGACAGGTAATATAACAGCTTTTTATCTGGAAATGAAAAGATCTGATAAGATTCTTGTTTATAAACGGCACACAATATTGTGTTTAAAACTTATTAGTGAACAAGTAGTTGTGTATAATAGTGAACAATAGTTGGATTGCTTGTTTGTGCTAGTAGAAGTATTACAGGTTTCAGACTTTATTCTTTATGGTGTTGTCACTTTTTTTGCAGCAAAAGAAAGTGTTTGGCAAGAAAAATGTCATTTATACAACAGTTACATCCGGTCCTCAAACCTTAATGGGTGAGAGGCGATGGAAGAGTGTTGATATAGTCGACCAGGAGTGCGTTTTCTGTACTATGACGTAATTCGCAGATGCATTGTGGAGAAACTAACTTGCCAAGCATGACTGTTTTCCAAAAACATAGTAAATTTCGCACTTCTCACATTTGTCGTTCCAACCACTGGTTCAACAGTATACTGTAGTTTATGACGTCACATATAGTAGGTTGTGAGTAATAATAATGTTTACTAAATAATCCATTTAGGCTGAATTAATGAAGATTATTGCTGTAAACAACAAAAGAGATTATTTTTTGTTTTATTGCTAGATGTTTTATTCAATCGCAAGTTTTCTGTTCTGTTTCTCTTACATCACTCAATGAAACGACGAAACTTGCTATCATATTTGATTACCAGTGGTTTAGGGATACGCACCCCAGAAAAGCACTAAAATGCTTTACTGTGGCCAAACAATCTGATTTTAAGGGACATTTTATTATGAGGTGCCAGTATACATTTGTATACATTTGTACAATGTTAATCGATGTTAAAAAAAAAGGCTCCAGTCCTAAACCTAACATCACTGGGTTAAAAGCAGATCATTCTACAATGTACAAATGAAGTCATACAGATTCATACTAATGAGTCACCTGGTAAAATAGTTACAAATTGCCATGAGGTTATGTTGTGTCGGATCATAGTCCTGCTGATATATTTCACACTGTTGCTTATGTGAAATCGCTTTATTAGAACCCATAATATCATACCAGATTCTCAGGCGATGCCTGTTTGAGATAAAATTACACTTTTGAATGCTCCATTGTGCATAAGATGGTATGAGTATGAAGAGAGCATATCAAGGACAGCGGAGCATCTAATCTGCTTTTTATGGCGTCTTATGAGCAGCTGTTCATGAAACCCTCACATGTGCTGTCCTGTGTAAAATCCAGTGATATTTCATTCCCGTACGGCATAATGGGAGAACATTTGAGTAGTAGGTTAAAGTGTCGGTTCCTTCTGATTAATGTGTCATCAAATATCGCTTTGCCTTCAATTACTTTGGACCATCTCAAGGGTTTGACTCCATCCTGACAACCCTATAATCACAATTTAGAGATGTCAGAAGTGTAACTGCAAACTCTACAAACCTCCACAGATTGTTTTTAGTCTGAGACTGTGGAAAAACTCTCAGATTCTCTTTATGATTCTTTACTGCATATGTAAGTGTGATTTACAAATACATAGAGAACAAAAGCGTTTGTATATTTCAAACTTGTATATACACTGCGACTTGACAATGTTTAGAAGAACGTCTTGCTTGAACACAACAGTTACAATATCACATATTCAATCGTGTTTAATTAGTCACCAAATAATTTCTGTTTTTTACATAATATTTTGCTTTATATTTTCAGCTTGCAAAGTCATTGTGTTGTATAAATGAAGCAAAACTCCCACTAGATAAATATGTTGCATGTATCAGTTTGTAACTGTGCATTACAGCACTTTTTAGAATAAACATACTGTATATGAATACAAGAAAGATACGATAACATAAAATGCTTACATATACTATCATGGACTATAATGATATTTTGTATGCTTAGCTGGTGCTGTCGGCTTCCAGAACACTCAAGGTCAGGACCTCTCATCGGGTTATTCCTCCTTCCCAGCATGCCATCATTGCACTGAACCGCCAATATAAAGCCTCATATGACTGAACTGTGTAATTTGGTTAATTAATAGAACCATTTTCCTCTTCAAATCCAGCTGGGCCTGAAGAGAATGCTGCTGGCACCGGGAACACCCATTAATGTACATCTGTCGAGGAAAATGCTTTTCGCCGCTATCAAACTCTATTCCCGACGTGGCAGAAAGGGGAGGTCATAAATGGATAATAGGATTGTCGCCCCTCCACTCTTTGCGTCGTAAAAGGCACACGCTTAAGATGAAAAAAAGACTTAAAATGCAGAGCACGATTCGCACATGGTTGTAGCTTTATAAGAATGTCTGCATGTTTATTGCAATATGAGTTACAGGGAAAAATGATGAGAGTTTCTGTCGCTGTTGCCAGCACGCTTGGAAAACAGGATCTGTTTACGTTGATATTTGTTTTTAACATGACTGTTGGCCAAAACACATATTTATAATATGCCAACTGATATAAAGGTGAGCAGTAAAGTCGTTTCAAGTGAAAGTTATTGTATAATTAAAGTTGAACGGTAGTTGGCAAAGGATACACCAAACACGATGAATAATAAATAAATCATTAAATAATGGTTAAAATTAATTAATGCCTGGTTCAGACTACACGATTTTAGCCTGAATCTGGCACGATCTGTTTGGCATAAGGTGTCGTAGGGATTCGTAAACGACAATGGATGTCGGGACGCAAGAATTGATCGTTTCATCTCGTATAGTGTGTCATAGTATACGACAACCGAAACAGTGTCTGCGATAGTTCACGACAGAAAGACTTTTTTGCGGTCCTTCACGACGGGTTCTGTCACGTGGGTGACGCTGACCAATCGGAGCACAGACGCTTTTTGTACACAACTTTTAAACGTGGCGAAACGCAAGAGAGATGATCTTGCGTTTGTTACTGGCTAATAACAAAATATTTAATATGAAAAGAACGATATTGTACCTCAAGTTCTCTTTGGAGGATTGACAGCCCATACTGTCCTCTTCGAGCAAGCCAGGAACGTGTCCATGTTTGGGTTTTCTTTCTTTTTTTGAGCTTTTCTAAACATAAGACAGCCAGTACAAAACACGCCGCTTCAGTCATTGTTTACGCTCTTGTTTCTCACGCGCGTTGTGACAACAAGTGACGATTGGTCGCGTAGGAACGCGTAGTCTGACATGTTTCAAGTACAGGACACGACAAGATTTTTGGAGTCAAAATTGCGTAATCTGACACAGTGACTATCGTAACAGACTCGTGTAGTCTGAACCAGGCATAAGATTTGGAAACGCATTCATTTACAATGTTTCAAATGAAGTGATTCGCAACTTTTAGTTAGTTCGTTCCCAAAACCGGAGTGTTGCAAAGTATATTCAATTAATCTGCACTTCAGAAACGTATTGTTTCTTTGCCCAATCCCATGGATCTATTTCCAGTGAACAAACAAAAAGATGACATTCAAACCAAATCAAGAAAACTTTTATACAGAAACTTTCAAACAAATTCCTTTGTATAAAATGTTTCTCTAAGGACTATTGAAATGCTGCAATAGAGTGTAAATTTTTGATGCTTTTGTAACTGCGTGCCGAGAAAGAATGTCAACAGTTCTCAGCTCTCTGCTGTTAGAGTTTCTCCTTTACTTCTGTTTTGTACTGTGTGAAGACATTCCACACCCTTGCAACCAGACACCAAAGGACTTTAGACCCACTGAGAGAGAGAAAATAAACAAAGTTTCAAAGTATAAATGTCCTGTATTGGCAGGTTTAGCAAATCTGTAGGTGGTCCCAAGGACGTGCAACCTGACCTGCAGACTCTAAGGAAATTTAATTCAATGACTCTTTAATCTCTGGCTATGGTGAAACCAAAACAATCACACAAAAAACCAAAGGCAGTCCAAATATAATTAGATCCACTGAGAGGTACATTAATACGATAATGTAATAATCTCATTTGCTGGTTGTTTTTGTTATATTGCCAAGAAAATCACTGGAGTTTTGTGGCAAACACTAAAGTTGTTTTGTCTGTGAGCGCACACTTTTTGTGTTGGAAAAGCTGCTTTGAAACTGCAGTTTTTTTCAGACTACAGGTTTTTATTTACAGTACAAACTAATAAATAATATTTTTAAGTATATTTAAGCTATTCAAGCAGTGCATTTCAAATATAGAGTGCTGCAGGGATGATAAATTTTTGTAGGCAATCCTGAAAATTAGGATTACTGAAACTTTTTCCATAGGATTTTGCATTATGGTGAAAAAAGAGTGATCAACAAAAGTTCACGTTTTGTCTGTCAAAATAATCTTCACAAATGAACACAGCATTTGAAATGTACAACTGTTAGAAATAAAAAGCAAATCTTTATCCAAAGCAAGCGTCAGCTAAATGCCTAAATGTAATGTCAGCTAAATGCCTAAATGTAAATCTTAAAATAGAAACAAACTATCCTTTTTAGTTTGTAACCTTTGTAATCAACATTCCCTTATTAGTGACTATTCTGTTGACGAATCATCGATCTATGCCTACATTGCATTATTATTGAGATTTTGAGAATGAAAATGTCCCAGACATTGTCTGTAGAAACATTTAGCAGCGTGTTAGCAACCACCTTTATCAGCTTTTAAAGAAAGCCATTTAAGAAAAGTGAGGTATTACTGATGTATTTTATGCTGTAGGATAAAACATGAAAATATTTGGAGCTTAACCACAGTTAACCACAGACCTTATTTCAGGCTTTAAATAACCCATTGGTTTGGAGATGATGGAATCAGAGGTTGTTTCTGGGTTTTGTCTACAAAAATACATCATCTCTGTCTGCAGCACTCTATAAACTTTAAGCTGCAATCAGTAACTATTCTTTTTCTATCGCCATCTCTGATTGAAACATACAATTACACTTTACATTTTTATCATTATGTGGGTTGACCTGACAGCTGACAATAAATCATTATTATAAGCTTTTATGTCAATTACAGCTTCAAACTATTAATTTTTTAGTCTAATTAAGTTTAAAGTCAAATAAAAAAACAATATATTTTCAAATAATTAAAAACTTCAAATTTACACAAAGAACAAGTACTGAAATAACTAAAACTGAAATTAAAACATTTATATGCAGTAGCTAAAAGAATAGAATACAGATTTACAAAATCATAATATAAAACAATAGTATTTAACACAAATATGTATCTAAAAAATATTTAATAAAAATAAATTAATAAAAATATTTATTTAAAAAATATTTGCTTTGTTAGGTGTTTTAAAATAACCTATGATTCAAATTAACCAGCGAATTGATTTTTTTTACACGTCAGAGAGAGACATTCTGGGATATTGCTTTGATTAGTACCTCAGTTCGCTCGTCTGTAAAGCTGTGTAAGCAGTACAGCATGCTGTAAAAAACAGCCATGTAGCATTTTGTCACGCTACACTGCTACTTGTTGCAAAAATAGCTTGTTATTAGAAAAGCAACGCTGTTTGGAAATCTGCTGAGCTACTGTTATGCTGTGTATTTAAGTTAGTTGCATTGCTGCTTTCAATGATTAATTCTGTATACTGGTGTGACAATCAAGACTTTATCTTAGTAAGAAGTCTTAGTACGGCTGAGTGCCATTGCAAACAGATTTTAAACAACATTATTAGAGCACACTAAACAAAGCTTTTTCACAGACACCCCAATTTCAACCAAATTTAACCTCTCTATCTCAGAAACCCTTCCTCGGCTCAATTTAAATCCTCATTTAGTTTCCTTTTTTTACTGCTTTTCAACTGACACACAAAGGATGTTCGTTTTCCTTCCAATTACACCTCAAATTGAACCCCTGGGCGTCGGCTGTCTTGTTTGCTCTGGGTCTGGATATGGAGTCTGCTATTTTCCTTCCACAGATGTGCACATTGCACCTCTCTCAGGTACAGAGACGCTGCTATTATCCCAGCTGTTGTGCTTGGACCAGCCGTCCCCAAAGCCCTGTTGTTTCAGCTGCCATCATACTCCCCTCAACCTAACTCCTCAACTCCCCTTATCCTTTTTCAGTCTACCCTGAGCAGATGAGGACCAAAAGACTGTCTGGCTTTTTCTTCTGGGAATATATGATTTAAAGCCAAGGTGAAAAGATACCTGACAGGAAAATGCAGCTTTCTATTATAGCTGTGGTAACTAGAACATATAGTCACTGGTTATATCGGGTCTAAGATGATTTTTGCTTAGAAGGTTCCAGCTGGTGGCATGAAAATGGGTCAACCAGTCAATGACCAGCTTGGATCAGTTTAGACCAGCTGGGCAATTTCATGTAAACGTCATGTCAACCTAAAGAATAAGGTTTTTCCAAAGATTTTCAGCATACTGATAGCTCAGATGTCAGATTTGGTGGTTTAAATACTCATGTGAGGTTTTTCATAAAGTTTATAAAGCTGTTTTTATGTTTTAAGCATGGTTTTTCATAGTCAGGTAAAGTCCTGTTTTAACAGTCTATATTTTTCATGAAAAAATAAAATAACTATTTTCCATTTGTTGGATATTATTGCTTAAAGTTTGTTGCATCTTTCCATTTTTTTTAAATAAACAACTTGTGTATTTTTTATGTCTGAACTCTATCAGCAGGGCTTAAAATATTAATTAATGGTTCGGTATATTGGTAATAAATACATTGTGTGAGAATTTATATTTCAAGTTTTGGCTAAAAATGTCACGTCCTTAACGCCTAAAATGTTTTGTCAAGGTGTATATCCAACTTTGATTTAATTTATGAGTTTGTCTTCCTTAAATGAATAGCTTACAATTGTTTTCCTTCTCAGCTGTGCACATTTGACCTTTTCGGCTCAGAGCTTTGAACAGTCTAGAGTTGTTTTTATCAAGTCGAGCCGGCAATTTCTCACAGAGAGCTGAATTAATAATAATGAGAAAAGCAAATGGGGTCCACGCAGCAGGCGATCGGCACAGATACTCGCATCGAGATGCTGTTTGCAAGACCTGCTATTAAGAGAGTTCACACTTGTAATATTTTTCCTATCATAGGCTATAGTGCTAGTGAGCATTGTCCCCGCTTCAGAAACTAATGGATCATGCATGCTGTTTACAGGGTGAATAAAATTCTGTGCAAATATATGAACTTAAAGGTTTGTTTTTTAGCAAAAGCATTTTTTGGTTTTGGAAGACTGTGACAGGAGACAAATGTAAATGTTTACTCTGTTTCTAATAAATGCCCACTGTGGGGTTATTGATGAAATGCTCGCTCAGCACCCTAGTGAGCTGACTACCTAGACAGCATATTTAACCGTCGTAGGCACACTGCCAACAAGAAGACTGTTGCAGTGAGTAAGCAGCAAATTATGCTTCCTAATAAGACTCCTATTGCATGAACCACATGCTCACTTCTACATATGTGCAATTCCAGCATTATGGTTGTGACATTTTCAGTCAAATCTTGAAATATAAATTTTTACAGAATGTTTTTTATTACCAATATATTGATTCATCTGTTTATATTTTATTAAAGCTCTGAAAATATGCATGCATTATGGATGTGACGAACATGAACACAGGTTTTTTATGTCTCTTCAAAGGACATAAAATAGTTATTTTATTTAAATTTTCATGTGCTCATTTATAAGGAATATGGACTGTTATGAATGTGACAATTCTGAAAACAGCTCTTTACGTGACTATAAATAAGTCATTTTTAAACATAGAAAATGCTTTAAATACTTTTAGGGAGACATTACATGAGTATTTAAACCATCAAATGAGCTATCAGTTTGGTAAAAACTATTTTGATTGACATTTGGGTAGAATTGCCCACATCTATTGTATTGTAGTGTGTACATTTCTTATTGAATTTGAAACATTATTTTACATTTTACCTCTAATGCTGCTGACTCCATAGAATATATTTCCTGTGGTTTATCATTTTTTATTTGTGCAATAACACTTAGCAAATAGAAAAGTTCAGGCTATTCTAAACCAAACATGTCATTTAGTCTCATTTGTACAATTTGTACATTCTAAATAACAGCACATAATGCATTTCATTATTTTCTTTTTAGCTTGAGTAAAATGGCATTTAGGAGATATTTCAGGACATCTCAGCGGGTGAATTTGTGGCGTCTGCAGAGCTCAGTTAGTGCTGTGGCAGCTGAAACGTACTGTTGCTTCAGTCAGCAGCCTGCTTAGGACTTTTTTTCAAGGCTGTCAGTTCTCCAGAGTATTTTCTCATTTCTCATTGGTCATCGGCACCCAGACAGCGTCTGGTGATCTTGATGGGCATTTGAAGATGGACTAACAACAATCTCAAGATCAATCATTTGAGAAGCGAACAGCTCTTGTCTTATTATCTCCGTGGTGAATCACCAGATGTGTTTTCTTAACCAAGAATTGAACTAGTATAATGTATGTGTTTGTGTACACCACCACATGTAGGCTGCAGAGGACCAACATCCTTAAAAACAAACTGAATAGTTTTGTGCTTAAATATTTTAATTGATTGACACCCTGCTGCAGAACATGTGAGAAATTCAGTACTCTGATGGAAAAGTTGCATCATGGGACAGCTCTGTGAGAAATCCATGATAATGTATGTTGCTGTGTTTCAGGCAGCTGACTATTGACGTTTTTATAGCTTGACCTTTTTATTTGATCAATTTGAGCTAATTGGTTCAAAATGAAATGTTGTTCACATGTTCCTATTTGAATTATATAATATGGCATGATTCAGAAAAAAACAGGAATTCAATAAGAATAAATTAAGTGTGGGATTCGACTTAAAACTGACTGGAGCGTGAAAATTGATATGGATGTTGTATGATAAAATAAATAATTAAGTGGGATAGGTGACATCAGATGAAAGTTAATTTGGTGGCCAGTTTATTAATACAATGTTTACTGCTGGATTCTTTACAAGAAGATCAGTATGATGGTTTAAGAAAGTAAATAAGATTGATTCTATGTTGACTTCACGATGTTATAAAAGTTTAATGTCTTGAAAACCAGCTTGGACCAGCTAATGACCAGCTTTTGCTAGGTGGGATTTTTGCAGTGTTTTACAGCAGTGTAAGATCTTTAATCTTAAATTATGGACCACATAGCTGTATATTATTATAATATGATTGAATAGAAACGTTCTATTCAGTAAGAACAGTTGATAAAGTGAATGACAGTATTAAGTACATATTTCTGTAGCCTTCAGTTACTTCACATTGTATGGCCAGTCTTCTTAAGTTTTAGTACAGCAGCTGTATTTGTACAATTGAATATTAGTTTGAAAGTTAAGTATGTAATTGTTTTTTGTAATTGTTTTAAATGTTAATACTGTCTGACAACTACTGTATGAGTAAGCCATTTGTACATTGAACCTTTGCCAAAAAGGGCCTTAAAGTAAAGTTTAGGTGAAGAATTTGGATCAAAACATATTTGTTTGGGCAGTCCATAATCTCCTGACACAGAATTAACCAGTGTCATGAAATTAGGGCTGCTGATTTGAACAATGACTGATGGGTTTACTCACATCAACTATGACTATATGTGCTGTGTATGCAAGCCATTTGTAGGTGGATAACTTTATGGTGGTTTCCAACCAGCCCAACATGGCAACCAATGGTATGATTTGGGGGAGGGTTTATCCTACCTACTGTGATAGATCTGCTAATGGATGCTGTATCTTTAACACGTGTGTGTTAAAGTGTATTTCAGTGTCCAAACTATCACACCATCTCCTTATCTTCTGTAATCCATTGGGACTCAAGCTGTCGATGGGATTCTCCTCTTGACCTTGACATTCTGCGCCCATAGAGTCCATTCCTTCCTGTCAGGTCTTCCTCCAGCCCAAATGAAATCTCTGATCTCTTTTTACAATCATCTGACTTAACCACTTCTTCTCCCTATATTTCACACCTGACTTTCTCCATCTTGTGACCTTTCTCGCTCTGCTTTCTTCTATAGTCAGTCTCCAGGAGATTCCAGCTCCTGTAGCCAGTGCCCTCCTGCCAGGGTAAGATGGCTACCCTGCTGTGACACATGTTTTGGATTATATTACCTGATGAAGAAATATCACACTGCTGAAGATTGGACCTGATATCTTGAAAGAAAGTGTGAACGGAAGTGAACCAGATCTAATTTTCTTTCTTTAATGGAATGCAATGACAGCGTTGTGGAAGTGACTTTGAAAGCTAGAAGGTTCTTATCATTTAAAGTAGTCAATTAATCACAGACATTTTTTGTAGATAACACATACAGTAAAGAAACAAAACAACAAGGCTAGGTGACGTTTGGCAATTTGTGTGGATCACACTCATAGTGAAAATTTATGCAGCTGTGTGCTTTACTTACAAAACAACATGCACAGGAAATCCAAATGTGTAAATGCAAAACTGCAATGGTTAAATTAAAGCAACACTTGGGCTTATGGATATAATCAATTGTAAAGAGGGTTTTCACAATAACATTTGTATGAACTGTCTATGAAGAATCATACGTGATAATTGAGTGATACTAGCGAGTGATAATTATGTTTCGGCATAAAGTATGCAAATGCTTTGCATTCCATTTGGGTTTGATTTATGAAAATAAACTCCACCACATTATAATAAGGCGAATTACATACCATTACATACATTACATTACTTCTACATACCTACAACCCATCCAGAACCCTGCGCTCAACGAACGAACGTTGACTGGTGGTACCCTCACAGAAGAGCACTAAATCTCCCTCTCGTTCCTTCTCCTTCTCTGTCCCCGGCTTGTGGAATAATCTCCCTAACACAATCCGTTCTGCCACATCCCTCACCTCCTTTAAGTAACTAAAAACACACCTCTTCCACAAACACCTGACATCATAATACAAAAAACTCTCTTCTTTCCTCTACAGGTACTTATCTAGCACTGCAAAACATTGTAAACTTAGTAAAGCACTTCTTAGTACTATTGTTGCCGCTTCTGATGTATCGCTTCATTGTCTCCTACTACAGTATTGTAAGTCGCTTTGGATAAAAGCGTCAGCTAAATGCCTAAATGTAAATGTAAAATTAAGGGAGCAATATCTTTTAAAAAATGATGATCTCAGTTAATACTGACATTAAATGCCATTATTTTTACAGCGCTCTGGAATACTTGATTCTAATTGGTTGGTTATGACAGTATCTTATTCATCGATGAAGTCACGCAGACTCACCTGGGTCAAGTCAACCTTAAAATAATTTACGTATGAATAAATTGTATACTAGTCTTTTTGTCGTGTGTTGGCTGACAGTCGTGTATAAAGCTAATAGGATTTTTTTTTCTCACACAAGGTTTGTATTTTGTTACAAATAAGCTATCAAATCAATATTTTGTGTGCAATAATTTACTCATGTGACAAGATCCTAATCACTCGGGTTTATTCTGCGATAACAACTGGCCGACTGCACACACTTACATCATTTTACAGTATATACAAACAATATAAACTAACCAATCACAAATAATCACTTTTTTCTTTATAAAACTATTAATATATAAACTTAATATAAAAATCTAAACAATTGATCAATGTTGTACTGCATGACTGATTGTTGCAGGATTCGACTTGTAACTGACTGGAGCGTGAAAATTGATATGGATGTTGTATGATAAAATAAATAAATAAGTGGGATAGGTGACATCAAATGAAAGTTAATTTGGTGGCCAGTTTATTAATACAATGTTTACTGCTGGATTCTTTACAAGAAGATCAGTATGATGGTTTAAGAAAGTAAATAAGATTGATTCTATGTTGACTTCACGATGTTATAAAAGTTTAATGTCTTGAAAACCAGCTTGGACCAGCTAATGACCAGCTTTTGCTAGGTGGGATTTTTGCAGTGTTTTACAGCAGCGTAAGATCTTTAATCTTAAATTATGGACCACATAGCTGTATATTATTATAATATGATTGAATAGAAACGTTCTATTCAGTATCTATTCAACGTTCTATTCAAATCTGCCGTTAGGTTGTTCTCAGAGAAAGTTTCTTTCTGACTTCTGAACTATAAAACTTGTGAAACACAAGCTCAGATGTGTCATTAAAGGAAGTGGAAACTACTTAGTGAGTCTGTTTTTCACCCACAATATTGATTGTTTTCAGTTTAAAAGTGACTCATCATTTTAATTGACTCTTTGCTGTTAGTAATGATATTGCTGAATGAGTTTCAGAATAATATGAGTCAGAATAAAGGAACAAACTCACTGCTTTTGATGATGATTGATGGGGCCGTGAGGGGACGTGATGTAAAAGCACAGATTTACATAAACCATCCAAATGAATCGCTTCACTAACATGAATCAGTCTTTCCAATGCTGGAGATTGGATGGGGAATGTGTTTAATTATTGTCATAGTTCACTCAGCTGTAAAAATACATGCAATATAAAATATAAAGTATTTTGTCTAGACATTGATACTTTTAGTATTCCTTAACATAGATGGCAAAAAAATTTGCACTAATGAGATGTTTTGTCATACTGTGTGCCCAGTGTTGCTACAGCCAGGAGAAAGCAATGTTTATTATTTATTTATGCATTACATAAATTGCAATTTTATGACATTTTCCGTCTGTGGGCGAGAGAAGTGATAGGAAAGCTTCAAGTTTGGCGTGACATTTCAGATATACAGCCAATTTCCGTGACCGTTTTACATGTCCGTCTTATAATCTGCCAGCATTGTTTAGCTATGCACAAACATGCTCATTTAATCATGTTGACAAGATGCACACTTCCTGTGAGCGCCCAATCCGATGTTTTGCATGATATGATTGTGCAGAGCGTAGCACGTTGTCTTAACGTTAAATTGTTTCCAGGCCTTGCAAAGCAGAAGATGATCTGGATGTGGTTAAAACTACGCTCCCCAATTTGTGTATGGAAATGACTTGCCTGTTTAAATTAGCATGCACATCACCAGCTCGCAGAATTTGCAACAGGCAATTTTCAGACCCGAGCGGCAGCTTCTAAATATGATCTGAATATTGTTTCTCCTGATACTGGCCAGGTTGCGAAACAAAAAATAGAGAAGCAGTCATTCGTAGACGTAAGCTTTCTGCATTGTAAATTGCTTCAGGTGTGTTGTTGAAACGCAGTTGTCTGGGTCCAGGTTTTTTTTTTTTTTGAGATGCGCTATTTTGGTAAATGGAACAACACTAGTCAGATTTACAGTAGACAAAATGGGTCTACCAAAAGAATTCACACTGACAGTTTGGAAGGTATATGGTAAAGGTATAAAATAACACTTGAACTGCGACAAAAATAAATGTTTTATGCAGTGAAAGTGTGGGACATATTAAAGTCAAAACTAACCCTAAATTCAGTCCGTCTGATTTTTTATGGGTGAACATTTGTCTCATTTATTATAAAATAAATTCATCTATTTATCTATAAAGAAATAAAGTGAGATAAAGTAAACAAAGTAAACACTTTGAACACAATACAAACACATCAATCATTTCTTTCAGTTTGTTAATGACAATATAGCCTACTTTGGAGGGATCTAGTAAGCACTGGCATCCATCAACTGTGCTGACTAAGGTCCTGCTCTAATCTCCCATCCACTCACCAAACACCTCCTTTTTTGTTCCCTGCAGCTCTGAAGCACTAGATCCTCCACTATTTACTTGATGAAAAGACAGCCGATGGCCCTGGAGATAACTAATATGCTCATTAGCAATGCCGAGTTTGCCTGCGAGTAGTTCATGTGCATTAATAAAGTAAGGAGTGCAGCCAAACAATTGTGTCCGAGCTGGCGTTAGAATTCAAAGAGAGCGCAGCACACGGTTCCCTAATGACCCACACATCTTCAGTCCTGCAAAATTCAACATCGCCGACTCAAAATGGCCCCACGGCCCTGTGCTAAACCCTTCAAATGATGTTTGTTCAAAAGACAAAACAAATAAAATAAAGAACAAAAGCACTCCTTTAGCATGCAAGAGAAAGAAAAATAGTTTTCTCTCTGCGCATTTACAAACGTTTCCCTGGAGGGATGTTGCTGTTTTTTGCGCATGAAAGCCCTGAAGATTTTCATGGCAGTTAAAAATGATACCGTAAAGCAAATGAGTTTTTACTGACAAGACTTTTTTCAAGTCAATACGGGGAGAGATGATCTGCTGGTTGGGTAATGCATGCTTATATAAGGCCTGGGGTTCGATACGCTTACTATTCCGAAGAGTGGATTATTTGATGTGATGGGCCATTGACATTTCCGCAGGGCTGCCTATACATTGTGCATGCCTTCCACGGGGGGCAGGAAAAGGGCAGATTTATCAAAGTCCTCACGCCCATGTCTGGCCATCTCGATGGTGGAGCGGCGTCTGGCTTTTGGGTGCAGGCTGCATGGCCCGATGACATTTAGCATGGCTGACCCCTCAGAAGTAAGCGTAGGTGAATGCAGTTCGACGGGTTGCATCTTCACGCTTCATGTGTGCAGACCAGGATGGGGTCACCACCAACATGTGCGGCAAAACTGGCTCTTTATATATATATATATATATATGCATGTATATTTTTGTATTCTTGTTGCCATTTTATATATTGCATGCACACACATAGAGCAAGTCGAAAAGGCTTGATTAAATCCGTTAAAGAGTGAAAACTTCCACTACTATGGTAGAGATTAGGTTTTAGTTTTGTAGTTTTTCTGTTCTTACATAAAGAGATTTAATAGTTTATGGATAAAATTAACACCTGCTCCTCGAACAAATGCAATCAGGCAAATTACATAGTGCAGTTTCAGGGGAAATTAGACATTGTTCTTGATTAAAAAAAAAGGGCAAATTACGAGACAATGAACAAATAACTTTTTCTTTTGGCTTGTCAGATGATCTGCCACAGATTTTTCATGATAATGCATTTAAATCAGCAAGGCTTGTCTATACTGTGACATAATTTCGTGTTGGTATGTTTGTCCATGTTTGGATTTTTGGATGGACACAAATGATGCCATTGACATTATAACTGATCTTCATGATTCTCACATCTGTATATAACATCGTTATTTTTTTAAATCAGTTATTTGCAAGTACATACAAAAATCAGTGTTTAAAACTATTGCTTCAATTTGTTATGCATGTGGCCAATTAACTATTCTTATAAGTTTATAATAGTGATTTAATATGGAATATTATATGGATTATTGTAGTGTTTCCTCATTTCAGAAGCCATTTCACTCAGATATACGTCACAATATGAAAAAAAGACAATCACTACTTCCGTATTATGCCGAAGTTTAGCTGTCCTGTCCAATTTTATAGAAATGTCATTGTGCAATGATAAATAAATGATTATTCATGGAACTACATTAAAATGGCACATATATCAGAATAAATTTAAACTGTATTTAAAACACAAAATGTAAAAGTCATTATTTAATTTTAACCTGTTACTTAACATACTTTATGTGGTTAAAATCATATAATTTTATGTTTTAAACAGATGTGGTATAATGTGTAGACACAAAAGTACTGTAGCTTTAAAATCAACATGATCTAGATGTCAATTTCTATTCAAATTAAATCACTTATTTATTGCAAACCATTGCGATTGGCACATTTGTGATATTTTGATATATTGTTTAGCCCCACTTCTTCTTTTAAAAATTACTTTTACTCAAAGAAAGCACAGCGATTTGGAACAACATAAGGGTGAGTAAACAAAATTTAATTTATCAAAAAAAAGTCAAAGTAGACAAAATGGCTGAATAACAGAGGCAATTCAGACAAGAATAACAGTTGAAATTAAACAGATGTTTTTGAGTAAACTAACCGGATTGCTTAAAGGTTTTTCTTACATAAGTAGTTTTGCTTGTACAGATATAATCAGTGGCTGCTTATACTTTAAATTGAGAAAATGACTTTTGGTTGGTCTGAACAAGCAGTTTTAAAACACAAAACAGATGGACTGATCAATGTACACAAGCTTTTCTGGCTATGCATATAGGGTCTTCAGAAGCCAGAATCGACTGTATCTCACGCTTGACAGCTCAGTAACTAAGAGATCTTTGGTGAAATGAATCCGTAGAGCAAAGGCAGACCACAACCAGCTGCTCATCAATGCAGACCCATTTATCAGACCGACAGACAGAGAGAGATACAGAGACAGAAGGGAAAAAAAGATTTGACTGTCTTTAAAACCAGGTGCAGTCCAGTCTCGGGTCACATGATACAGTGGGTCATACTGGCGAGGTCATCACAGAGACTGCGGTAAAAGTGGAGAGTGTACTCGCTGTACTGTAGAATGACTGGACGCTTAAAATAGGAAACGGGATCAGAAATGTTTAATATTTATCAGGCTAAATAAGTGTGACAAGTATAAGATAAAAAATGTTTTTGAAACTATGTGTTATCTTGTTGTTGGTGTGACACAGTTTTGGGGAATTATTTGATTTTCCTAAACTTATATGTGAATCAGGATTAAATATTAAATGTAGAATTCAATTTGATTCATTTAATCAGGGTTAATGTTTTTCAAACAGACAGCCATACTCAGGAATATTTATTTTTATATGAACGAAACCTCATTTTCAATTGAGACAACTTAATAATACACTCGCCTTTAGCAACTAACATGTTGAATAATAAACTAAAATAAAGGCCTAAAGGTATTTAAATAATGCATGCAACTAATTTTGTGTTTAATATTTAGATATAATCAGGTTCATATGAAAGTGTCTCATTCTTAAAAGGGGGTTCCTTTAGATGAAACATTTTATAAGAAGATGCAGTTGTGTCCTCGTATGGGACTCAACATGGATCATAGAAGTATTTTAACCTGATCTCATGGAAATTTGTACATATGTTACAAGTTGGTTTCATATAAAGTAAATATCAATATGATATCAATATGCAGTGAAGCTCTTCTGAATTTCAGAAAATTTACTCTAAACACAATGTCTGAGCTATATTTAAGTAACATACTGATGTAATGAATGATAAGTGTACTCACAAAAACAGAAGCCCTTCTCTCAAAATACTTCTGAAAAGTGGTCACATAAGACACATTTGAGACTACCAGGCGTAAACAGCAATGTGTCTCAACTGACCACTTTAAATCACTCAAGGTGTAAACAAAGCTTAAAATTCCTTCGCAAACATGACAGACGTGTCCGACAAACACCTATTCTGTGTTACTAAGGGCTGACGACTGAATCACCTGGTGGATTGTATGTGCTGTATTGAAGATCATTGTAAGTATTTTATTTATCTCTTAGTTAACATGAGCATATTTTAAGCTGGTCTCACCACCCACGCTCATGCATGTTGGATGCTCGAAGCCTGCGCGCTATAACCTCGGAGCAGGTCACTGGACGTTAAAATCAGATTGAAACAGAGCCAGTGAACCACAGGGAAAGCGTCAGCCTTGCGTGGACCAGCAGTAATGTTACGGGTGAGATAATGCCAGGCTTGCATTAAAATAGCAACACTTCAGCAGTTTTGCCAACACTGTCATGATTGGTTTGATTTTAAATTCACTGAACAAACGTTGCAGCGGTCATAAAAAAGCTCAAATTCTGAAAAAAAATGAAATACAATATTGCAGAATTATGGAGCAGAAAATTTGCATTGATATGTTGATCTTGATAATAGGTGTGTTGTAGACGTGGAAGTCGTTAAAAATAAAGCATGTTTATAACCTTAAAATGACACTTAATGGGTTTCTAACATGTTTCATTGTAAATCAGTAAAAAGTCATCCATTTATTAGTAACAGAAAAGCATAAAATGAAAACTATGTTACCATTTACTCATCCTCATGTTGCACTGTTTGTATATTTTATATATTTTTTACCTTATTCTTATTCTTCTAACAGCATTCAGAGTAGAAAGCAAAGTAAGAATGTCATTGAACAAGGAACTTTGCATGTGACAATACAAGCTTTAAACTTTGATTGTCGCTCCAAACCCATATGACTGACTTTTTTCTGTGAAACACAAAAGGAGATGTTAGTGACTGACAGCCTCAGTCACCATTCACTTTTATTTTAAAGAAAAACAGCTGTGTCAACATTCTTACACAAAAGAAAGTCATACAAGTTTGTAATGTCATAAGGCTAAGTAGATATTTTTAAACTAAAGGCTTGTTTACACCAAGAATGATAACTAAAACGGTACGTTTAAAAATAAAGCTTTAAAATTATTCTGAACTTAAGAGAACAGCAGCGTCCACACCTCCACTATAACAATACAAAAAAATATTGTTGGGATCATTTTCATTAAGAAAGATAAAACATTGACAGCAAATCTCAATTCATTTTAACTTAAAGGGTTTAAAATTGAATCTGTTAATTTTTACTGCACATCTTGAGCATATAGACCATTTCGCAAGATGTAAACAGCACTGGTCCAGAAGCACTTCCTGTCTCAGTTTTTTAACACTACACAAATGTCAGAACAAAGAACATTTACAACTGACTTGTTTAACAAACATCTTTAAGATTTAATTACATATGTGAAATACAAAAAACCGAAACAGGAAGTGCTTCTGGACCAGTGTTGTTTACATTTTGTGAAATGGTCTGTACATGAAAATGCACTGATCTGATTTCAAATTACATTGTGTAAAAACATTGTTTTTTTTTATCTTTTTTATTTAAAAAAAATAACATTTATACATAAGATTTTGATAACATCTTATGTTAATGGTTCTGAAAATTTGTCAAATAGTTATTCTTTAGTCTTAGACCTTTCCATCAATATATAGTTTGTCATGATTAGATGATTTGATTAGAACTATGAAATAGTAAAGTGAAATAACTTGTGTTATGAAATATGAAACATTATCATCCTTCATTGTGAATATTAATATAGTTATCATTCTTAAATGTGAACAGGCTCTAAAGTGTGTTGAGTTTATAACCTAAATGATTAACTTAAAAATCACAATTAAATATTTCATGCAGTGCAGGGAAGCGACACAGTTTGTGTCTGAGCTCAGTTGAAACGTATCTTCACTTTCCCTTCATGAACTGCAACTTCTGTGAAATTCGGAATGTTCTTGCTGCATGAATTCATTAACATCAAAGCCTGCAGTAACGACTGACACTAATTAGCCTCCATTCAGTAGCCGACAAAAAGGGAGGGAATCTAACATAATGATGGGCTCCTTTAGAGCAATTAACATGAAATTAGGAAATTAGTGACAGGAATATGAATCAGTAGTGACCCTTGAAATTCACTTCCTTTTCGCTCAGACGCAAGCGCACACATACCAGCACAAAGCCATTGAGGAGACCTTCACCGCTTCAAACGCAACAATCATTTTTTGACGTAGTCGTCAATAGCATTGCGCTGAGGTGTGCGCTAATATGACATCTTCCACAATGCTATTCAACGTCGGTGACATTTCGGCGGTATCTCCTGCGTTTCCCCTTAACTTGGGAAGAAGATAGTCTTTGTGGAGAGTGTTTGAGAGCCACTGAACAATGCAGATTCATGCTGAGTTCTAATGGGCCCTCAGCTGTGCCCCGGTGAACATGTTCCTTTGATTTAGAAGGAGGTAGAGAGCCTGTGTCAAGAGCGATAGTCACACTAACTTACTCGTTTGGTCAGCGTGACGCTTCTCTTTCTGGTTTTGTGCTGAATCACAGCGATATGATCTGTAACTCGGCTGCTGGAAAGTCATTTTGATGTTTCTGGCAATGTCAGAGGTCAGCGTGTGGAAAAGTATTTGATGCTGATGAAAGATATTGGCCCTAAAATAGATTGTAAAGTTATACAGAGAGAGGTATCATTTCTGTGTTTCTTCACTGAATTATATTAGTTGCAGCCAATTATATTGATTACACAAATAATAAGCAAGATGCAAAGGGGAGGGGTCTTGTATCACGCTGAAGGGGTTTATTTAGTTATGACAACCGGCCAATTATTTCACTTATTTTACTGCTTGTCATGTGAGGAAATTATTGGACATGAAATGTTGATTTTAAATATTTTATTACCTTGGTTTAATCATTTGTACTGTAGTTTCATATATATATTATTAGTTAAATATTTCACATTTTTATTACTAGCCAATAAGAATCAAGTGTTTCAGAGTGCTGTGTAATTAGTAATACGATAATTGCAACAGGTCATTAAATTATTAAAACATATTTAAAATAATGCACCTTAGATGCAGAAAATCAAATATCAATATTTATTTATTGTATTTGATCTATTTTCTGCAGTAATAGATGACAAAAATGTTTGCAAACAAGTAGGTCTATCAATATTTATTTATTAATTTGTTCTTTTTTATATTATTTATATTTTTATACCAAAATGAAGCGAAAAGTAAGCTTTTAATACATTTTTTTTTATAAAAATCAATAATACAGTAATAATAGTATGTTTTAAATGAGACGGCTTTGTTGTACTCTTATTTTTAATAAAGAATTTATAAACTTTTACATCAGATATTACATTGTTTTACAGTTAAAACAATCTGAGATTGTGTGTTAATAATAAAATACCTTGAATGCATTGTAAGTCACTGCATAAAACTGTCTACCACATGCATAAATGTAATATCATATAAATGTATAGATATACAATATCTACAATCTTTTTCTCGTGTATGTTTTGAAAATACAAATGATTAGAGAAATCAATTAACATTTTGTAAAAGGAAACAAAAGTAACTTGACATTTAGTTTTTATGTGCTTCTAATTTAATTTATTTTGTTATTGCAACAGATACAGATAACAGCCCATTAATCTCAATAGCACAAATCCCCAATATGAAATCTGACATTTTTGCTTATGGACTCTCAAATCTGCAGCCAGGGTTTTTTCGGCCAGTAAGCTGTCGCCTGAGCTATAAATGCCACGAACTGCTGAAAAATGACATTAAAATGCTGATTGGCTGATGGCACCATAACAACACACAGTCCTTACACAATACTTCACTAGCGGCTTTCCTTTCAGATTCACTTAATTTCACACTTTACTGATAATACATGTACGATAATATAACTAAATACTTGCTACTTTAATGTTTTGATTCATCTTCTTCTGATTGGCTGATAAAGAAAGATGCTTTACGCAGCCAGATGGCATAGGATGAGGGAGTAAGCTGTGTCAACACTTTAATCTAGAAAACGGTTCCCTTTTTTCATTTGAGAATATATTTAAAGAAGATCGTATAATATAAAAGCTGTCTGCGATGGTGACTATGCTAAAAACATGATTTTTATGCCAAAGGATACATGCCAGGAGTCTGTTAATGCCAGAATATGTCTAGACTCATTTAAATTGACCAGGATGTAGCTGTGGGGTAAAGTGTGCCAAATGATTGTGATTAAGCTCTGCCAGTGGCTCAACTAATAGCATCAGTGCTTCCAAATGCAGGAAATACTGTTACATTGGTCTCGTGGAGAAACTTCAGGGCAAAGAAGTGAGGGACTAAATGTCTTTGAAAAATTGAGAATGCAAGCTTTCAAAGAAAATGATCAAGGATTTTTTTCCACAAAGCATGTACCTCAGACTCACAAAAGTTGGGAAAACTGCAAGCCAAGAGATATATTTCATATTTTCTGCGACCATGATGGCTGGAATAATAATGGCCTAGTTTCTGAAAAAATCCTTTGTAAACGTTCTGTTGTTTTTTTTGTCAAGTAGTAAGCTTTGTACTGTTATCATTACTTTTCGGTCCTTTCACTACATGAAACGTGTTCACTACATTAAATTAAGACAAAATATTCAACCATTTCCTGCAGGTTTATGGATATCTTTACAACTGCAGTGCATTACTTTACAAAATTATCTTTACATGGGTTGAAGTCAAATGACATCAAAATTGACCATGAAGTTATACTCGTTTTTTATATATATATATATTAAATTCTAATGTAATCATTACAAACTGGAGATGGAATGGTATATGACTCAAAAATATATATATATAGCCTACTAACTTGCTTAATACCTGATGTTTATTTTGTTTATTTAACCTGATAACTGTCACTGCACATATTGAGCATACACTTGAAAATGCACAATCCAAAAATATTTTTTAATGTTTTTTTTATTTTTTGTGATTTCTAAAATGACATTAACATTAACTTTTTTAATCATTGTCTTTCAGTTTATGTTTATTGTTATGAAAATTTGCCAAATATTTATTTTGGAGTCATATACCATTCCATCTCCAGTTTGTAATGATTACATTAGAATTTAACTATAACATATTAAAGTGAATAAAGAAATAACATCTCTTGAGGAATGTTGACATTTAACAGGTTAACCAAAAAATGAATTGCATTTGGGAAAATTTGAATAATGTTCCGAAAGTTCCCTTTTTCTATCCCAATGAGGAGCACCATTACTCACTCCATTGAGAAAAACCAAATAGGTTTTAGTTCCAGTGACCTTCAGCCTCAATCTACTTCTTCATCAACCCAACAACTGTAAAACAACATCAGTAATGCGACGCTCATCTCATACCTGGAGACTCCATGAGGCTTCACGCTCATTTACAAGACCACTGCTGTCTACGCTGCCCTTTCTCTGGTAATGATTCTGCTGCTAATGGTGCGCATTAGTGTTTCAGTTGCAACAGACCAGCGCGTGTTGATGCCCTTGAAAGCCGCTCTCAGGTCTGAGAGCATTTTTATAGCTTTTCGTAATTTGGTTTGGAAAAGCAAGTGTGAGGAACGTGAGGCACAACTCCGAAATACAGTTCTTGGAGTACATCAACATGTGCAGACTGCACTTAGCCGCGGATGATATCGGTGAACAGCCTCTTGATTAAAGATTAATTTGGGGGCTTGTCAGGGACCTGAGCTGATCGAGTCTTCAATGACGCTGTGAAGAGAGCACCTCTTCATTTCACCACAGCTGTGGGAGTTTTAATCACAGAGAGGAGTCTTAACGTCTGTGTGCATATCAATGTATTGATTCTCTCACGACTTGAGAGACATTTATTAAGCAAACAAAGATGCTTTTGAGTTATCGGGTTATACATGATCGAAGCTTAATGAACTGCAGAAGACATTCACACCCCTTACGTGGTTACCGACAGGCTTCTTTAGCTAACCGTAGACTGTGCATTATTTTTTCTGTTTTTTTTATGATTGTTGTTTGTCAGACTGAATCAAGTCATCCTGCTTTAAGTCTCTATGCATCGAATTTTTCTTTGGACCAGCAAGACCTAACCCAAAAGATTCAACAGAAAGAGTATGCTGGTGTAAAGAATAACCATACTGGTTTACTATTCAGACATTAAACCTGGGACAACCGTTGGGTTAAATCAACCCCCCCAAAAATGATATTTGACCCAACCATGGGTTAAAACAAACCAGCATTTTGGGTTAAAACGACCCAGCATGGGTTAATTTACAACCCAGCTGTTGGGTTTGTCCCTTTTTGACCCAACGCTGGGTTAAGAATAACCCATCATTGTTTAGAGTGTGTGTTTTGTTAATCCATTGGATTCTGTTCTTGCAGAACAAACCTCATTTCTACACCATAAACCCTTCAAAAACCATCAACCTGTCTCAAGGTCGATGGCTTAGTTGTGGCCTATTGGTTAACATCCGCTCAACCGCAGACACAAGCAGTACACACTCCAGTGATTTGTGAATCAGGTGACCATGCTGGCTGTGATTCGCATGATTCTGTTTACACAGTGGTGTGTGCGCAGTGACATGTTTGAGACCGGCTTAGACTCATGCCCCAGGAGTCATGTATAAATAAATGTCAGCTGGACTGGGTTGGGCTTAATACAGTGTGTTAACCGCGGGCGCCCAACACCAGCCGTCAACCCGCGTTAAGGAAACGGAGTGTTAGGGGTTGTCACTTAATTGTGACAGACAAGAGGTTGTTCTTGATGCCTTCCAACGTCGAGCAAACAAAAACCATTGAAGGGCAAAATCATCTGCTGCTTCAGGACCACCAGCTGTGTTTGAATCAGCCCTGTTTCATCTGATATGATGAAGACGAGATGATATTACACCAGACATGCCTGTTTATAGATGTTAATGCAAAATTTGATATTATAATCTGCAGCATTGCTTTTAATTGTTGGGTGATGAAACTACAGACATTTTATTGTTGTTTTTGTATAAAACATGCTGCTCAAAATGTGAATGCACTGCCTTTTTAATATTTTTAGGTTTTAGGCATAATTTCAGTTATATATAAAGACTTGTTTTCAGTAAGTAATAGACTGAGTAGTAAATGTATTTTTAGGTGCTGTCTAAAAGAAAAAGCTCACCAAAATATCATCGTATTTCAAGTAGATTTAAATATGACACATTAAGACACATTGTGGCAGGTTTGACATCAATTATTTTTGGTCATATTGCATAAAGGAAACGGTAATGTCAATATGCTGAATCTGACTCAACATGCCACTTTTAAAAATTAATTAAAATTAAAATCAAAGAATTTTAGTGAATGGCAACTTTTCCTTACCATACCACACAAACCTTCAAATCTTATTTGCCTAATAAAGCTTTTAATACATCACACAAGTAAAATGGAAAACTTTTATGACAATTGTATGATGTTTCTTTTGTCATTTTTGGATCTCTACAGTCGGTCAGTTTTAACCTGTTAACTGTCATCGTTCCACAGGTGGAAGACTTTATTTAAATATATACTTTAATATTCATAGTTTAATTATAATTTAATCATGACAAACTATATACTGATGCAAAGGTTACAGAATGAAACATGAATATTTGACACATTTTACAATAAACATTAACTAAAAATGTGTAAAAAAATTCAGAAATTAGCAGAATTATCAATTATTAATTGTGGCAACTGTTTCTTAAATGTACAAATCTTTAATTGAGCCAACTGAAAAATTTTGATGCAACAAGACACTAGAAACATGGAAAGGTTTCAAATTGTTTACAGTGTAGCATTGATTTTTCTATTATCTATTGTTTCCCTTTGACTTTTGGATTATGTTATGGATTGGTGTATGGGTAGGAGCTATGTTTCTTTGACAATAATGTTCTTCAATGCCAACAAAAGATATTGGTCTAAAACACATCCTGCCTTGCAAAATCACTGTCACCCGTTACAGTCCCCATGCCTGTTCAGTTTCACTACAGAAATAAACAGCCAGGACAGACGAAAATAACACCTTTTGTGTTTTACTGAAGAAAGAAAGTACTATGAATTTGGAACAACATGATTTGAGCAAGTGATAAAGTTTTCATTTTTATATGAAATCCTCCTTTTCCTTACAATTTTCAAAAGCAGCAGTTTTCTAAAACTTGGTATTTTGTGGAAAGCTGTGTATTTGATTGTTCTGTTTGATGGATAATCTGCATTTATTTACAGCCTTATTTTTATCTTGAAATAAATATGGATCATACTCTGACTTACTTTTAAGATTAGTAAAATGCATTAGTACAAAATGGTTATGCGGCATAATACCTTATTACACTATGATAAACAACACATGCAGTATTGAAATATTTTCTCGCAACAGTAAGAGAACTGAATTTATTCAGTCAATTCTCAAAGAAAAACAGTTTGATGTTTAGATGATTGTCTCACTCTCTTCGCATAATCCACCTGCTGCTCACGTCCAAAACATTCGTTTTACAATTTTCATGCGCACCACCGGGACCCCATCTGCATGGCAGCAACGCTGAAAATTGAAGCCCGGCTGGGTGCTAAAAGTGCCTTCAACCTTAATAATCCTTTTAATCTCTCATCAATCATGTGGAAGTGGCGTAGAGGCCCTGATCCTATTACCGTTCTGAGGAAAATTGCCATCCCTGAGTCTAGACAAGCTGCAATCGGCTGTGAAAGTTGGCAACAGTGCAATGTTGGTAATGACAAGTTGGATCAAGTAATCGAAGGGACAAATCAGCCAGTGTCTCATACACAAGCTCTTTAAATAAACAACCAGGACAATGATGCACAGAGACGCAAATGGCCAGGCTGTCCAGTTGATGCCTCCAGGCTGGAGGTTTTGGGAGATGCTTAGCATATTAAAAACATTATGTTACTGTTCAGCTTTGCTTCAAATGTGCAATACTCTGTCTGCCAATAGTCAGCCATTACAACTCTAGTGACATGCAACAAATAAAATCCTTTCCATGTTTATTTCTCATTAAGATTCAGATAAGACATCAGCTTCAGTTTATTTATATGTACAGTAATGCATACTGTACGTATGGCACATAATCAATGCTTTGTTTTATAGTCAGCCTTGTGTTTTTATAAAAGTCTATATGTTCTGTGTGAAACAGGAGTCATTTCTATTTTTGGAAGGTTGAATTGTAAGATCTGTAAGATTTAAAACTTTCATATCAGAGAAAGAATATATTGTAAAAAATGCCAAAAATTGGATTGTGCAATATTAATATACATTCATATTATATAATATGTGTGGGGGATGTAGCCAAAGAAAAGCTATGATAAAA
Organism: Beaufortia kweichowensis; assembly: GCA_019155185.1. NCBI lineage: Eukaryota > Metazoa > Chordata > Actinopteri > Cypriniformes > Gastromyzontidae > Beaufortia > Beaufortia kweichowensis. The sequence continues at coordinate 4,581,865 of CM032811.1, forward strand.
ACAATTTATGAGTATCAGTTCAAAAAATAAAAAAATATATCTAGAAAAAATCTATTTCAAGTTTAATAAATTTTACATTTTTTTAAGTTAATGTTAAGAAAACTTATGGAAGCCATAAGAAAGAATATAATTTTTTTGCTTTATTATTTTCTCATGATCACGACATAACAAAAGTTGTTCTCTCGTGATCTTGACATAATCAGAATCTCATAATGTCATTTTCTCTCCAGTAAATGTTGTGCATTTTAAATTGGACTGCTGGGGCAGAAATTGCATCTTCGCTGCCACCATCATAAATTTAAAACCTGTCCACTGTAGAGATGAACATTATCTCCGCAGCCTCCTTCTCAAGTGTTGGAGACTATGTGAAAGTTGTCCATCACTGACAACAATGAATTTAATCAGGAATCCCTAATCAAAGTAAAGCCAAATTTGTTAATCTATGATTTGGTAATTACGTTTTTGTTGCCAAACACGCTCTGTCGAATAAAAAAATACGCTATTATCTTAAAATCCTGAGTGTTATGTCGATATCACAAGTCTTGATCATGAGAAAACAATGTAGAAAAAAATAATACATGGCCTATTTTGGCTTTCATATATACTTAAGCAAAGTTGAACTATATTCTATATATCTTTACTCTATACTAGTAAGTACTGTACTGTTTCAACACTTTTAGTTAGTAATAAAGCCTATTATGAGTTCTTAAATATGAAAGTGCTCACCCAACTATCCAGCATACATTGGAAATAACTGAACAGCAGTCCAAAAATGTCTATTTTCTACAGCTAAAACACTGGCTGTCTCTGGAGCATTACAATGATTTAGTCTGATTATCTCATTAATAGGGAGAGGATGAATATAGCCAAGCCAACACTAATTATAGGATTTATTGTGCATGTCATATAGGTCTCCCTGTGCGATCACTTTGTCTGAAATAAATATATTAGCCCATGCTTGTGTATTAAATGAAACACTTAAAATATCTACATCATTAAGAAAAATATGTGAATACAGAAGAATGACCTTTCAGATTTTCATATCAGCTTTATCAGATTATATTTAAAGCTTTAAAGGCCACAGAAAAAATGTCTTTAATCAAAATGTATTAACTTGTTCTGCCTCTATATAAATCTTTGCTTTTCTGCTGATGTTACCAAACTTTATTTTTAACCCCTCCTCTCCATCCACCTGTCATTATAAAGATAACATTTCAAGATTAATTCCTTGATTAATTCCTATTGTATATAGATTTCAGGTCCAGTCTACATTTTCCTTAATGTTATTGAATATACTGTTTCACTGAAAAATACACCATATTATGAAAGTGAAATGGGTTGTAAATGCTGTTTTATGTTGACTTTTTTATACACAAATGAACTGATTATTCTAATTCAACCAGTTAGCAAAAAAGAACTAAAGTGATATTGAAATAAATCTACACAGCCATAATGTTACATGGCTATTGAGTACATCATGACACATCCAATTATTCTGGCTCAACTTGAAAATCGACCATCATTATAACACTAGAGGGGATGCTTACCAAAAGAAGAAACTGCATTTACGGATGCGGGGCCATTATCGTAAAATTACAGCGAAAATAGCTTCTGAATATGTACCTATTTTGCTAGCCAGCTGTTATCCGACAGAGGCCTTGTGCATTTAGACATGACGTTTCCAGAAAGAGATGCACTTTTGGATATTTTTGTTTGTGCATGGTATGTCGGATATATAAATTGTTTAGTTTCAAGAAAGAAGAAATCGAAAAGAATGCATAAGGATTTCATAACAGCATTTACAGTATGTTTTTCCTGGCACTAGGATCTGCAGGAATTTCCAAAAAAATCAAATAGGTTACAGTAACCCAACCATATTACCACAAAAGAACTGGGCATCATCCAAATCACAGTTCACTGTTGTATTACAAAACACAAATAAAGCACAAGGCAGATGATGCCAGCAAAACAGACTCTCTCTTCTTTTGATAAGTGAGTTGCATTGATTTTGGTGAGGATAATGATTGTTCTCTTGGCTTACTTTGCTGAAAGTCTCACAGCAATGCACCGGCAATACAACAGCGGGGATGCTGTCCTCAGTTTTGTTTTCTGTGCCTGAAGGGCAGTGCTTTGCAGTGACCTGGTAATATGCTGTAGCTTCTGTTTCCTTTGGGGTTTCATGCTTGGAGAGAGTCCAAAGCTCGGATGCTGCTGGTGCCTTTAGGCTCTCACTGATCCAGGTGAAGGTAAGACTTGATGACAGGAGATTTGAGCATGGAACCCTGCTGTCTTTCTGTACTCATATACTTACCAAAAGGTACTTGGCTGGACTGCAGTTTGTATTTGCAGGATACTACAGCTAAACGCATTCATTTTTTTGGTGTTGCACCTTTAAACACATTCGCTTAAAGTATGTAACTGCACATGCAAGGTGGATAAGTTTGCTCCTTTTTTTTAATGAGTTGCACATCAAAAATGAAAGGAAAAGCAGAACATGTAAGCATTTGAGAGGATCATTTAAAGTTACCATAAATTCGAAATTGACTTTTTTCATATTTTTATTAATTATGTATCTGTGCACTTGATTTTTTTTATTCATGTGCCTTCATAATCTATAATCAAAAACGTTAACCTCCAACCCCAAAATGACTTCTTCCTGTAACAAGTTATGATGCGATAGTGAGGCTTTCCAGGACTCTATTTTCCTCATTTGGTAAACTTTGAACGATAGATCAGTTCCCGATAGACGAAATCAAGTCTCACCCTACATTTTTTTTCTCATTTTAGAAGCCATTTCACTCTGATATACATCACAATTAGGAGAAAAAGACTTTATGGTGACTTTAGAACTGGCACTTGGTGTGGCCTTCTGTTACTGTAGCCCAGGGGTTTTCAAACTTTTTTTAGCCAAACCCCTGTGACCTAAATTTTATACTTAAATGTAACCTAAATTTTTACTTGAACTTTGAAAGGGGTGAAAAATGATATAACTGAAACTCTGACATTTTAATCAAATATTTCAGTAGTATCATTTTTATTATTATTATTATTATCTGTTATTGGACTTTCATCTGAAAATATTCTTTAAATGGTACATAAATCGTGTCTGTCCATTCTCAGAGAGTTCTCAGTTGTCTGATATATTGTAGTGTTGTGTAATGGTCACATGGTCATATTTGTTTACATTGTATGATTTAATTGTAATTGAATTGTTTTTCAACTCAACTCTCCCCTTGCAATTCCCCTGTAAACCACTAGGGGTTTGTGAACCCCAGTTTGGGAAACTGTAGCCCATCTGCTTTAAGATTTGTTGTGCCTTCAGAGATAATAGTGATAATAGTGTGTACACTACTTTATCACTATATATTTTATATACAATAACTGTGCAAAGATGTTTAGAAAAATGATAATTTTGTGCTCTGTGAAATGTTTCACCTTTCCATGCATCTATCTGACATTATTATTCACAAAAACGGGCCCCCTTATGCCTAGCACCCATATGGAACCACCGATAATGAGGTTGGACCCGTCTTCCTGTTGCCTATATCAACCAAGGGTTTCTAAATCCCACACTGACACGATAACAATCCCAACTTGGCCTGGCAGTTTTACATGTGAAAGAATATTTAACTTTTCACTCATCCATTCACAGGCAGACAGCAGTAAGAAGCCTTAAGCTTGGCCTGAGATTAGCTTTCAGAGGATAATGCAGTGAATTCAACCCCACACATACCACCTCCTGGCCTTTCTCTTGTTCTCAGGGCAACCAAACATACTTGCAGGGATAGGGACCCTTGACCATTCTTTTTAACCTTGCAGAGAAGCACGGCAGAAAAGAAGAGTTTTCATATAGCTTTGGATTTGGAAGCGGGACTTAAACGACTTGGCCAAACAAAGGAATTGTGGGGTAGAAAAACACAGGGGTTGTGTTCTGTGTTAACCTATATGCATTTCTGATGTCAGAGGTTTGGCCAGAAATGAGATTTCCTTCCCAAATTACTTTAAACAGTTGTTAGATATCTGTATATGAAACCAAACTACTTCTGTATTTCTATATTTTTGTATTGGTAAATTAATAAAATAAGAAATGTTCATTATGCATTTGGCAGATGCTTTTATCCAAAGTGACTTCGGGTGATTTTTTTTAATCAATGTGTCTTTTTGAGGATCAAACCCATGACCTTTGTGCTGCAAACACAATGATCTAGCTATAGGAACAGTTACATTTTATTTCTCCATATGTGAACTATGATTTATTATGCAAACTATAAATAAACTAAATTAGTTATTATTTAAATAAATAATAATATGCAGGTGAATAAATCATAAAAAGGTCCATTATTAAATACAATAGTATATAGGACAATGGTTTTTTGTCTTTGTATTTTCTTCAGTATTCCTTATTATAAGTACACTTATGTGCACTAATTTGACCAGATTCTTTTTAGCTATAAGAACAATTACATTTTATTTCAACACATGTGAACTATGATTCATTATGCAAACTATGATTACGTTAAATTAGTTTTAATTTAGATTTTCAGTTTCTCTTTCTGCTGTGGTGCATTAACAAAAAATATATATATATATATATATATATATATATATATATATATATATATATATATATATATATATATATATATATATATATATATATATATATATACTATCATGTACCATGATAATGACAATTTCTTTGGTATTGTAGCTTTAGAGTGTGTTTTGAAGTACCTTACCTCACATGCACATAAATAAATAATAATAAAACATTTAATTATTTAATGCAATTGTATATAATATAATAGTATATGGTTCTTTATTGTTTTTGTATTTTCCGCAGATTTTTTTCAGTTTAAATAATAAGTGCACTTATCTCATTTTTAAATCTTAAATCTTGATCTTTATTAAGATTAATTTTGTTTTTCTTTATTGATTAAATCGTATTACTTTAGATTTCTATATGTGTGTGTTATAGTCATCATGATGCTTGTGTTTATAAACAACCGAACATAATTGTATCGTTGTGTTTATGTATCATGCTTATTTTTTCGTTTGTAAATGTATAAGAAACACGCTGTAATAGTAGTGGACCCGGGCTCGCTTTCCACTAGCGCCCACTACACGCACGCGCCCCCCTCCCCTTCTGAACACATGGTACGAGCCGAGTGTGGACGGTGGAAGCCGCTTGTCATTCCTCGGCATTCCCGCTGCACACACAGCGCACACGGTTTCAGCAGTTCAGCGTGTTATTCACCCTCCGGTTCTCTGCAGCAAAACACACGGCTTATCCACGCGTGCTGCTTTCTCTGTGAAATGCTGGACATTTTTACTCATTTTAATTTTCCAAGCGGGAGATGATCATGATGAGAGAGCGACATTAACACCTTCCGCTGGTTGCTGTTTAAAGGGAAGCGCTTGCAACCTTCGAGACGCTGGATAGACGCCTGCTTCTCCAGAAATGGTGAGCCGCTTTTTTCATGAGAAAAGTGCGTGTTGTTGCACAAAACAGCTGGTCCGTAATGCGGTAGGGAGAGATGTTGTGTTTGGCACGGGCTGGGATGCCTTTTACAATTACGCGAAACCTCTTGTTTTATTTATTATGGAGCGTTTTGTAAACTTGCGCTATGGAAGGACCGCGCAAAGTGAAGAGGGCTTGGCTGCACTCTATTAACCATTAATTATCGCTTAAGATTAAATGATTAATATGGCTATATGTCTTATAAACCACGTAGGCTTTCTCTAATCGGGTAAATGGAAGTTTATCCGCATTAATTGATGCGTTTTGTCGGTTTTCTGCATTTGTAGTCAACATTACGCGCATGTTAATGGGCCGAGGGTGTACCTGCTTACCGCCGCATGTTTCACTGTACGATCATTCAGCGGGATGCGATAGAGATGCGTGATTGTAGTAGTGTTTTACTTCCTCGGACAGGACTCTTTACCGTCATTTCGTCTGCTTGAATCTGCAGTTGGGCTAAAGCAGAGATGCTGCGTCTCCACATTCATCCAATGTAACAAATGGGCTTTTACAGCCTGATTTACTCCTAACACCCTTCAACATTTTGGGTGTAAGGGCGGGATGTGCATTTACTGCTCTCTGATGTTGGGTTTTGGAGGAAGACTTTACTTAAATTGATGTACCATTGCTACTAGATTGTGTAAAATAACAGCATTACTATAGTTGGTACTTTGTTACTTTTAAATGATAATTGCTACATGTATCGATCTTAACTAGAACCCAGAATTCTAGAACCTTTGCAGAATAAGTATATATTTTAATAGCTTAATATTAATGTATACGTCCGAGAATGGCATGGCACAGCAAGTTTTTGAGTAGCAATTATGCATACAAACACAGCCGAGGACTTTGACCAAATCAAACACAATGTTTTAAATGTTCATTAAATGCTTTTAGTAGGACATTTACGTGCTATGCAGTTGCATCAGCTATGGAATGATACTTAAAAAGTGCTGTTGTATGCGATAACAAGCACACTTTTCAATCAAAACATCTCACATTTAGACATTTGTCACGGTTTAAGATAAAATCATAGATTTATTGGTGTGGAAATGTTCTGGTGGGCGAACTTGTGATGAACTACATCTGCGATTGCTTTGCTAAGACACCTGTGTGAACTTTACATTAACTTGCATACATCCAGAAGAAATTACATTGGGACTAAAATGAGTAAAAAGTGAAGTTAAAGGTTTACTCATTGTTTGATATTGACATTTACTGATGTGACGATGATATTTATTTATTTAATCGAATGCAGTGACAGATGTATGTTTGTAAACCCAGAGACTTTTAAGGGCCATTGTACTTCAAAACAACTAGGAAAATAACCTAAGCCTAACGTTCCTGTAATTTGCAGAGACATATTTGGAAACCATACGTGATTGTGTGAACATACTTCTTAAGAAATATGATGCCTGGGGTTCTTGGTTGCGAGTTCTGTTAATGTACATGCTAAATGTAACATGTTTCTCTCAGTAATTGTGTTTTGTTTAGTTTTGCATCCGTGGGGATAAATCAAAGAGACTCAAAGTGTTCTAGAGTAGTGCGGGACATCGTGTAGTGGCACTAAATAAGTCTGAAGTTGATGGGTCCCCATGGGTTTGACCTTTTGAGGATGGCTCTGTATTCTGCTGGTTATAATGGTTGAAGTTGATTAGGACCCCGTGATGGCCACCACAATTGATTTCCATGAAAAGAATAGCTTAGACAAGACTTCCTTTGTTCGTCCTCACTCGGAGAAAAAAGTTTTGGATAATTTCCTTTTATCTTGTTCTGATCATATTTTGTTATGCATTTTGCCTTCACTTTGAAATATATTAAAATGGACTGATAAGGACTTTTTGTAAAATTGTAAAATATTTAGATGGCGTATATTTGTGTATTAGGGTCCTAATTAGTAGTGAACTGGTTTTATAGTCACAAATACACTAAAATTTTGTTTTTTTATGAATTGTGTAGATATATATGTATATAAACAGCAATGTTGCAGTATACATTTACTCGTTTGTTTCTCTCGTCTGAATTGGTGCTTTATATTCTCCGCACGCTCTGAGTTTGGTTTTTGGTTGAATAGAATTAGTAGTGTGTGTTCACTGAATGCTACAATGCATTTAGACTTGCTCTGAGAGATGGTCAGTCGCGTTTATCTCAAAAATATTTATGTAAAAAAATGAAACTTGTTGATTCTCGGCCAATATAGTTATGTAATGGCAAATACTTTAAAATAAAATGATCCAATCCACCTAAATATGGGGAGGAATTAGACATTGTTGAATAAATTAGCCAAAATGCCTTCTTTTAGTTTATCCAAGGCCTTTCCCGGAGGTTTTTGGTTTCATTTCATAAATTACTGAGTTGTTTGAAGCCGTCTGAAGAACCGCAACGAAACGAAACAATGATGGAAACAAACCAATGAATTGCTCAAGCTCCCCAGTGAATCTTCCGGTAGGGAAACGGAGTCTCTCATGTAATAAGGCTTCAAAGCTGAGCTGTAGACTTCAGTGGAAGGTGGACAGGCAGTGTGTGGTGAAGTGTTGCTCATTGTTCCTCTGTTGCACCTTCCTTCTTATTAAGGAGCTTCAGAATTGCACCCCTGCCAAGACTCTTTATCCCTGCAGTGCTCCTCTCATCTGATCTCTGTCTTCACAAACCTCTTGTGCAGGGAGAAGATTTTTTTCTCAGAAACATGTGATACCATTAGTGCCAAAAAAAGCTAAACAACCTTTTTGCCCGTGTGCGTAATTTCTCTCATTTGCTTTAATGATAATGTGTGTCCCTTTTTTTGATCCTTTCACAGTTTAATATGGACATTGTTAGCAAGTCATCAGTAGGTTGGTGTCCACCATATGTGTAAACACTGTGGTGTTATCAAAACGTTGTTCTGTTTGTTCGAGCTCAACTAATGGGGTTTGTGGGGTTGGGGGCGGGGCTGTGTTTTTGTCTGACCAATGGAAGATGAGGGTGGGTGTTTTATTTTTCCAAATCTTTTCAGGGATGCTAGTGGAACATAATGACAATGACATGATGACATTCACCTTTACTATACTATAAAAATGTCATGTTTTGACTGATATTTTACTTTAAATGCCTTATGTACACATCAGCAAATTTTTCGAAGAGGCTTAAACAGTAAAGTACAGTACAGTAGAGATTATAATACACCATTTATACCATGCAGCTTTGGGTGCGCAGGACTGGTTTATGTTGCATATACATGATGATTTTCAGTTCGATATTAGTGACTACCTGTGAAGTATTTTTTAGTACTTATTTTCAGTCTTGCATACACTAAGGTAAAACAAAATTTAATCTTAATGTAAACTTTTTATTTTAGTAAAATAATTCATGTACACTGTCTAAAAAGTCATTTAAAGTCCAGTCAACTTGGTTTTACAAGTCATTTCAACAGTTTAAATAAAAGTGATGTGTTGAATTGTGACTAGACACAATTTTAAGACGACTAAAAAAATGTTTACTGATATTTAATTCTCTTATCTAGTTTAAGATTACTTTCTTGAATTCCCATCAAAATTGCTATACTGTAGGTTAGATTGTTAGTGAACTAATAGAAAAAATGAAAACCGTAATCAAAGAAGTGTTTCCATGGTAGGTACATTTCCCATTAATAAAGAACTTGTTGTTTTGTGTTGTAGGAGGAGGATACAACAATGTATATACGTGCAAAACCAAATCAATGAACTGCATTACAGCCGTGACCTACTGTGTGCTCAGTCCATTTGAATCAATGGGAAAGTTGTGTGACCTCCTCTCACTCTTTTGCTGCTAATACAATTAGAGTTTTATTGTGTGTCAGTTTATAGTGCTGTAAATGCCACCCCCACCGTCATTATGCATGCGTTTTTCACCAAGATTAAAGGCTGTGACACCTAAACCATATAATCCACTTTGTCCTAATGGCCAGTTTGCAGAACAAAGCTTGGAATTGTAAGAATTCAGTTTTTCCTGCAGGATTGTTTTTGCAGCTGATGGCATTTGCACAAAAACAAAATTAACTTTTTTGTTGTATTGGATGTAACATTGCATGGGTACAAATGTAGTCAAAGTTTCTGAAAAGAAAATACTGAAGATAATCACATAAACATGCTTTAAATAGTATTTAAAAAGCACTTACTTTTAGTCTTTTGTTAAATTGTGATAACATTTTTTTCTGAATTCCTTAGAACACAAACAGCGTATAGTGTTGCATCCTGTAATTAGCATTCGAAAGGTCTTGCGCATGATTTTCACAACACCTCATTCATAACAATACATCATTGTTTTCCACCCCTGTTTGTTTAAACTGCGTTACATTTGACAGGAATGGTAAATCCTACTGTACGTGACGCTCACGTTCACTTGTTTTAAGAGGAATCCACTAATTTTCGTACGCTCAGGCGACTGGCTTTGTCCCTCTCAGACAGCATATAAATCATCGTCACTCGATACAGTTCATGTATTAACTTGGCTTCACGAACGCGTTCACCTTCTCAACATGAGCGCTGTTAATGTGATGATGAGTGCATGGGGTGCGGGAGGGGGTGTGTTTGCTTGCCCGGAGCATTACGTTTAGTTGAAGCTGCGGTCTGTCATGCTGTGATTTATCGCATGTACAGCTAATGGCAGCCTGTCTAGATGACAACATTTTATTGGACTTGAAAGTTGGAGGAGAGGGAAAAATACCGTAGTTCTCTTCATTTTCAAAACCACTCAGCGGCGACTGGTCAAGCGAGCCGTCGCGTTACGCTGAATGAGGGAATTTGCTCTCTCTCTTTTTCTATAGCGAAACTTTGTTAATCTCAGGAAAATTCTCATTGAAAGAGACGCGATCTCTGTACGGCCACGCAGCTGTCGGGGCTTTGCGTTTTAAATGTGAAGCGTAGCTCGTGTTTTTATGAAATGTGACTCTGGGTTTTCTCACCCGACTGTTTTTTCACACAGTCGGAGGAAAGAAAAGCTTTTTCTTCACTTCAGTGGGTCCGGACATTGTGTATTCTAAAAGTGGGATCAGGGACAACAGCTGCCACATTTACATTCAAATGACTTTCCAGATATCCTGCTTCATAGTCTGGGCATCTATTCCCATGCAATTTCAGCAGGTATGCTCCCCCCCCCGATCTGGCATTTTGAGTCGCGAAGCTATTTTACACAAAGAATGAAATAATTTATACAGCAATTCCATATTTTGAAAAGAAACCTTTTTCGATGGTTTTAATTTTTCCCCAGGGGATGAGGGAGGAAACATTGTAAATCTTGTAAACCCGTAGAAATGAAAAATCACAGGTGAGATCAATGTTATATCCCAGTTGTTTCTCCTAGACAGAATTGCAATTACAGAACATGGAGAACAAATGGAGACTTTTAGTTTAGTCTTCTGCTTCTCAGATTTTCTTTTTTGAGAAAATACTCCAGTAATCTCAAAGAGATCTCATGTAGAAGTTGGAAGGAGATAAAATGAAATAATAACTATTTTATGTTTTTTCATCTCTTCTCCATTTGTTGGGTATTATTGCTTCTGGTTTGTGCATTTTAATTCACATAAATCCCACAAAGCCTCAAAAATTTGTGTTCTTTTTTGTCACATCCATAACACATGTATGTTTCCCTCCTCTTAAATAGAAACGTGTATAGACTGTCTGGACTCTATCGACAAGGTTTTAGTTTAAACTGATGGTTCAATATATGGGTAATAAATACATTCTGTGAGAATTTATATTTCAAGTTTTGACTGAAAATGTCACATCCATAATGCTGCAGTTGCCCTAAAAAACCTGAGACAAAGTTAAAAAGAAACAAAAAACTCATTAATTCTTCATAGCTATGAAGGAAAAATCCTCCATGCAATAGATTTGTCCTCTGGGAATGAGCCGAGTTGTGTATCCGCGTGTTGCGTATTTGTTCAAATTGCTGAATGCAGATCGCAGGGATTTTGAAAAATAGCATTTGAAACAATTAAACAAATGATGAGCTCGCTTCGGTTGACATGCGAAAGAAATGGCGCTTTTGAATCTTGGGTAATTAATCAATTACTGGCTGTTTGCCGTTAGCAGTGGTGCAATGCCAAAGTGAGGTCAGATTTAAGGTTTCTTCATTTATCCTTGTACCCTGGCATTGTCTGTGTTGCTTGAGCATGCTAATGGACCTCATGGCCTGTAAACGACCTTATTACTCATCTCAGGAATGAAACGGATTCACATGGTTGTGTTTAATACCAACAGTTTTTCTTTGTTGGCCAATTGGTTGAATGGGTAGGTGATGAATGCTCTCTGTATAGTTGTGTTTTGATAAGAGTCAACGCTCGCCTTTTTGACCCTCACGGCCTTTTGTGTTAGAACCTAAAACATCTGCCCTGCCATGATCATGTGGGGTCACTGCCCCCCTTCTTGCTCGCTTTAGGTACAGGACAGGGCTTAACTATATTTTTACATTGTCTGAAGAAAATATATGTAGGATTTGGCTGTATAAATATCACTGTGAATCCTTAAAAATATGAATGTCATGTTTGCCTCAGCAACCAACATTAATGAGCATCTTTGTACCCTATCGATTACTTTTCTCCTCACTGCAAGGCCAGCATGACATGGGGTTCTTATCCTTGTTCCTGTTGAAGAATCTCATTGGCCGTATCAGACTGAACTGCTCTTTGGGAGTAGGGCTTAATATGTGCACTTGATCCACTTTCCAAACAGGATGAAGGTTCATGTTACCCATCTCGCAGCAAAGAAAACAGTGCACCCATTGTGTCCTGCATTTCACGCTACACATGTAACAATTTCAATGATGACTCGCATAAGTCACTGAAAGCTAATCACGATCCACTTGCACGAGACTTGGATTTCAGCTTTTGTCGCCAGAGTTCAAATTACTCTCACGGGCTTGAACGGCCCTCATATTTCCGCTCAGGTGTCTGGAATCGCACCTCGGAGAACCGGACGTCTGTCTGACGTATGCCGCTCATAGATCGTGTGAGGTATTTTTGTAATGAGTAACAGAAAGGAGGTTTATGTGCATTTGGAAATTATTAAAGCTCTTTGATTTATACAGGATTTATTCAGGTGGTTTTATAGTCCCTTATAAAAGTTGGTCTTTGAATCTAGACCTGGTTTTGGACGTTTATTGTGTTGCAGCTTGACTAACTGATGCGTGCGCAGCTTGAAGCTGAAAAAGTATGTAATTGCATTGTTAATTCTTTTGTTTAAAATGTCAAATTTATGCGTGATGTAGTTGTTAGCATATTTTGCCTGCACCTGTTGAGTCTTAATGTTCATTTGGGTGACGCAGGTGTAAGCCGAGCCTATCAAACCTTCCAACTGCAGCACTGTCCTTTTTTTTAATGTTCAACATTTAAAATTATGTAAAAAAGATGCATTCTATGCACATCGCTAGGCTGTAACGCTTTTCGCCTGATCAAGTCTTTTTCACATTGCATCATGTGTTTATTGCTGATAGATTAGGCCTATATTGATCTTGAGATACGGTGCTCAAATTTTCATTTATAATACTGAAGTCAATGCTTTAAAATACTGAAATAATGATTTTATTTAAAGCTGGCATCCTAAACACTGATTTGGCATTTTTTTATGTTGAACATTTAAAATTATGTAGAAAGATGCATACACACCCCTAATATCTATGCATATCGTTGAGGGTGTAAACAAAGATATGCTTTTCGCCTCATAAAGGCTTTAGGTTCACATTGCATCATGAAACGAAGCAGCGACACATTTTGTGTTTGTTATCCTGTGCGAGTGACTCATTGAACTCCAGTGGCCATGCTGCAACCTCAGCTCTAGAGAACAGGAGTATAAAAGCAGTGACTAAGCCTGGGCCGCTGACGAAACTCGCTCCATCCTGTGGCATATCTGCCGCCTCCTTCAAAAAAAGACTCTAGGGATGAGTATACGTATGCGAGCGCGAGAGAGAGAGGGAGAGAGAGAGACAAATAAGAGTATTTGGAAAGGAAGAACAAAGTGAGGTGTAAATAATAAGATGTCCTTATGCTGGTTACATTACACAGGCAGTTTTTCCTGACAGCCTTCACATCTTTAACCGCTATCAGACTAACACACTGGCGCCCACATTTTCTGCGTGCATGCGTTCCTCTCTTCAGATTAGACTCCCTTGTGGCGTTTCATCATGTGGCACATAATCTTATGCAAGATGGTGAAATGGCAGTTAATTTGCAGGTAATTAGGCCCTAGTGATTTGGCATTGAAAGGACAGCAGAAAAGAAAGCTACGCTTAAATGTCATAGAGGCGGTGGCACTCATTACATTAGGAATGTTTTTATTGCAATAACTGCTACGTAATGTTCTCAGCCATTAATCTCTGAAAGTCACGTAATGTTACTTTAGATACAGTACATTAGACGTACAGTAATTTCTGCCCGATTAAACAGCAGTTTTTCATTGATGCCCTGGTTCACATTGCAGGTTTAAAGAAGGAAATGTAGTTTGTGCTGTCGTGGTTCATGTTATAAGTGAAGTGGGTTATTCCTGAGCCTTGAGTGACATCAAAAATAGTCACCAGATTGGTTGAAGCAACGTTGCTGTAATGTTAGGTTTAGGTTTCAAAATTTTATAATGAAATTAGAGGCATCAGAGTCATAGCCATAAAAATAATGATGAGTAGGTAATGTGTTTATTGCTGTAAATGATGGATTATATAGTATTTTGAGATATAGTAATGTAATTTTAATTTATGATTTTAAATACTGAAGTTAATTATTTTATTGGCACTGCATTTTATTATTTTGCACACAAATACCACAAGTTGGCTACCTAAACACCAATTTTAATCTTTGACGAGCATTTAAACGTAAAAATATTACCCACGCGACATTTAAGCTTTTTCTAAGCAAGTGTTTTTTTACTCAAAATGAGATTTTAAAATATTAAGTTGTAATGTGTTTTTGTGTTTGAGACACTTTATGCTTTTGTGACATCAAGTCACATCGCACTTGTGAAAACACGCCTTTACAGGATTAACCTTATTATTTTTTGTCACAGTCATTCTGCTCTATAAAAGAGCATCACTGCGATGAAACCGGCTCTTTCTGTACCACTTTTGTTATATTGCGTTATTATTTTTTAGAAACGCATTTAGAGTAAAAAATGTTTTTGCTTTATTTTTGTCTGCTCTGCTCACCCATTTGACCGCTCAGCTCGGAGCGCTTTCGAAATATCTTGTTCAGTACACGACCTCAGAGAGTAGCAGGACCATCAAAGCACAAGAAATAAATAGATACGTTTGAATTCTGACGTCACCCACCTTTTCCCCTCCGGCCCTCGTCCTCAATCGGGCAAGTCAAATACAAATCCTGTATCGAAAAGAGGGTCTTGGGGGAGAAGTAGCTCTGATTCTGTAATGAAAGACACGGTAACCCATCTAATACAACAGCAATTACAGTCGGCCAATTAAAAGGCTTACTAAGGAATTTGGCCCTTGCGCATGGGTCCGGCTCTCATAAAGAGGGTGCGGTCATGCAGAAACATCGTGCAGACACTGCAGATAATTATGGGTGGCCATTTGAGAAAATTGAATCAGCTTTGTAATTGGAAAATGAAACTGAACAATGAACAGCTACAGCTACAGAAAAAAATCTAAGATTTAGAGATCACATTATCAATCTGATAAAGCCTTTGTTCGAAGGGCTGAATTACCAGAACATTTCTAAGTCACAGGTGTGTCAAGCCCGGCGCTGTGGAGTAAATTGATTGATTGCTATGAAGACAGAAGCTGATTGGTCGTTTATTATGTAAGAGCAATGGCACTTATTCATAAAACATGAGCAGAATGAATTTTGCATGTCATTCATTATGTAATTGCCCTATTGAATTTAAAGCAACAAATTATGCATAATTTGCACTGAAATTCATTATCATTGTGTTGTTTGCATTTGTTTTCCTGCACATGACCCACTTTTCTACCATCACACAATACGTTTTGTCCTGTTTTGTTTGTACCATAAATAACTTTGCTAAAAATAAAGGCGTTTTATAAAAGACAACATGGTTTACTTTCTAGATGCATGTTAAAACATAATTCTGTAAAGTGTAGACACTGACCTCTCATTTGATTGGCAGAGGCCTCGTACATCTTAATTTGTTTGTTTGTTATGGTGTCTCAGTCGTAAGACACGGCGAGAGAATTTCCGCTGCACTTTGTTAAGATCACTTCACTAAGACCTGAGCCAGTCAGACAGAAATATTGATCACTTCTAATTTGCTTTTAAACCTCCCACTCTATTTCTCTCTCTCGTTCGCTCTCATTGGGTTTGTTTGGCATGGCACACTACCACACAACTCTGGGGATTTTTGCAGGATACACTGTGTGCAGATTTTCTGGATGTTGTAATCTGTTGATATGCTATATTTGCCAAAATCCAGTACGCTGAGAGCACACTAAGTCCAATACTGTATCCCAAAATGCAATGCAGTCAACTTGAGCTTTGGTTATTAGTAGGTATGTCCCGATCAGGTTTTTTTGCCCTCGAGTCATTTGATTTTGAGTATCTGCCGATACAGAGTCCCGATCCGATACTTCTATAATACATAAAAAAAGAATAAAGAAGAGCAAAGAAACAGATCCAGGATGTTCCTTATTTTTTATTTAATTCACCTTATTTTAACATTCAACAACTCTGTTAACAAACAGAGCACTTCTGTGAGGTAGCTTGAACAATCAAGTAATAAATAACGTAAATTCTTCACTTTTGGACTTTAGTGCAACAGTAAATATAAAAAAAAGTGTAATATAAAAACAAATAGCACCTCAACTTAAAATACCCGGCAGGCATGTAAACAAATAAAAGTGCCACAGTGTTTGCAAAGCCAGTAATGTGCTTTTAGGAACTGCACTCCTAACTCTTACTGCGCACGCGTTGCTGTTTCTGTGTGGAGTCAAGAGGTCTAACTCTGTGCCACTGCATAACTATAGATGTGTTAAAAATAATGAAAATATGTCGGAGCCTGTGGCTGAGTGGACAGCGCTCCAGACATATACAGCGCAACTGCGCTTCGGCGACGCGAGTTCGAATCCCGGTTCTGGTATCCTTTCCTATAAAAAAATAATGAGAATATATATACATATATATCCGAGTCCTGATCGGGAAGTAACGTCCGATTCCGATAGAGTCTGAAACCACGTGATCGGGCCCGATTTCCGATCACGTGATCGGATCGGGACATCCCTAGTTATTAGTGTCGGAAATAAACAGAAAGGAATTTTAACTGCTATTGTTAACATCGTGCTTTATTGCAATTCTTCTCTCATTTGATATGATAATATATACGGATTAAAAAATTGCATACTTCCATAACTTGTTACATTTATCTGAAAGCCACAAGTGGAAATTCATCAGGTGAAAAATAAAAGTCTGATTATTTAAACAGCAAGATATGTTGCTGAATCTAACCTCTATATGAGCAAACGTAATGGTAATGTTTGTGTAACGCTTTACTATAATGTTGTATTTGTTATTATTAGTAAATGCATTAGCTAACATAAACTAACAATGAGAATTTTTTTTATTGCTTATTAATCTTCTTATAACTGTCACTGCACATATTGAGCTTACATATAAAAATGCAGTATCCAAACTACAGTTTTTAAAATTTTAGATATTTTACTTTTTTATATTTTATATTATATTTTTTATTTGAGGCATTTTTAGAAATAACATTTTGTTTGTTTATTATTATAAAAAAATAGTTTTTTGTGAGTTTTATACCTTTCCATCAATATGTAGTTTGGATGGGTGACAGTTAACAGTTACTGATGTTTGCCTTTTCAGTTTTAACAAAGTGTGTTATACCATCCTGTACCATCCAAAATCTTGAAAACATCTATTTTGAAATGGTCTCTGTCATGCTGAATGACAAGACTGTATCAGATGGTAAAGTACAGGGAGTTGGTAATTGGACTGACATAGCTCGCCAGAAGGCACAGGCTCTCCTCACTTCATTTTCAGAAGGAACTGGCGCCGGTTCAAGGCCGCTACGTGTGCAGCTAGAAAGGTTTTCAAGGGGCAGGGCCCGACGCTGAGAGGGACTTGTCAATATATTTTGTTGAGCGTTAGGCAGCAAAGTGGAGTGATAGCTCTCAAGGGTACTGCCCTTAAGCTGTTTTTCTATAAATATTAATCAGGCCCACGAGCTTGCCTGGAAGGTGGCTCAGCGCTTTTTTGGCTTGTGTCAATGACTGTGGCTCAACGTGACGAGCTGTGAAGGGTGAGAGGAGATGACAACTCTCATTTCTGTTCTGATTTCATAATTCAAATGAGAAATGGCAGCCAAACCGACCTAAAAATAAGTCAGTAACTGGTAGATTAATACAATCATAAATTGATGTATTAAAATTCTTAAACTATAACTAATATTATTTTCAGCTGTTGTTTGTATTTTAATATTGAGGAACTGAACGGGTAGTTTTTTACTATAGGTAAATAAAAGTTCAATCCGATGAAATTCTCTGTTGACTCCACCCATATGTTTACTACAGAAAAGCTATTAATCTACGTCTTAACAAAATCCCAGGGGTGTGACGGTGCGCTTCAGCAGGACTGGGTTGTATTAAAGATGATGTAGAATAATTTGCAGCTGCTTTGTAAACTTGCACATTCGACAAATTCATGCAGAATCCCTCATTAACAAAATCTAGCTTTATGTGTTTGCTAAGGAGGCCGTACATGTGTTTCTTTCATGATTTGTACGATTGCTTATTCTTAGGGTCCATAAGTCGGGCTGCAGAATGATTTGCAGAATTCAAACAACCATCACTGATGAAGTTGTACATTTCCATTGGCATGTGTTTTTGTGTTTGGGGTTTATTGAGGTAGTGTGGTTTTACTGGGAAAATCCAATGAACGTACTTTGAAAGAGAAACCCACATCATAGTCGAAGATAGATATATACAGTACTGTGCAAAAGTCTTAGTCACGTTAGTATTTTCACCCCACAAAATGCTTTAATCCAGTCATATGCACTACAATTTTCAAATCATTTAAGTACATTTTGTTAGGTTTCAGGGGTTACTTATGGCATTGATGTACCAATTACATTCAAGGATTTTTAAAGAAATAATTGCGATATAATGATACCGTCATTTTATTTGGCCTTGCTCCCAGTTACGTCTCCAAATTACTGCACTTGTTAGAGTAATCTAACTCGAGATCAATAATAAGACAAATTACTAAGCGACAACTTGGCCACTTTATTAAGCTCACGTCGTGCCAGAAAAATGAGGTGATGTGAAAATGCTGTCGCTAACAAGCCACGACGGTAAAGTAAGCGAAGCGTCGCAAATCTCTGGTAAAAGCGGTATTCTTCAGCCGTGTGCACAGATGACTAGAGATATGTAATTATGTTTCAGTGGCACAGTAAGGTCTATAAAAAGCTTAGTCATACATAATGCATTGTTGGCTGTCAGAAGAGTTTATCCTCTGACTTTATCCCCATACGAAGACACCGTTGAGGTGGAGTGACCTTTAAAGGGGAAACACACCATTTTTTGTGAATGTTATGTTTTGTTTTGTATGAGAAGAATCATTAACCTGACTAGATTGAAAGATCTGATCTTTAAAGCCGGAGGTGAATAATAGTCTCTGCTGACTTTTCTGTGTGTTTCCCTTAACGTTCCCTTGTTTCTAATGTTGGGGATTTAGGTTCATTTCAATCTTTTACTGTGAAGGGTGTCTTGACTTCAGATTACATCTTTAGTTTAAAGGAATCTTAAGGTGAATCGGTGTTTATGTATTTCGCATTATATGTAAAGCAGTAAGTTTGGGTGGGTCATATCGAAGGGGTTGTCTTTTTTTGGTAGTAACTAAAGAAATGAACATGTTAATAATAGTAATACCAAAGGGGGTAGATTGGCCCAGCCTATGGCAGGCAACTGGTCTTCTGGCCATCCAAACCAGCTAAGACCAGCAAACCAGTCTTACATAAAATAAAACTTATTTTTGTTTTTCTGGGCACATATACATCTTTTTAACATTTTTATTCTTCAGCCGTGTGCACAGATGACTAGAGATATGTAATTATGTTTCAGTGGCACAGTAAGGTCTATAAAAAGCTTAGTCATACATAATGCATTGTTGGCTGTCAGAAGAGTTTATCCTCTGACTTTATCCCCATACGAAGACACCGTTGAGGTGGAGTGACCTTTAAAGGGGAAACACACCATTTTTTGTGAATGTTATGTTTTGTTTTGTATGAGAAGAATCATTAACCTGACTAGATTGAAAGATCTGATCTTTAAAGCCGGAGGTGAATAATAGTCTCTGCTGACTTTTCTGTGTGTTTCCCTTAACGTTCCCTTGTTTCTAATGTTGGGGATTTAGGTTCATTTCAGTGACTTGAATCGTTTGAATCGGTTCACATGATTCATTAAGTGACTTATCAGAAAGAATGACCAACGTGTGACTTTGGAATATTGAGCTCCACGAAGTGTACATGTGGGGTTGTTCCCTTGTTAGTGAGTGTGCATTTAGTGTAAAGTAGGATGCAGCCTATTAAGGTAAAGTAAAGAATGATTTGTTCACTTAAAAGATTCGTCTTGCGTCGACTTGCTACATGATCTCTGTCTCCATTTCTTGTGCTCATACGGTTTAACAGTGGTAAAATTTCAATGACGTGCCGGATGAGAAATGCAAGAACATTTGCATGACTTTTCCATCAAAGAACCATTTATTCATTGAGCTCATCTATATAGTCATTATAACTGCATCTTAGCTGTACTGCTGAGTGTTACATCCATCAAATGTTGCATGTGATTTTCATTTCACATCTTGAATTCACAAATCTAAACGTCCCAGCATGGAGACATGCAGTAAATGCAGTCCGCTGCTTTATCGTTCTGGCATAATCTAAAAGCTTTAGGGACCAAACTGGAACCGATTATCCCATCACGACTGTATCTGTTATATGGCTGCGTTCTATTCTGAGTTCCTTGTTTTAATGTCTTTTCACCGACTGCAGAGGCAAGATAGCTTCTGTGCGGAGAGGTGTAAAATCATGCCGCTTTTGCACAGAGCCGCTTACTTAAGATCCGGGAGGCAGGTGATAATAAGTTGACATCTTTTACTGTGAAGGGTGTCTTGACTTCAGATTACATCTTTAGTTTAAAGGAATCTTAAGGTGAATCGGTGTTTATGTATTTCGCATTATATGTAAAGCAGTAAGTTTGGGTGGGTCATATCGAAGGGGTTGTCTTTTTTTGGTAGTAACTAAAGAAATGAACATGTTAATAATAGTAATACCAAAGGGGGTAGATTGGCCCAGCCTATGGCAGGCAACTGGTCTTCTGGCCATCCAAACCAGCTAAGACCAGCAAACCAGTCTTACATAAAATAAAACTTATTTTTGTTTTTCTGGGCACATATACATCTTTTTAACATTTTTAAAAATATAGTGGTTCCCAGAAATGCTCGTTTCTAGTATAATTGCGTTACAAAAGTTTCATTGCGGTTTCTGGTTCACACCTGCTGATATAGTTATCCGTGCCGAGTATGATCTTTTGGCCCATTACACGAGCGATATTAGATGTATTACTTCTCCCTGACCCACTTTCATTTCCACACTCATTATTTGACATCCAAACCCGGGGCGCAACCGAGAACAGAAAAATTACGGAATGGGTAAGTGTCAGTAGATTTGTGTCAAAATCCATTTCCATGAAACTTTCCATGAAAATTGACTAATAAAAATGCCAGTCACAAAATAGGGGTTAGTAATGGGGTTATTAATATTCATTAATATTCATGCCTTTTCTTTCAAGCTGCTAAAAATATACCGGGTTGTGAACCTTTGTGAGGTAAGCGTCTAATGAAATATATTGTTATCGTACCTGTTTGAAATAAAGTGGCTTAGACAATAGCCAAATACAAAACAATCACAATTTTAAAAGCTTGGATAGGCCAGTATCCAGCACGCAAGTACATTTCAAACCGCATTCTTCTGTGGCATGGAAAAATGGGTTAAAACTGAGTGAACCCAGTCCGAATGTGAAAAACCTTTTATTTACATGCCCTCCGGCCTGATACGTCTTGTTTATAAAATGCATTTGCCTTTTTACAGAGACCCACATATGTCTTATGAAGAGCTGGCTGGCATATCTTGCTAATTTTCTCAATCTCTACTTGTTTTGATATCATTTTCATCAGTCGACGTGTTTGATCTGCCTGATGATGCTGATGAGTGACAGGTCGCCGTGTCGCTGAATTCAAACACGCCACAGTCTGACCTTGCCATAAGTAAGGTTTCCACGGGGAAAGTCAAACATTTCTGGAACCCTTTTGGTGTTTGCAAATAAAATATTAAGTATCTTTAAATATTTTCCTGCCTTTTCTGGTTGTTGGGGCAGGAAGATTGAAAATCTTCAAATCACCCAGACGTTTCTGAGTTTATTTCAAACACTAAAATGGCCTTCGGTAGTATATTTTTCCTTGGACATCTTGATGTTATTTTCTTTCAATAAAGAATAAAGGTCACGCTATGAATGCATAAAAATAAATGGGGATTTTCACTTCATGGCGTGGACAAGTTGTAGGTTCAAACCGCAGATTTGGGTGATTTGTGAGTTAGGGGATGGGCAATATAGATAAAAATGCCTGTTTTTTGGCCTTTTGACTGTTGTTGATATTGTACTTTTTTCAGTTACACAGAGACTATAAATGAGATGATGGATTGCACTTAATTGGTTCATTAAAATAGATTTAATTTGAATACATTTGTGGAAATTAAACTTGTTGTTTACATTCGTCAAGACACTATAAAAGTACTGCTGTCTTAAAGCACCTCTTACTGAGTTTGTAAATTAAAATCCCACAAAGTATATTGTATGATAATAAATACATTCTGTGAGAATTTATGTTTTAAGTTTTGACCGAAAATGTCAATAATAAAAGCAGTCCAGTGTAGGTTTGTCTGTAGGAGTGTGTAATAATGACACATTGCAATTGTTTTACAAGGTGCAGAAAGATATTATTATTGAATAAGACATAAAGGCAGTGGGTTAACAAAATGGAAAGGAAAAATCCTACTGCTGCAACATATCTGCTTTTATTGATCTGAACACAACCAGCAATTCATAGTGAATTAGTTTGTCTTTATTTCCATTCTTCAGGGCTGTGTATTGTATGTTGGTTAGCTTCGTGAAAAGAATATCGAATTTGACAGGATTCCAGGAAAACAGAATCGGGGAAGGTTTGTAAAAAGGTTTGTCATCCGTTATTGGTAGAAGCATGTCCGTTTTGATTCCTCACACTTCATTGCTCAGTTTTTTGTCCTGAGGAAACTCAGGTCAGTGGAGATCCACTGCAGTCTGTTATCCCATGATACTGTTACGGTCCGTGCCGAGACACAGAATAACAAACATAACAACATTACACTGCTGGACTATCATGATTGACATTCAGAAGGAGCTTTGCATTAAAAGAATGGTAATAGCATGAACGGTCCCTTTGGTTAACCTCGGGTTAAGTACATTGCTTAAGGTTAATGGGCAATAGATTCTAGTTCCTCCCGACTGAGATTAAACCCACAACCTTTGTTATAATTAGCATCTTAGATCTTTAAAGGTGAAGTGTGTGATATTTTGATGTTTTTTAATGGTTCCCTGCTGGTTAATGTGCAGAGATGACTATGAATTAGTCATCCATAGGTTTACCGTTAAAGTAATCTGACAATATGCTGTTTTTCATATCTACAATTTAGTGGTGTAAAAATTAAACCGGCCGTGACCGGCCGCACACCGACAGCGTCGTGTGCCAGATCAGTGTAATAAAAGAGAATGTAACTTTATTGTATAATCCTTAAAGAAATATTTCACCCAAAAATGGACCTCATTGACCATAGTCATTTTTCTTCCTACTATAAAAAGTCAATGGGGTCCAATTTGTGGGTGAACTATTCCTTTAAACAATGTTCATTGAGTAATAAATCTCTTTTAGTCGATAAAGAGATATATTGGCAATTATAGTCAATGTAAAAATGAGGTTAAAGTGGAAATACTGTTAGAAATATCCAATGTATGTCAATAGCACTGTGTGGATTTTTTATTGTTTAATGCACAAATGAAAAGAAAATAGAAAAGAGCATTGTTATTAAATGGATCATCCATTGGAGTGCCGTAACGTGTTTGATTTAATCCATCCCGGCAGTATCCGTAGGCAGGAACTGCCCTTTTCGGCATTCTTCGAATTAGTGGATCCAGATCTGAAGTAACATGCTGTTTTTTCTGTTCTGCTTCAGTTTATATCAGTAAGACAGGTTGTCCCCTAAGGGCGTCTACAACACTCCTAAGAACTTAATGGCTGTTTTATGGTATGAGCTGTAAAAATGACTTGAGCTATCGTTTTATCAGACAGATAAGGTAAAAACTAGATTTTTACATTTTAAGAAAACGTGGTGAAAACCCTGTCATAATGCCGTTCTCTATTTTTCTTTTTTTTTGCAGTGTGGTTGCTAATGTGTTTAGGTCAAAGTAGTTTTATCATTCACTACTGTAAAAACCACAAATGATATCAGTCAATATTTGGTGGTTTAAATACCCGTGTGAGGTCTCTCTCAAAGTGTTTTCATGTTTAAAGCATGATTTTTCATAGTCAGGTATAGTGTTGTTTTCACATCCATAACAATCCATATTCCTCATAAATGAACACGTGAAAAGTTTAATAAAATAACTTTTTTTTGTTCTTTGAAGGGTCATCTTTTCTTCATTTTTTGGTGGTATTGTTGCTTCTGGTTTGTGCATTTTAATTCACAAAAATCCTACAAAGTGTGTTGTCTCAGATACCCTATGCATGAGAAATAAAAATGAGTTGCCATGTTTAAATGTATTTTATAGATGTTAAGTAACACCATGTAGGGTATGAAAGGTGAAGATTTAGAGCCATGTTTCAAATAGTTGACAAATTGTGCCTTTTTAAAAACCTGTAGGTGTTATCAAAGGGTAATGAAAGAAAAAATGTCTTGAAGACTGTGTTTTAGCTTTTGCTTGATGGCTATTCACTCGGACACCTGATCTGCCTCATCTGACCTTTTCTTTCGGTGGAGTGCTGCCATGGGTCTTTAATACATGTCTCCTGCCTGCCCTGTGCTTAGGAATGATCATTTTCACTCTGAACAGAAAGCTGTTATGATCATTTCTGTTTATAGTCATGTGTCAGTGGAGTGAGGCTGATCTAGGATCTTGAAAAGGGCAAACGATGGAATAAAAATTCTGTGTATTTTGTGTTTATTTCATACCTATTATCATACCTTCATACCAATTTTAAAACCCTTGTCTGTCTTTGTAGAAACTAAATACTTTGGTAAACTATACACTAAAACGTTTTTTTCCTTTTGAACACCTTTTAACAACTTTTTCAACAACTTTTTCCTTATTTTGTTTAGTATTTTATTTTAATGTCCATGTGCCGTTTATGAGGAATATGGACTGTTATGGATGTGATAATTCTGAACTTTATCTTACTATAAATCATGCCTTGAACAAAACCTGCTTTACAAACTTTAAGAAAGTTCACATGGGTATTTAAGCCACCAA
This sequence comes from Beaufortia kweichowensis, assembly GCA_019155185.1. Lineage (NCBI taxonomy): Eukaryota > Metazoa > Chordata > Actinopteri > Cypriniformes > Gastromyzontidae > Beaufortia > Beaufortia kweichowensis. The sequence continues at coordinate 4,606,928 of CM032811.1, forward strand.
ACATTGTCTTCTGAGCTATCAGTGTAATGAAAACCTTTGATAAAAACGTTGTTTTCATGGTAAGGTTGACATTTGCATGAAATTGCCCATGTGTTTATTTACCACGATTGTATGAGGTAACTTTAGCATTAACTCTTATCACAGACACAGATACAGGACACTGTAGAAAAACTGAGAATACTAACAAGCATGTGCTTTCCTCGAAGGTTAAATTTTTGTTTCGCTATATCTTAGATGGTAAAGGTTGATACATAAAGATGTGAACATACATTACAACATCTACAAGAATCCAGTACACACTGACATGTTTCTTTGGATTATGTGTCAGTTTTGAAGATCTACATATGTAGGAAAATATTGATCGTTGATGATCTGACTAACGTGGGTTCTGTTGGGATTTTGTTGTGTCCTGGGGTCAATGCTGGGGTCTTTATGCTGTCTGTGCTTTTTATACAGAGGCAAGCATGAGCTTTGGTAGTTATGTCAGTCATTTTGATTGACAGCCCTGGAAGTCTTCAGTGTGATCATAGTTGAGTTCTTGTCAGTGTGTCTTGTTGTGATCTGGTTTACAAAGCCAAATTGATTTCTCATTTAGTCTGTAAATTTATTCAGAGATTTCAATAAGACAAGAGACAATGTGATAATGAGATAAAGTGGTCAACTGATATACTGAGAGATGATTTGAAATATCATTCATGTTTTATTGCATAAGGATAGGTTAGGGCTTTGTTTCATGAACAATAATACTACTTGATCTAAATGTTAAGATAAAGGTGCTTCAAAAGATTATTTATAGAGATGCCATAGAAGAACCGTTTTTGACTTTCTGTTGACTTTCAAGGTTCATTATGGAATCATTCAGCCAAAATGGTTCTTTTATGAAGTACCTTTATTTTTATCTTCATCATTAATATAACTATAAAATATTTTTTTTCATATTTTTGCTGTTTGTCCAGTTTGATGTGGTTGAAATATCAGCACATAGATATCACTAAGTGGTTAATAAATTGAAGTAATCTTTACAGTTATCAGTATAAACAGTTTAACACTAGCATCTATCCTCTGTCTGGGGAGACTTTAAAGAAGAGATTTACCTCTCAGAAAAACACAAGGTATCAACCGTGTACTACAGTGTGAAAATGAAAGAGACGAGCTTCAGTTGCACCCTGGGTGATTATTATTGCAGTAGTGCTCGGCTCAGAGCGTCCTCAGACAAGCAGTTATCTGACATTTTGCTGTAGCGGGATAATTGCCTGAAATGCACAGTAATCTTTGTTGATTGTTTTAAGGATATCTGACCAGAAGGGCAGAGCGACATGATAATCAGACGGCGGTAGATGAGTGTTTTCTTTTACCCTCTGTAGTGTTGTTGGCTTTGGCTCTGCGCAGTCAAAGGCTAATTTACATTCATGGTTGTTTGCTGGCTCAGCGCCTTTCAGAACATTGTTCGAATTTGTTTATTTATTTTGTTCTAGTGTCTTTTGTCCTTCGAGGAAACGAGGAAAAATATGTGAATTTATTTTCCACTGGCTGCAAGAATTATGAAGGACATTTTGCTCAGTCTGCAGCAACATTTAGCAGACATTTTTAAGCTTGTGAAAGACTTAAGGATTTTACTAAATATCCTTGAATGTGTCATGTTAGACTTTTTAAGCTGTATGGTTTATGCAGTAAAGTCTTTCGTAGATCTGACGCATGGATGAGCGCAAAGGTCTTGATCTTTATAGAAAATAGCAGGATTCAAAATTACAGTGTGAATGTTGACATAAGAAAATCAGTTTCGTTTCAGTTGAGAATAACATTGGAACAAGCAGACTTCAAAATATAAAACTGGTTAATAAAATATAACTGGTTAATATACAGTTTGTACTATTGCACCATATTTGCCACAGAAAGAATGTATTAGATGCAGATTTTATCTTATAAACATACTTCAGTTAGGCAAAATGTTTATAAGTACAACATATCTCAACTGAAAAAAAAAAATCTCATAAGCAACTGTTCACATGAGATTGTGAAATAATTTTGAAATTTGATGAGAGAACGCTGACAAATGTGTTTACATGAACGGCAAAATTGGGGTAATCTGCAAGAAACCTGGTTTATTGGGTTTTGCTTGACCTGTTTGTGATCTTTCCCCTAATAAAAAAAGCTGTTTAAATGAATCAAAACCTTAAATGAATCATGCATATGAACACAATAAATATTGTGAATGTTAATGATTTTCTATTATACTATGGAGCCCCAAAATGACTGAGAAGCAGACAGGTTCATGAACCTGCATGCTGTATCTGCTTCATTTATGTGACTCATTCCCATGAGTCAGTTCAGACTGTCTGTTTCCATGAATCAGAAATGATGATAAAATTCCCATGGTATGCATTTTTATGTATTAGAATCTTTTCTGTATACAGTATGTGAATAAATATCACAGCTATGCATTAATATATCGGGGTAAATACTGTAAAAAAGGTAAAATATATAAATCTAAATATATAAATCGACATAGTTTTCATTTAGTGAAACAGCTTTGAAGATATGCCTCGATTATTTGTAACTACATTTTTTACTGTATTTTATTTTTCACGTTTTTTAAACCTATTTAGCTTTAGTGGCTGTTTGATCAAAATGATGGTTCTTCTGATTGAAGTCAAAAAGCGTTTTTAGACCCAATCTGTGGTGCTTATGGAGGCAGCATTAGTCATCTTAATGTGTTATTGTACTGGTATCAACTGAAGTTAAATCAAGTGTCTATTCAATGTACATTATGCATATGAAATGATGTGAATCATGTTGTAATGTTATTCTGCTGGATTTGTCATATTCTCGCTTTATCCGTGCATGTCTGCTTGAATGGATGGGAAGTGACACAAACACTACAGAATGCATTAATTGCCTATTATCACTGTATATATTATTTGTATACAGTACAAGTCAAAAGTTTGGAAACACTTAATCACTGTTGAGTTTTTCCTACATTTTAGAATAGTTGTAAACTCATCAAAACCATGAAATAACACAATTGTAACTCTGGGAATTATGTTGTGGCTAAAAGCATCCAAAATAAATGAACACTGTATCATATTTTATTATCTTCAGAAGTAGTCACACTTTGTCTAGAATCTGCACAATCATACTGCTGACATTTTGTCATCCAGATTGAAGCAATATCTTTTTATGCTGGACTGTTATTGGCTGCTTTTCATTCATTTTGCTCCAAAAATATTTTTTCAATCAATCAATCAATCAATCAATCCTTTATTACAGACTCAAGGTCCAAATTTAAAAAAGAAAAAAAAAGACAATAGGATAACATATACATCCCACAGCATCTACCACACACAAAGAATTACAAAATGCAACAATACCAATGTCTCCACAGCTTTGACTGATATCGTGTAGTACTAATCCCTATATTTGATAAACTCACAATAATCCCATTTTTAGAAGCATTTAGCTGGCAGATAAATCTATACATAAGATTTCGTAACAGTGCTTTAAAAGTAATTACTCTTGCACTCACAAACATTTCACTTGCACTATGCCATCTAGGTTTCTTTAGTAAAATTCTCATTGCATCATTATAAGCCACTTGCAGCTTCTGTAAACTAGATGTTCTATAGTTGAACTACAAATGAGCAGTATAAAGTGTTGTACAATATGCTTTAAAAAGTGACACCTTCACCTCATCTGAACAGAAACTAAATTTACGTAAAAGTATATTCAACCTGCACATACATCATACGGCGTTGTCTTTCAATATCCTCATCGTCTGTCATGCGTTCAGTGATGAAATGTGATTTTAAATAAAGTTTTAGTTTACTATTAAACAAATTATTATGTTGGCACAATTAAGTAATTTCAAACATTGAAATATGCACCTTCATATTAAAAGATTTTCAAGATCATGAGAAACATTTTTGTCAGTTGTGTCTAAACTTTTGACTGGTACTATATATTGTTTAAACATTGTGTTTATTACTTGACAGAAGAGTTCCCAAATATGAGTGCAAAAAATCTCTATTTGTTGTTCTCAGTCAGGGTAGTTTATTATAATCCAGATTGGTGTATAAAACAACATATGTGAGTATGATTTCACCAGAGTATAAAAACACGGTGACAATGCTAATATCATAAATCAGTCAACCCAGCAAACCCCCTTACATTTACAACAGTTTCAATATTAAAGAAAAACATTTTTCTGCGCTAGTTAACTAGCGGGAGGGCGTATAGCTAGCGTGGGGTGTGTTATCCTATGTCAGGATGATTGGTAGCTCTGGTTCCTCTTTCCTCAGGGACGTGTACAGCTCCCTCCGTCCCCTTCTATGAAAACCGCTAGCGAGTTGGAACGACTTGTTAAACAAATGCACGCCTGTTAACATTTTGTTTTCTTGCGTCGCCGTTGGCTAACACCAGTCCAGCAGCATGCTGATGCTCTGTGCGGCGGGAGGATGCTAGCGTGTTCCCGTGACGATGGATGCCGTGCTGCTCCTGATTCCAGAACGGTGCCGGAGAAGGGGAGGGACCTCTGGGGATGCTCGGGTTACTGCCGTCGCATCCTGCTGCATTAGCCGGGCACTGTGAAATAACAACCTGCCATATGGAACGCTCTGCCAGCCCCGCACAGACTCCACATCATGCAACACCTTAATTAAGAGATCTTTGTTCAGAGGTTTTCTGGTTTCGTTTTTCTTACACCTTACCCGATCCATCCTGATGCGGCATCTTGATGCGAAATGGGCTTTTGTTCTCTTGTGATGGTTTAGTTAGCGCTCCCAGTAAAGATTTTAAATGGAATAGTTCACCCAAAATTACATTTTTGTCTAAACACCCATGCTATTCGAAATCTTTTATTTTTAGGGATAGTTCTCCAAAAATATAATTGTTAACATTTATTTACACTCATTTCAAACCTGTATATGACAATGGATGTCATATTGTTTGGTTACCAACGTTCTTCAAAAATCTTCATTTGTGTTTTGCAGAAAAAGGAAAGGTCAGAAGAGTAATAAGTGACACAACAGCGTATAGGATATGCCATGTGAGTAGACAACAACATTTTCTTTTTTGGGTGTACTGTCCCTTTAAATGTTCAAAGATTGCTTTAAGACATACAAATGTAGTTTGTGAAGGAGAATTTAAAGGCAAGGAAGAAGCTCGTCTTTGTGTTGAAGTGATGTTGGTGTAGTATGTTGAGTAAAAGGCCTCTGAGAGCGACCGTGCTCAACATGGCCCTCTTGTGACCCCACTTTGGGCAAGACAATGAACACCCTTGAAAAGCCTTTTTGTCCTTCCTTTGCTACATGCTCTTCTCTTTGTGCCCGCCTAAAAGGGGCTTACCTTTATAAATCCTCTCAGTGCCTCTGGCGACGTGGAACCGTAGGCTTTACCTTCCCTGTTCGCTGTAGTTCTTTGAGGGTTCCTCGAATTTACATCTGCGACGCGTTCGCTAGATTTTATTAAGATGACGTCCCGAAAAAAGTTCTCGTTCTAATTTCCCAGGCCTGTCTCTTAAATACAAATCGAATCCTACAAGTTTTTCTCGGGCTGGCGCATATTTGGTTGCATTGCAATTACATCGTTTGCGAGAACTGAAATCTTAACAGACCCCTGCGCTGTGCAAAGCAATTTTTTTAAACAGTAAACGTGTCTAAAGAGCATGAAGGGGCCGGAGGGTCTTCAAGGGCTATAGCGAACGAGCTAATTAATGCAAAGTACAGCCAGGGGATTCGTGCTCATAACCGGCTTCCTCTGCTCTGTAGTAATCACACGGCTTTCGGGAGTATGGAGAAAGGAGGCCCTTAGGAGCAAGTGTGGGGCCCGCACTTAATATCTTGGCGTGCCAGGAGTGAGTTATGCTTTGCTGTATATAAATGAACCTCTAGACTCGCACCTTGCATCCTCATTTATGGACTAAGTTGGCACAGTTCTGCTCCAGCTGATTAATGCACTACGCCTAAATTAATTTTACAACTATGTGGATCTCAGCGAGAGGAAATTGCTCTGTTTTGTGACCGTTAGAATGAAAAGTGACAGACAGCTTGGTTTTTATTTGCTTCTGTCTTGCTTTCAGAGATTTCAGGTAATTATCGGCAGGTTGGGCTATATTTAGCTGTGCATCGTCTCCGGAAAGTCACGCAGATGTTGACACGTTAGACTTGATCCCCACCGTGCAAAAACAGTGGGTGGAGTTTATCAGTGTTTACCTTGGGTTCAAAACGTTGTGTTTATTTTAATATATCGATTTTTGAGAGCAGTAGTGGCAGTGTGCTGATTTCTTTTGTGTATAATGATACATCTCATCAGTATCTTGATAGAACAGTATTATAGTTCATATCTTATTTTTTGCTAATAAATCTGACTTTATATTGGTGAAAGAACACATGTACTTTTATGAACAAAAAATGAAATTTTGAATAATGTGCATAATCCATGCAATGACGACTGCCATCAATGTCCAAAATGGACAAAAAGTCAGCATGTTTGTATCAAAAAAGGGATTGTTCACCCCCCCAAAAAAAACCCTCTTGTTGTTTAAAACCTGTATATAACTTTTCTGTCTTCTGTGGAACACAAAAGAAAATATTTAGAGAAATGTCAGCCGAATGTGGTTTTGTTTTCATACAATGGAAGTCAATGGGAGTCAGTGTTGTTTGGTTACCAACATTCTTCAAAATATCTTCTTTTGTGTTCTGCAGAAGAAAGTACGTCATACAGGTTTGGAATGACATGAGGGTAAATAAATGATTTTTATTTTTTTTAGGACCAGTTGGCAATTTTACATCCCCTAACTACTGAAATATTAATGATTCAGGCTCAAGGTTCATAACATCCCCATCCTTTATTAGTTTTCCCATGGTACTATTAAGAGTGATGCACATAAAATGTGTATAATAGACATCTACGACACTGTGGGTTCTTCAAGTTAAGTTTGGTCTGGCTGTTAAAAATCTTCAGCTAGTAATGCCAGGCATGCCATCAGCTTGTCCAATAAGCACATGAGTCCGCGGTTGGTTACACCGACGGTGTATTTAGCAACATCGGTGGCATTTGAATGTGGCGACTATAAGTAACAGCCATCAAACAGACACTGGGCTTTTTGTCACCACTGAAGAAATCTTCTTAAAGTCTCACTGACAGCAGCACATTCCCACCTGTCACCGTTTCACAGAGCTCTCTCACAGGAGCTGATGTGCATTATACTTAATCCCTTTTAGCCGTAGACTTTTTGTGACTGTTTGTGAATTGAATGCTAAAGAAAACCGCATCCCATAGCTTGAATCTGACCCGGACCGAAACTGTTTAATTGGCATCACTTCAGTTGCGCAATGGTGGAGACAAATGAATGTGTTTTGATCATTAATAGCATTTCTATCTCTTCCCTTATCCCTTCAGGAGCCCTACAATCATTTCGTTCTCAATCACTTTTCCACCCCATTAACTTTTAGTCACGCCCGCAAAGCACGATGGCGATAAAACGGTTGAGTCAGCACATGCCGCACCCTTACAAACGTTCTCTAGAAGAACCCAAACTCAAAATCTGCTTGTGGGCTGACCGTTTTGTGGCGTAGTTGGACATTTAGTAGGAAGTTGAAGTGTTGTGTTTCTTAATTGTTTTGCTTCAGGGTTTAGATTTTACATTGGCCATTATTAAACATGACTTCTGGATTGTATTTTCTTTTACAGTACATCGCATGGTCTTGTTTTAGTTCATGTTTTTAGAATCTGAAAAATTTGGATAATTTGTAACAACATATTGACCAAATGCTTTCTCAAATAACCTGGGCATGAAATCATGCAATTGATAAGCCAATACTCTTGAAAATTATACTTATTTTGCAATTCTGTCATAAGTAAGCGATACAATTTCATAAGTAAGCGATATAAGGTACAGGAAGCGAGAATAATCATGGCTGAAGGGTGTTGTTAGGCCCGAAACGAAGCAGTTACTACAAAATACAAAAATCACAGACGAAAGATATGTATTAATGCAACTTTCATAGCGTAGAATCAGAAAAATAGTCCCTTTATTGACTAATATGTTTACTTATATGCTCGGTATGGTTGTTAAGAACGCTGTTCAGTGATGCACAGAATCGTTGGGTGAAGCGCTCATAGACGTGTTTTATTCATGTTAAAGCATTGACCAATCAGAATGAAGGACTAACCTTTTATATATGCTTTAAGATATTCATTTCATATACCCACGACCCTATCAGAAGAGACATGTACCTATTTCTGGGTGTTGACCCTCTACTTGTGAACTACTACATTAGCAATTTAAAAGTATAGCATGGCATGTGTTAATTTAGATCAGTTTGTGACCGAGAAACTGAAGAAAGCGCAGATTGCTCCCAGAAGATCCTTCAGGCCAATTCTCCCTAAGATGGCTAACCGAGACCTCCTCTCGCTCGCATCCGTAAGTACGAGTATGGAATAAGTAGCCGCTGCTGGAGATGGACAATAGATGTGAAAAGTGTTAGCTTGGGCTGCAGTCAGGCAGTTAAGCGGCGGGTTGAAAGCACACCTGTGGAGATCGGGGAGGGTAATCGGATTTCCCTCTTGGTGTTTTGGCCGCTCACCGCTTTTCATATGTTTTATATTTATGGAGCATTCTGGGCCAGCCAGCACCCTTCTCCAACCCTCACCGCTCTGATTAGATCCAGGATGATGACTGTGGCCCAGAGCTAAAGTGATCAATCCTAATTTGTCGGCAGAATTAGATTAATATAGAATAGATACAGTGCGCTGACCCGCTGGTTTAAAGGATGTCTCGCTGTCGTGAATCCGTAATGAAGCCTTAAAGGTATAGTTTATTAAAAATATAACAATTGTGTCATTGTTTACTCGTCATGCTTGTTAATGCTGGTGGGGATTTTTCACATATCTTTTTTATTATGTCTGACATGCTTTCATTTTCCATGTGGCATGTCGAACTGGCTTATAACATTTGGATACAGATTACTAGAGCACTGTCATTTACCTGGCGTGTTTCAAACAGCCTTGTTGCGGTAATGATGGTGTTTATTACAATAAAAGTTTTCTCACCTGCAAGTTATTCCATGGAAGCCCAGTCTGGTTTTGATTTGTTTTGGATGATGATGTCATAGCTGGGCCATTAAAAGATATTAGTTTCGTTGAAAAATATCACGCTCCGTTGATTTTCATACGATGGTATTTTATCATATATCATCATACTGTATCTTGTTATTGTTTGCAAGGCTCTCCTAAATCTTAACTGCAGATGCTAAACATAAAAGGATGAAAGTGGCATATGTGCTTTCTCTGTCTTTGGCATCCTGAACAATCCCATAATTCAATTCCAAGAGAATTTTCCAGCTAAAAGACAACATTATGGTATTGAAAGATTTGCCCCACCCACAATCGACTTGCATTGCAGGTAGAAAATGCTTTTGGTTGTTAGATTGACAGACAGAGCTTTTGAGGAAGATGAGCATTTCCCTTTACTCTGCAAATCTCTGTTGTGTGTTTTCTGATCTTTCTCCGAGCTGGTGCCAATGAAATTGTCTTTGAAAACCATCATGGTCAATGTACGGCTTTTGGTTTATCCAGCTTAGCAAATATTTATGAATTGAGAGTTGTGCGCTGGAGATTTTGTGTATCCTATCTTAGGCTTTCCGCTTTTACATTGAGGTTTAACACTTGGACTTTGTTATTCTGTTCGTTTATACTGTGTAAAGCTTTACTTGATATTCTTAAGTTTGTAATCATTTTAAAGCAGATTGTAGCAACAGGTTAATAAATATCTTCTGAAGCATGACGATACATTTTTAGGAAAGTTTTCACCCATGCTTTGGAAAATTAACGAAAGCAAACCTGACAGCACTGTCACATCTAACATATCTTCACCTTGCATTTTAAAGAAAAAGAAATTCTCCAGAGAGTCTTGTATGCGGTAAAATGCGTAGGGATTTTTTTTGGCAGAGTAGACATGAAAATACAGGTGTACAGACTCAATTTTCAGCTTGGCTTTTCATTACTTTGGGAAACCTGACGCTAGGTAGTATATCAACCTGTCACTGTCTTTTTGCCTGTCTGCTTTCAGGGCAGATGCAGTTGAGAGAATTCAGGCCGAAGCTCTTGGCCTCCATTTTATCTTTGTGATGAAAGAGAGAATAGAAAGCAACTGACATCGCTGAATGCCCCAAACACACCGTATTTTTACAGAACCACCTGATATCTCCTAAAAACTTTTGGAAAACAAGTTCTTTCGAGGTTTTCAGCAGGGGCCTGGGATCCCGCAGATATCCGGCACTGACTGCAGTCATCAGATTATATCTGATTGGCTGGCTTTAATTAAAGCCACACAAGTATTTTTCATCCTATTTGTTGATAAGTTGATGAATTACAAGCTACTGGGTTAAAGGAAGGAGGTTGATCATTAAAATCGAATCATTCAAAAAAAGTCTTTTTTTTAGAGCAGCCTTGCATCTATAAATCATGCAAAATAACAACATAAAGTTGTTATTTACAATAAACATTTAATGCAAACATTCTAGCAAATGGGGTCTTTTATTTAAAATTTTATTTTACAACTTAAATTAAAAATGTGATTGCCAGTTTATGCTTGCATTAAAACATTGGCTTACAGAAAATACAGGCACCCAAACACATAAGTTTGCTCTGTCTGGCAAGCAGACCATGTTTTAGCTGATAGGAGGATGACAGATCTGGGTTTCAGCATCAGTGACTACAAAGAATTACTCTGCAAAGATAATTTACTGAAACAGTGCAGCGACCCTCTTTCCACGGGATCATTCCTATCAGCTTTCTTTGAAAACAGAAAAAGAGAAAAGCTATTTATGCTTCTCATAAGATCAGCAATTTTAATATTCTGATTAAAGCAATTTCATTTCATTTCTAATTTGCTATTTTTGCATTTTAGGCCAGACTGACTCCCTTGAGATGGTTATGCTGTATATACCCTTTTTTAATGTTTGGAGTATTGTGCCATTTCTACATTTGAAAATAGTCAACACTGGGAGATATTCAACCGTAAATTGATTAAACTGCTGTCATTAAGTAGCAATAAAGAACTGAAAACCTTGTTTTGTAATACAGAAATGAAAAAGGCCTAGATAGTTTTTCATCAAAGTTCACTCTCTCAAAGTGGCCTAACTTCCTTAAAAGAACTTTATTATATCAATATATAATAGTTGCCATTGGAAGTTTAAGAACTTCATGAGTAATGAAGATGCTTGACTCTAATTGTGGCTGTCATTCAGGAATTCATATCACATTGATATTTGCTTATATTTACCCTTGATGTAATGTTAACATTATTGATTATATTTTGCCTTAACTTTGAGAAATCAAGCTGGGAAATTTCTGTCACATAAATCAATAATAATAGTTTTGAAACCGAATGAATCATTCAAAAATTAACATTCTGTTATTGAGCTTATTTTCAATGTTGGAGAACAAGAGACACACAGTTTGTCCTTTGGTTTCGTCAGGGTTCATTGCATTATATAGTGTCAGGGCTGTCCCCATGTCCACTTTCTGTTACACACACACACACACACTCAGTCCCCCAGCTGGCATAGAGAAATGTACAACACTGCACTGCAAAAAATAATAGTGCTGCACAACACAGGAACAGACAGTGCCTTTCCACCCTATGACACGCATGGAGGCATTTGATGGCCCCATCACTGCCAAATCATTTTCACTTCAAGGGAAGAGAGGAGTATTTTTAAACCAGTGCAGTGTGAAGCAAAAATATTCACTGCTAGTTCCCGTTTTACACCTTTTAGGTCCAAAACGTACGTGAGATACGTACCTGTTCGTGATTATTGGCTGTTTAAAATGAACTGAAGAGACAGGGGCTCTGGTCCAAAACCTGGTGTGATAAATTTTTTTTTGTCTGTTGCTTAAATTGACATCTGTAGCATCGTGGTATCTAACAAGTGACTGATTTTGGAATGGTGCATGTAGTGAGAAACACTGTGTGCTGCATAAATTGTGCCTAGCAAATGTTGCTAGATGCGATTCGAAGTTGATATTAGTTTGGGTAAAATAATGTAAAAAACAAACAAGTGCCTATGTAGGCAGCACACTAGAGCAAACAGAGAGCAAAAAGGGAGAGCTTCTCCACCTGAGCGATCTTTCTGGGAATAGTGCAGCTGGGCGGCAGCGCCACAGCCGTGTCCTTTTCCTCTTAGCAGCAGCTGTGTTAAGTCAACACGTTTTGGGTTTAGGGATTCTGGGCTTAGTGCTGAGGGATTATAAGCAGTTGATTATTGCTTAAGCGAGTATTAGGAATGCTCTCAACTCTTCCGGGGTTATAAATCAAGTCGGGCCTGGCCATAGGGATGTAATGAGCGGTAATCGTTCGCTAATGAGCCAGAGTGCCTCTGAACACCCACCTGTCCCTCTGCAACCGCCACAACACTGCCATTTATTTCTTTCTTTCATTAGCTGTGCTTACTTAAACAAGAGTCACTGTTGCTATTGCTCATTCGTGGAGATAGGGATTGTATGAAACTCCTAACCTTTAGTATTAAACTTTGACATATTCTGCACTGTTTGTTTTTAATTTGGGTGATCAGATTTAGGATAGGGCAATTCCATGTTTTTACCAAAGGTCAAATGGTTTAAATGCTGTTTTCAGAATTGTTACATCTATAACAGTCCATGTTCCTCATAAATGAACACAAGAAAGTTAAAATAAAACAACTATTTTATGTTCTTTGAAGAGTCATCTCTTCTCCATTTGTTGGGTAATATTGCTTCTGGTTTGTGTATTTTCATTCACAAAAATCTCACAAAGTATGTTGCCTCTCAAAAATGAGTGTTATTTTTTGTCACATCAATAACACATGTATATTTCCATTTTTTTAAATAGATTTGTTATTGTCTGGACTCTATTAACAGTGGTTTAGTAACATACACAGATGGTTTAAAATATTGGTATTAAATACATTTATGTAAATGCTTTAAGCGAGACCTCACATGGTCATTTAAACCACCAAATATTGACATCTAAACGATCAGCATGATGAAAATCTTTGGTAAAATCTTTTTTTTTCTAGGTAAGGTGCATGAAAAAGTCCATATGTACTTAAAATTACACATCTCCTACAGTGATGCTTTGTGATATTCAAGGACATCTCATGTTGTGTTAATGTGCACACTATATAAAATCCCATGTACCCTCCCCACTACTCTGTCTTTCTGCTGACATCCCGTCCCTTCAATGTTTTTATGACTTGACCACCTCATGAAAATGATTTAGGACGTCGTTTTGTTGCCGTGTTGTTGATAGATAAACGTGCGTTTACGACAGCTGCTCTGATGTAGTGATGTAAGGGGTGTTGCTGTACCGTAGGTCCCAGTCAAGGTCGGGGATGTACGCTGAAAGTAAATAAATGCTTTTGACCCTCCTGCCTCATTTCAGATGGTCGGTAATTTACCTGGGGTGGATTACCACCAAACTCCCACCACGCCCTGCCAGATCTTAAAACTTGCATCAGAGCAAACCGGTAAATGAAAGCCTCCTAGGCTACTTTTGTTTACCTTGAAGCTTTTACTCAATCCCTTTTAAAGACTATTTGCAGGGTTCCCATTTTCATCCCAGAAGGGGACCGTCTCGCACGCAGATTGGTACACGAGCATCAATAACAACCCCCGCACCAATGCACTTCCCACTCTCTCCCATTGAAAGCAAAGCTTTCTGTTGACCCAGGAGGCTTTTCAGCACAGGACAGGCATGTGAATGAAGCTCCGCGAAAGAAGCGAGGGGTGCTCGCCGGCAGCTTTCAGCACACTTTAAAAACCCATAGGGACGCAATTGTGGTCCTGCTCTTTGGCTCCAGCGCCGCTATTGTTCGGCTGTAAGCGAAGCTGAGTAGGAGGAACTCAAAAACGGAGCCCGGGTTGTAAACAAGCTTGTTAAGTACCGGTGGAATGAAGAACATCTGTGGATCATCAGTGCTAGGTAGTCTAGGCTTGATTTATTTCCTTGATTTGAGAGTTTCCATGATGTCAATTCATCAGTTTCCCAGGTAGGCTTTGATCAAAGCATCCTTGCTGTTGTTTTGCAGAAGATTCTTAAAATCAGATTTTAACAAGTGTGCTTCAAAACGCACAGTTTGCATCATATCATAATCTCATTTTTAACTTTCTGCTGGTTTCTTTGGGTCGTTGGTCTTTTAAACTGTTATCAAAGACTCAGTTGACCAGTTGCTGTATGGTGTAAAAAGGAAAAGAAAAGTAAGGATGTAGGTTTGTTACATGCATACTATGGACCGACTTGAAAATCCAAGCTGCTCTTTGCAGCGGGGTGGCTTGTGATCAATGCCATGTCATTGACAGCCACCCTCCCGTCACCCCCCATAAACGTTGGCTGAATTCATATAAGCCCCTTATGATACATTTCAGCATGACATTTTCTATTTTCAGTTATTTACTCAAGATGGACTTTCTTAAATGATTTTACCCCTGAAGAATTAACATCAAACCACACACTAGATGTAGAAGAGTGCAATGCAACAATTTTTGCATTATGTTGTCACCATGGCAACCACACTTGCAATAATCACATGCATGATTGAATGAAATCCTGCAGCTTTTGTCATGGCATTTAATAATGTGGTATATCAGTGGTGTGGATATACTGTACATGACTTTGTTGATAATAATAAGAGTGCAGTGCAGAGCAGTGGGAACACATTTGTAACTGTGGGCTGTTTATGGTTGTCTGGCAACATTGCAGTTTGGCACATTAATATAGTATTTTACTGCTGTCTCGCACAGGTGTGAATGGCTTATATACTGAATATTTTATTTTATCATGCATTGAAATGTTACTTAGTCAGGCTCATAGTAATTATAATAACAATATATAAAATATATATTAAATATATATAAAGCTTTTTAAAAAATTCTGTAAAAATAACAAATGACTAATTATTAGCTAATTATTTCTTTTTAAATGATTATAAAATAGATAGATTTATAATAGATATAATAGATTTAAAATAGATTATATAATAATATATAATCATAAAATCATTATTTTTACTGTAATATAAATATACTTACAGTATACTCTCAATATACTAAATTATCCTTTTTGCCAATTGCGAGTCTGCCAAATTTTACAAATCTTCTTTTTTGTTTTTGTTGTAGTTCAGCAAACCATATTGATTGCAGTAATCCTCTAAAAGGTTTTGATGTAATGTATAATGTCATTTAATCACCAAAGACAATTGTGCAGCATGAGTATTAGCAATGTACCCGACTCAAAACCTCCAACAATTCAACAGATAGATGACCAAGCTTGCATTCAGAGCTCAAAAGCACCACTTTCACACTGTCAAACACACTAATTGTTGCAAGAATAGACCGAAACAATTTGCATATAGATGGCACCCTTTTATCCCAGTCTCGGTGTGGGAGCTCCATAAGCCACCAGTCAGGGACACGGAGAGCTAATAATACCACAGCAGGCCTCGGACCTTGATGCTTAATGCTGGAAATTTACAGATCCCTGTATGTCCCTGGCTGTAATTTGTAAAGGAACAGATCAAGAATAATTTTGCCATCTTTTTATCACATTAATGTTGTTATGAAGATGTATTTCTGTATATTTAAAGTTGATGTTTTTGTAAGAATGTTATGGATGCTGCTTTTAAAATAGTGAAAGAATAGTGATCAAATTTTGTTGCTTATTTACTAATAACAACCCACTCCAGCGAGTTGATAATCATGAACGGATCATTGAGTCAGTGAGTTGAAATGTCTGATTTGGAAATGAATCATTTAAATTAGAGTTGGGAACTGGATCGAATAATTAATTGAAATAAGAGTCAGAAACTAGATATTGCTACATCTCTCATGAACTATTAAAAAGAGTTTGGACAACAATTCATATGGATAATTTTGGGTGCTTTTTTGGCATTTTTACATTCACTTGAATTGCATGAGTGGACAGGTGATCATGCTGGTTTGAAACGACATTAAAATGATTAAATAATAACAGTATATTTATATTTAAGTAAACTGTTCATTTTATCTGCTGTAGAGATTGATGCCATTTGAATAGCGATTTCGCCAACATTTCCCCCACAGCAGATGCTCAAGCACACGTCCTTTTCTGCTTGTAGTATACATTCACATCAAAATCCATATCTTGAGGCATCCAAACACTGCGTCGTTCCCATATAAGCAAAAACACATACCGTAATGTTCTTTTACATTAGCCTTTTATGCATTTTCTGGCTGTGAACCAAAAAAGAGGCTTGAACAAGTGTTTATCGAATACAGACGAGTCAGTCGATACCATCGGATGTGTAAAGATACTGAAACCTAAGCTGAGAACTGTTTTGCAGATCTGCTGTTTGATACTTTCCCCAGAGTGCTTTGCCGCAGCTGTGTTTAAAATGAATAAAAATCAAAGGAAACAAGGCAAAACCTGAACAACGAGGAGACCTTTATTGGTTTTTCGATAAACAATTCAATAACATTTCACTAAAGCACTGAATACTTTTGAAAAACATATTATTTGGTCATTTGTGGCTTATGTTTTCACTTTGGCCGGATCAATATGTGAAACTGACAGTATTAACAATGTAAAGGAATATTATTTCTGTTCAATTCAAGCTGGTGATTCCAACAGTGGTCTAAGTCTCCTAATGTTTGTAGGTCGCTTTGGATAAAAGCATCAGCTAAATGCTTAGGTAAATACATTTACCTAAATGTAAATGTAAGTCTGTGCCACAGGCTGTGGAAAAACCTTAGTTCACATTCAGCAAATTATCATTTAGCAAATTTGTAATTGATATGAGCTTTGTAGACTAAAAATTAAAAAACAAAGAACATCTTGTGAAGTAGGAATTCAATGTACAATAGTGTTAAATTTGCCATCATAAGAGGTCAAGTTGTGTATATCGAGAAACATCATTAAGTGAAACAACGTAAGTTCTTACCATCACTACACGACACATAACTAACAGTGATGACAAACATTAACAGCGTAAATAAAGCAAACAGCTACACAAGCATCTTTCAACAGCAAGTGCATAATTTATTAATACTGCAGTGCATGCTGGGAGCTTAAAACCCCAAATCAGCAATATTGTTCAGTTAGTCGTGTTAGGCTTGTTGGGCTGTAATTGGCTTAACATGAGAGTAATTCACTTTTGTTGGTTACGTTGACACAAATTGCCCTATATACTTGATAAATGCAATTGCTTTTTTACAGTGTGCTGTGTTAACAACTCTACACGTGGGCAATTCCATGCAAACGTCAACCTTAAATACAAGGTTTACCAAAAGTTTACCATTAAAGTCTGTCATTTTCATAAATAAACATGAAAATTAAAATAAAATATCTATTTTGTGGTATTTGAAGGGTCATCTTCTTCGTTTGTTTGAATTTTGAAAAATCTTACAAAGTACAAATGAAATACTGTTCAAATGAACATGAATTAGCCGTCTTGTAAAACCGTTACAGTGAGTTGCGTTCAGGAGATTGTGTTGGGTTTATCTCACGCATATTGTGTTTTCTACATTCTGAGCTTCAGTTCTGCAAATCCAAGGGCAGAAATAAGACTTGCTGTCATCTCTTTTGTCAAATCATTTTTTTTTTGGCCACCACAGTGCTCTAGGGATTAGATAGAAACTGGTGCCTGTCTCCCCGTTTTTTTTCCTTAAATTATTCATACAGCTTAACGCACTATCATAGAAAAACACACACGAAGCAAAAATAGTCATGCCGGCGAAGTTCCCGACGCAGAAACGTCAATCAAACGCATCTTCCCTTTCAGAGTTATATATTTGCGCTAGACATCAGCTGTCAGAGCGTAAGTGACGGCTGTTGCCTCGCTTAACGGATGAAAAGCGTTCCCATGGCCCCAAAGGTGTACACACGAGACCTCTGATACTCACGGGCGAGGCATATGTGCCGAATCCACACCATGTTGCTTTTTCATTGGAACCCGCCTTTTAGGAAATTAAGACAATGCGCTTGGACAAAACACCCTCGAAAGCTCCCATAAAGCCTCTTTTGTCTCATTCGAATTAGCATAAGCTATAAGTCTCTTTCTAAATGCTAAAAAATTAGGAACCTAAAAGCAAATGGGTTTGAGATTCCAGGCCAACGGCTGAAGTGCTCTTGTGGGTGTTTTGGAGAAAAGCAGTTTTTGTCCACAGCGGAGGTCCGGGAGCAGAGGTCCTCAAGTCATTAATCATGCCCATCTTTTGAGCTGCCAGTCCTTACAAAAGGTGACCTCAGCTTCTCAATGGGCCTGGCAATAAAGAGCCTGTTTAAGGGGGGTTAGATATAGTTTACCGCGGCAGAGACGCACATTTATATTACAGTGGCATTAAAGAGCTTATCTGTTGCAAATCGCTGTGTGTGATTCGGCCATATTGTCCCACTTGTGGTGCTTTTGATTTTTTTTTCTGGTTTTAAGAAGATCTAGACCTAAATTCCATCATGATTAAGCTTTCTATCTGTGGTGCGTGGGTTGATTTATGAATCATAACAAACATTTTTAAAAGCTTTTTTAAGCTTAGACGGAGACATTGCTAAATTGGTAAATCCAGGAAGCATTCGCACACAAGGAATAAATGAAACAGTTTGGTAATGCTTTACAATAGGGCTTTTATATTTTTCTCAAATATATCCATGCATGTGTATGTGCTTATGAATACAAAATGAATATGTACAGTACACATACATATAACATTTATTCTGTTCGCGGTTAATCATTTGACAGCCCTACTTTACAATGAGATTGTATTTGTAAGAGATAACGTACAACCGATATTTCCCGCTTATTATTACACAGCTTGTCACATGAGTAAATTATTGAACACATAATATTGATTTAAAATGTTTTATTAGCTTATTTCTAATGAATATAAACCATTCGCAAGGAGAAAAACGTTTCCTTTTAGCTTTAGTCATGACTGTCAGCTAAGACGCAATGTTCAAACAAGACGAAGACAATTTAGTTTACTCATTCTTGTTTTTGTAAGTCTTTATAACAGTAATGATAATTATTTTTTAATATTAAAGTAAATGTGCTGTACATTCGTAATAGTCCTAAAATAGACTTCATAGTCCTCTCTGTCTATATATATTTTTGTGAGATTCACCTGATGTTTAAAGCTGTTTTCTGGTTTTAACATCTTATTGCTCGCTCTTGTCAGCAGATGCTACGGATGCAAAAAGTGCTCTGGGTTCTGAAACTGCCCAGCATTCAGTTTAATCTATTACAAATTGTGTACCCCGTGCAGTATGACACATTTGATGTGAATCTGAGCTCTTGCAGGAAATGAAATGAATCAAGCGCGGAAATCTCCCTATCTAAAGCGAGCCTCCGAGAAAACAACGACTCAACCTCTAATCAACTTCATAAATCCACATTGACACATTTAAGACCTCTTCTGCTCCTCCAGGGCTGTGTGATATCCTGTCCGCCGAGGATCTGGAGACCTATAAATTGATGTCAGGTTGCGTGATCTCGCAGTGCCACTGTTGCTGATATATTTGTTGTGTCTTCACGCAGCCATTTTGTGCTTGTGCGATTTAGTCAAGAGATGCATGCGTCGTTTCAAATAAATGTTTATTAGCGATGATTTTCACAATGCTGTTAATGGTTTGATAATGATGGTTTGGACACAGACCAGCATATTAACAAGTCTGACAATGATGAATAGTTCTTCTTTCCTTCTGGAGGAGATTTTTCCAAAATGGCCATATGATTCAGATTGAATCTGAATTGACGACTGCCAAGTTTCAAAAAGGAAGAAGAACACACAGAAAGTTATTGCAAGTTTTTTTTTTTATTCATAAAATAGCCTTATGTGAGGAACAAAAGAAATTTTGTTTCCAATTCCTTTGAGAGCTTTTCTGCTCACAAATCTCACTTTGTTTTGTCTTTATTGGTGAGATAATGAAGAACCAATGATGCCTTTTGGTGTTATTAATGTCAGAAGGTTTGTTTAGTGAAGGATGATGTATATATTGGTGTTCATGAAAAATATTTCATGATACATTTTAGTTTTTTTAGAAATAGCCATTTAATTTTTGTTAAAACAAGAGTCTCAGGTTTGGAACAGCATTAATACATGTTCAGATTCTGTTTATATTTTTTTCCTGCGATGAATAATAGCCCTTTTATTAATGAGTCTTGACCAGGCTCTCTCGATGAGTGTCATAAAGGTGCAGTTTACGACACTCATCTGGCGGCGATTCACAACGCATAAACATCCGAGCCCACAGAAAGACACCTGCCACTTAAAAATCTGCTGCAAATGCAGCATTTCTCTCCTAGGCGGTTTGAACGAAAGGGCGGGGGATTTGAGTCGTAAACTTTACAGGCACTATATTTGTTGTGCTGTATTTTACCAAAATGGATTCTGCTCTGAAAGCTGCAGTGCTGCATAATGCTGGTCTGACTGAGAGACCTATTACAAAAGATTGTCCAGAAATCTTCTTTTTTTAAACGTTTGTCCTTCAGCTCTTCATGTTCCAGTTGAAAAGTGCTTGCCGCTGCATCTTGTATTTATTGTGAGCAGAAAACTTGTTGTGGTATTGAGGTGTCTGTCATGATGTGTGGTGTGCTAGATGGTTGTCAAATCCTATCGGGAGATATTATCAAATGAGGAAAAATGAGGCGTGGTTTTACATTGCCATAATGCATGTCATTAAAAATAATATATACGAGAGACTGTAAATTTTGTATTGGCCGTCACAGCCAGTATTACACAGCTTTATAGCTAAAAGAAACACAATTTGTATATGTGGCTTTAGTTTTCACAGACACATTTAGAAATGTAAAACACTTGGGCAATCATTAAAATCTTAATGAAAAGCAATATTTATATTTTCAAAAATTTTCAATAGTATAATCAATAATATGGAGATATATAATAAGGAGAATAATATTTTTTTTTAATATTTAAAGAATGCAAGCTGAAATGATAAATCAATCATTTTCATGTATATCCACCAAAAGTGCAATATATATTAATAAAGATCAAAATTACCTTCTTTTTTACATTTTTTTTAAATCAGAATTTGTTATATTTATCTGAACTCTAACAACATTTGCTACTAAACAAATTTGTAGCATAATAGTGATTGTTCAAAACATCATCCAGGCCTATAAAATACTGTGTCTTTAACTCAAGAAGCAATAGTAACCATAACCATGTGTTTTTGTTTCTGTCTCTTCCTACAGAATCACAAGGACTGAACTAGCAGTTTACCTTCATTTGATGTTGAGACGAAAGACAAGGTTGCCATGGAAGTGAAAGAACGCAGACCTTACCGCTCCCTGACCTCCAGGCGGGACACGGAGCGCCGGTACACCAGCTCTTCTGCCGACAGCGAGGACGGCAAGCTCAACCCAAAGTCTTACAGCTCCAGTGAGACCCTCAAAGCTTTTGACCAGGACTCCAGATTAGCTTACGGCAGCCGGGTCAAAGATGTCGTGCACCATGAAGCCGACGAGTTCAGCAGGCAGGGTAAGCAGAGCGATATCTCTCAACAGGATGGCATGGCGAGACTACCGGTTTGATTAGCAGTAATCAGGTTTCACCGAACTAGCACTAACCAGTATAAACCAGCATGGAAACTCATGAGTTGTTTTTTTCAGCAGGGAGTGCCACACATTGTGCAACACTGCAAAAACACCACAGCAATTATATGATGAAAAGGTGCTCTTACATTGTGCAAACATGCACGAGAGACTTTAGATAAGTTTAACAGCCGAGGACAAAAAGGCTGAATAAGCTTTATTTTACAACATCTTAAAGAAAACAGCCAGCCGCGTTATGCATCATGAACTCTTTATTTAAAGGGAATAAATGTATTTACACGGGAACCACAATCACGATACAGTGTTCCAAAACCATTTGCATTCTGCCTCTCTTACAGCTTATGTAGCAGATCATCACATCTGAGGCCACCATGAAACCTCAGATGTGAGTGATTTGATGATGATAATCCTCTTTATAGCTGAGAAGCATAAAAAACCTGATGGAATTTTGTACTATTGTGTGAGTTGAATTATTATTATTATTATTATTATTATTATTATTTTTTTATTATTATTTAAATTGTTTGAATACTGACTCTGTCTGTGAAAACCAGGCTAAAGTCGCAAAATGAAATTATATAATAATAATTTATTTATAATAATTAATTTTTTATAAATATCACTATGATTTTAATCTTTGAGATGTTATTACTCAGTCAATAATAAAAATATTAAGCTAATATTATCACAGAATGTTCTTAACGTTATGTAGAATGATATTATTTAGAAAACGGTAAATCACAAACAAAAGATTTTAGCTGGGTTTTCACAGGTTTTCATATGTGAGTCACATATGTTTACTTTACATCAACATTTTTCTTGCTTTGTCCACCACCTTGATTTTTATTTATATCAGCATATAACAGTGCATTCTGGGATCGTCTTTTCTGCGACGGACGCATCCTACGCCGCCTTTGATTTTGCCTAAAGCTAGGTATCCTACGAGGCAGAATAATTAAATTGTCTACATTTTGGAACATAATTGTCGTGCTGGGAGCGTTCCTGTTATGCGCTTCTGTGGACAGCAGGCATTTGATTTACCCTGAACAAAATCCAAATAGCCACCTCTGATACCAGCTTTCAATGTCCTGTTTTTTTCTTGGCAGTTTTTAGCAGACCTATTTTCTTTTGCATAGCTTTTACTCAGAATTTGGCAGCTTAACTCGCCAAAGAATTGCACTCCTACGCTGAGAATTTGGATCGCTTGGAGTATCATTTTGGAGTTAAATCATGAGATGCTTAAAGATTACAATCCCTCGTTGAAACAGTGTGTTCAAGTATGTATGTTTCCCGGGATTTGAACTAACAACTCTGGCACGGCTAACGTCATTCTCTACCAATTGAGTTACAGAAACAGTACTCATGGTGGTACTCGTGGTAATTACATAAACGTGCTGCTGTTTGCAGCAAAGTAATACAAAGTCAAAGAGACCTGTGCCACGAGCTTGGGTTCAAAGAAAGCCCTTAAACCAAATGTGACGATGTTTATGATTTGACAGCCTTGTCAAAGGCTAAGTAGCATTAGAGACTTTATTTGTAAATGTGAAAGATATTTGAGTACTTGATTATATCCTTATTTGTCCAATGTGGAGCATTTGAAAAAAATAAATGCAAGTTTTTCAGCATGATGAAAATAATTGTGAGTGCTTAATTATAGTTATTATCTGATCATTTATAAGCCTTTGGGAAGAAAAACGAATGAATATAAAAGAAGAGTTTTTTGGACATGATTCCCTTAAATGCATCGTATTAAAACTAATAATTCGGGTCAATCCCCGACACATGACCTGTGTGTTTCTTTTAAAGCGAGGAGTGTTATACTCTTGATCGCTGTACTTTCCCACTTCATATTGAAACTGATATCTATTACATTTACTTCCTGACATAAGATGAACTATGTCAGGCACATCTCTCAGGAACGAGATGCACGAGACATCTTTCAGACACGCATCAGAGAGTGATTGCATTCAAGCAATTAAGAGAGACTGCAGTGACGATTTGATCCCTCATTAATATCTTCCACCCGTGATGAAAAAGGAATAGTGGAGAGATAAAAGGAACTCTGAATGCCGTGTTGCAGCTTTGCCATTAGCGTGCCGGGACTTTATTAAGAGGGGGTTACCGTGAATGCTGATTGGCTGATGTCTTTTATGACCTTCTAATGTGTCCAGTTGATGGTGACTTATATCCGCTTCCCCTCCATGAATACTAAATGCACTGTAGCTTTCAGACACACTAACTGTTATTGCATTTACTCTCCGACATAAATCTGCAATTTCCTTTTCTTGTACGTTCGGCCTTCACGTGCTCTAAATGTAATGTTTATAGAGGTTGCGCACATTTAGGTGGGGTTGAATGTTACGTTTTGAATATAAATGTCTTGTTATTTTGACCAAAAGGGAGTAAGTATGCACCAATGGCATATGTTGCATATTATGGGTCAATTTCAGAGTCGTCTACAGTACCAGTGAAACACTTACTGATTTTTTTTTAGAATAGTAAATTCATCAAAACCATAAAATAACACAATTGTAACTGTGGGAATTATGTTGTGACTAAAAGCATTTAAAATAAATAACCACTATGTTATATTTGATTATCATCAAAAGTAGTCATCCTTTTTGTAAAATCATACTTTTGACATTTTATCATCCAGCTTCTTGAGGTAGGTCCCAACCTGAGAAGCTTTTTAAAACAGCATTGAAGACATTTCTGTCTTTTGCTGTCTTTGCTTATTGACATTTTTTGGTCCAAGTATTCAATTTCAAAAATATTTTTTTAAAGAAATTAAATTTTTGTTTTCTAATAAAAGAAATGAATATGTTGGCATTATATTTTTATATTTACAAAAATAATTATTTTTGTCTATAAAAGTGATTTCAAACACCTTCAGACTAAAGGATTTGTGAGATCATAAGAAACAATTTTGTCAATTGTGTCTAAACTTTTGACTGGTGCTGTATGAGGACAGGAATGCTCTTCGAACCCTTAGTAGGGTTGCGGGATAAACAGTTCTCAAAGTTTTGAAACAGAGCCTTAGTTTTTAGGTTATTAGTAACAGTATCTTGTTTCTACAGGTGTGGACTTCTCTCTTAGAGACATGGCCTTCGCAGATCCAGTGTTGCCCCATATGACGGCGTATAGAACAGAAATGGGCCTGCCCCACCGTGACTACTCTATCAGCGTGGGCTCGGACGCCGACACGGAAACGGACGGGATCATGTCCCCCGAGCACGCAGTCCGACTCTGGGGCCGAAGCAACACCAAATCCGGCCGTAGCTCCTGTCTCTCCAGCAGAGCTAACTCTAACCTCACGTTAACCGACACGGAACACGAGAACACAGAAAACGGTGAGTTGAGTTGTCCTTGTGCTCGTCATCGCTCTGCTGAGAGCAGGATTACAGCAGCGGACACAGAGGAATGTCTCAGGTTTAACACTGCGCTGCTTCACATCAAATGTGTGATGCCCCTTTTATATGGAAATGATGTGTGATGTTGGAGACCGTTTTTGTTACACTCTAAATCGTTTTTTTTTTAAACGCTTTTGCTTTTAAGCAAAGAAAGTCTCTTGTATGCTGATTTATGGTAATGAACATTGCAATAATATGATAATCAAATTGCTGGTTTCATCACTAACTTTTAAGTGCTTATACAAAAAAAAGATATTTCTGGAGGATTTAGTAAAATCATGTTTGTGTTCTCTTGTTGTTCACATAATGGTTTGCGAATGCAATGCATCATATAATGGTATAATGAATTTTGAATAGACTACAAATCGGAAAATTTTTATATCTATTTTTTCGTATGTGAAACTAACTCCGTTTCATATTTTTGGTCATTGTTTTTTTTTTGATAATATTTAGCAAATTCAATACTGCCAGTACAGGATAGTCATGAGAGACCATGTGATTTTTACACTGTAATGCGTAATAAAATGCTTTTACAAAGCAGTAATATACTGTATAGCAATACACCAATGTTCAACAAACATTTATTATTATTAATTTTTCTGCACTTGCTCCACAATGTACTATAGATTATTAACCCAACTATCTGGCAACCTGCTGTTTACGTTGCCAAGTAATGCAGCACTTGCCACAATGATATACTGTAGGATGTGTGGTCACAGGTGTGTTTATAGTCATTTTACAATGACTTCAAGTCAATCAGAATATAAAGTCAGTCATCTGTTTTATAGTACTATGTTAACACTGTTTCTAGTGTATGCTGACATTTATTGCTTGTTTTCTCATAACAGAGAGCTATCAGAGGCATCTTGGAACAAGAGAAAACATTATGCCCCGACTGGCACAGTTAAACATAATTTCAGAGCAAATCTGTTGTAAAGTGATGTAATCTGTTTGGAGCGTGTGCACTGACCTCTAGGCCACGTCTATATAGGACACGGCTGATATTTTGAATCTATCTGGTGACCTTTCCTGCTGAAAATTGTATGTTGTTCAGTATGCTGGTAGATTTTTAGATGGATTGTGTATAATATTTCTGCGCTAAGGTGAGATTAATGTATTATTAATAGAGTAGTTTCTAGTACGATGCTTTGTTCTGATTGGTCAGTCCATTGCTGTGTTTGCCTATAGTGACCTTGAGCAGTGTGATGATGGGTTTAGATCATTCTTACTAAAACTAAAAGATGGATGATGCAATGATAGTTCTTACAGTATATTAACATCCACATGCATTTTTTTGTAATAATCCAAGGCACATGGATGTATTTATTGATGTAGATTCCTTGTGTCAGGTGCGTTGTGTTGACATTAATGGCCCAAATGGGGCAGTCAGGCATTCTGGATCCGTCCTTTTCAAGCCTGAGGTTTTCAAATGGCCCCCAGGAGGCCAATGATTGTCTTTGCTCGCAGGGAAGGTCACATTGTACTGAGCAAGTGTCATTTGGAAACCTGTCAAGTGCAGGGTTTGATTACGCCAGAGGAGGGTCTGGAGTAAATAATCAAAAAATAATAATCATCAAATAATAATCAATAATAATCATTAATAATTTATCAATAATAAATTATTAATAATAGTAATTTATCAAAAAATAAATGTAATAATAATTAAAGGTATATAGTAGTATTATTCATATTTGGATTTTTAGTGCACAGTACTATAATGTATGTAACTATTTATTTGTCTATTCCAGTTATTTTTATGGGGACAGATATTAATACTACTCAATACACTCCAGAATGTGTTTTCAGGTACATTGCAACTGCATTTTTTCATATAGAAATTGTGCATCGAGCGCAAAGCACAGACTTAAACCTCATTGAGCACCTTTGGGCTGAATTTGAACGGTGATTGCGAGACAGACCCCATCACCTAACATCAGCATCTGACCTCACATTACAGCTGCATTAAATTCCTCCATCCGTGTTGCAGCATATACAGAAAAGCCGTCCCAGAAGACCAGCGGCTGTTATAGTAGCACAGGGAACGATTAATGTTTTTTGATAGAGCCGGCAACACAGGGTCATGGGTTCGAATCCCAAGGAACACATGCATTAATCTAATGTGTACCTGAATGGTACAGTCAGGGTCGTATATCATTCATCCATAACAGTAATCCACATTAGGTACAGAACTTTCTGTGTGACTGAATTCACTATAAATCTTGTTCCTCTGTGTTCCTTAGAATACAGTCACTTTCCCATGTTTGGCCTGAGGACACAATATAGTAAAAGTGTTGGGCTCTTGATTTATAGATCTGTCACATACTGTAGGATGTTCTCACAGATATAATATCTTAAGTGTCTTGCCCTAAACCACTTTGAGGACACTCATAAGTCCTGATTTTTAGAGATACTTTTCCGGTTTTCAGCATCTTTGACTCTAGTTTCGGCACTCTTTGCATTTTCTGCCTGGTTTAGCGTTAATCACGCTCTCATTTACAATATAACTAATGCAAATTCATTTGCCAAACACTGATTGTGGCTTAAGGAGCCTTTAGAAATGACACAATAAGGGCCCGTCAGCAATACACTAATTGCGTTCTGCTCTGCTCGGTCTCCCTAAAATCATACGGATATTCTGTTTTCCATGTGAGGCTGGGTCAGATTAGATTCTTATGTAAAGCGACAAGGCTGTTCCTTTGTGCTGGATCACATTTTATGCGTAAACATCAGCAGTTTTCGAATATGTGTTTCTGAACGCAATGAAACACTACCGAAATGCTAAAATGTTAAAGTGAATTTGTAGAAATGCCCTCAATGTGCATCTTTATTCATAGCTTTAGGCTTCGGCTGGACTGTTGTAAAGCAGACATGATTTAAAATTGCTGTTTATTCTGTTCTTTCAAGCAGAAACGCCAGTTGCATTCACTGTTTATTGAGGTAATGCCTATTAACTAGTCTCACACAGAGACGTGCCCACAGATCTCCACAGATTATCACTGGGATTTAAAGGCCTGTCTTTCACAAAGTGCACTTCTCACCTGAAATATTTGGTTATTAAATATTTTGCTAATTTGTTTGTGCTTTTAGCACATTTAAAAACAAAGTGTTGTAAATCTAGCTGGTAGCTGTGGTTTGATACATTTAATATCAGCTAAAAAGCACCTACAATGTTATTAAATACAGATATTAGTTTAAGCTGGACTTTTCTTTATTAAAGACTGTATACATTTTTCTAACTAAAATAAAATTGCATAGAATTCCAAAAATTTTCAATGAAAACTATAACAGAAAATTGCATTATATTGAACATGGACTTTTACTTTAGTCTTTTTATCTCATCCTGATTCACAACAGTAAGCTTATTATAATACTTAGTCAGATTTATAAGCTTTTGGGTACAAGATTTATAAGTTTACAAATCTATAACTTTTGCAGAAAATGTCATTTGACTTCACCTCATGTAAAGATAAGTAGGTAAAGTAAACTGCAGTTTTATGTTTCAAACTGTGATATAGAAGCAAAAGTTAAGATTTGCAGGTGTAATTAAAATACATTTCCAGCTTCCATTGTCTTACCATGTGCTTTTGGACATTTTCAGTTTTTTTGTACCCCATAGTATAATGGCACTGGTAATACCATAATAATGTATTTGTTAACATTTGAAAATGCATTAGTTAACCTGAAGCAACAATGAACAATAGTTTTACAGAATTGTTAATTACTGTTTGTTAATGGCAAATTCATTGTGCGTTAACTAATGTAACTTTAAAAATGTATTAGATGCTGACATTTACATGAACGGAGATAAATAAAAGTTGTTAAAGTACTATTCCTTGTCAGTTCTTGCTGGCTAAAGCATTAACTAACAATAACAAATACAACCTTTTTGTAAACTGTTTATTGTAGAACCAACTAAATACTATATTTTTGTGGCATATTTAAGAAAAATCTGGTCGTAATTTATTTACATAGTATAAACTAAATCAAAGTAAATGAAATGGCCATTTGAGACAATCGCCAATGTAACAGCAACCAATTTTCTATTTTTTCTGATCCCAGTGCCATTTGGGAATGTGAAGTTGTTTGCAGTGTGATTATAAAAGCATTATTCATTCACTTTAATGTTTTATTTATGTTGCTAGTGCTGTTAGAGAGCTCACTAGATATATCAGAGGAATTTCTTGTTATTTTAAGAGAATTTCAGAGGCATTGATTTATTTAACAACTAAGCTTTTCATTTTCCACAGTTATAAACAGCTGCTTTAGTCGTTTCATTACGAGTCACCTCATTCGTTAACGTGTTGCACAGGTTTTTAGTCAACATGCATACACTGTATACTGTGAATATATAGCAGTTGTGTGTTATATTACTTTCTCATACTAACCCTCCCGTCTGAGCTGCTTTCTTCAGGCGTTAAACAGTCAGAACTATTGCGGAGTCACGGGCATGGACTGATCTTTCAGTAGCTGTGTTTTAGTCATAAGGGTTGCTCAGGGCTGTGTACAGCTGTGTGCTGTAGCCCACGGTCCCTTCACTAGCTGAGCTTTATGGGTATTTTTGAGCGCTGTAGGCAGTGGGAGAGCTCTCTAGCCTCATGAGTGTCTGTTTGAAATATTGGAGAACCTTAGAAAGTCATTGTGTTCTATCTGCAAAATCACATATTTAATATGGAGGTCTATTACTGTTGCTCATACTTTTCTTGTTAAAATGTGTTTTAATATTTTGTCTGCCCAGTGATTCAACAGTAATATCTGAGGTCACATTGATCAGCAGGATATTTTCAGCAATGGCCACAGTAACATAATAAGTGCGGCTCGAAGTTTGGGTCATTAGCTTATATCGAACACAAATAAATGGATGTTCATCAGCACAAAATGGCTGTAATAGTCATATCTAAAGTTGTTTGTAATCTAGAAGCCTTCTTAATGATGTACTCGATCGATTTCCTTATTAGCGTATTTCGAAACATCTTATCAGTTGGTTTGAAGACAAGTTTAGCGGTTAGGGACCCGGGCTAGAAAACTGAAAGATACTGGTTTAACCCCAGAAAGGGTGGCTGACGCACAGGAGAATTGTTAGAATTAGAGCTATAGAGACGGATGGATGTAGATGTAGATTTAGATGTATGTATTTAGATGTATATAGATGGATGAATATAGATGGATATAGATGTAAATGTAGATGATATAAATATAGATATATAGATATAGATGGATAGAGACAAACAGATAGATATATGTTATATACACTACATACATTAAAAATGCACAAAATATACATGCAATATATAATATATAAAATACAATATTTTTTTTATATGTGCAATACATAAAATATCGAGAAAGAGCTATAGGTGCTAATTGTTTTTTTTTCCCTTCAGGGGTTAATGGAATAGGATTGTTATTATTATTTAAAAAATCTTACAGTAGTGATAATTTGCATGACAATGCTAAAACATCTAATGGTTTTAAAAATGGGTAAAAACACCTTGCTTTCATACCTCTTTGCAGATACATATTGAATGCCCTTTACAAATGATTATTTATTTTAAATAATCAACTAAATGCTCCACACTCAGTTTCCTCAAGCATTGCCATTATGGAGCAGTACATCTGCCCTTCTGAGTGCCCTCGCCATCATGTTAAAAAAACACATGATAATAAAGGTTTAAAAAAAGACATGTAATGTGCCGCGAGGTGAAAATGAACAATAGCACGATTTTCATAGGGGTTGTTAGGTTTTAATGCATGATTAAACTGATGCCATCCATCAGCATGTTTCCCTAGGAGGCGTATAACTGATAATGTCCCCATGTGATTGTGTGGTAATGTCTGTTACGGGAGGCTCGGCGCGGATGTTGAGCTGTTGGGAAATAGTAGTTGGACCCGTGGATTAGCATTTCTCCTTTGTTTATACTGTTGTTCATACAGTATAGCCTAAATTGTAAAATTAGGCATGCAGAGACAGTCTCTGTAGTCCTTTGAAAACCACTGCATGGACTTGAAGGGAAAAAGAGATGTGAAGATCAGAAAAAAAGTGCATGTGCGTTACGATCTGCGATCGCTCTTTTTATTTTTGTCTGAAGCTGAGAATCTTTAATTGGTTAATTTGACTAAAACGGCATCTGTGTTGATGCTGTATAAGATGTCACTTAGAACTTGCCGAAAGCTTTGAACTGTCTTTGAACTGTTGAAAGATTGAGGTTAAGTGCAGCTCAGAGGAAGTGATCAGCATCACTATAATTGCAGATGTTGACAAATGATACAAATGTGCTACTGTAGCGCCCCGCTGTTACTTCCCCCCGGCAGATAAACTTCTGTATCAAACTGTACCGTATACCGTTGAGTATTTAATAAATAAATATTTCTTATTTCGGAAAAATATGTTTCAACTTCAATTTGGCTAATAGTGTGTATGGTGCTCCAGCGGGCATCTGTCACAGGCGTATGATAATTATAGTTTGCTCAGTGTGAGAGGAAGATTGGTTGGCAGGGGTATATATTTTTTATATTAAGTGTATTTTTTATGTTTTGCTCTAAACAGACTCTGAATACCATGATTTTTGGACATGACATGAAGAAAACAATATTGACCAATCATAATCAAGCACTGGAACTCAACATTTTATAAATCACCTATGGATATGTATTAAGTGTCTTCTCTGATAAAATCTAAATAAACCTACTAGTCTCCTTAGATAAACTCTACTTAGCATCTTAATTAATCTAGATTGACTCATAGTTGTAAGACGGCCCATCCCTATAGTATTACCACCAGATACTACATCTGTACCGTAGTACTGTCATAGTACTTTTCCTGAGGGAGGACAGGCAGACTCTCATATTTAGAGCATGTTATCTTCCTTCCTCATTTCTTGTCCTTTGAACTTTTTCCCCTGAGCTCTCCCACCATATTATCAACCCGCAATGTGCAGTTAAATCAGACTGCTATTAGACGAGACACATCCGGCTCCAAAGGAGGGCTTCAGTAAGAGCGCTGTGAGAGAGCAAACACAGTCAGATGAGGTTACACAATCTGACCTTCAAGCGCTGAAGACAAAAAGATGCATTAAAAGCAAGTGGTATGACTACAATCACAACACAGTGCAAGTACTGTTTATATTACTGTTTATATTACTTATTTTATATGTATATGTATATGCGCTTGGTTAAACATTATGGCGAAATATCTATATTCTCTCATTTCACAGTTCTACTTTACATGCTAAGAAATGACTACTGAAAGTAATGTTATCCTGAAACTAAACATACTTAAAAAGCATAAGCTTTCTTTATAGGTTTAGAATAGTTAAAGTAATAGTTTAACCATGAAATGAAACAAAAAATGAATTCTTTCATCATGTATTCACCCTCATGTCATTCCAGACCTGTATGATTTTATTTCTTTTGCAAAACACAGAAGAAGATATTTTGGAGAATGTTGGTTAGCAAACAAAATTTGTTCAACAGAGTCATACACAGGTTTTGAATGATATGAAGGTAAAAATGACAACAGAATTTTTGTTTTAGTGGTGAACTATCCCTAACCTTGTTGTAATGAACTTGATACTGTTTTGTGTGGTTGTGTTTCAGCTTTTAGCGGTCATGTGTGCTTTACAAAATTTGCACGAGAGAGCAACAGTGAAACCGAATAATTCATTTTTCATACAAAATTAACTGATGTGTGGTCACAGGTATATGAACTGTTCAAACGTGATTCATCCAGTTAAAATTTAGTGTCTTAACTTTCTGTTTTTATCAATCGTTATAAATATAGTGATCTTTTCTTTTCAAGTAGCACACGGGTGTCGTGATGTTTTCCTTTCGCAGTAGCAGCTAGGGTTTGTTTTTATCATTAAAGCAATCACGCTCACACTTTCATAAAGTGAGAACGCGAAGGACAGACGACGAAAAGCGAGTGTGCATTATTTGTAAGAATATTAATTGCAGTATAAACAAAATAAGGTGTTTGCAAACTTTTGGCTGTGTATGTGTGAGACTTCTGCCAGGTGCAAATGCAAGTTCTAACGTTATTTTGCACGTTATGGCATAGGTAGTTTTAATATTGATATTCATTTCATGTTTGTATTAGTGTGTCAGCGGGTTCGCAGTCGTACTTACAGAAACTCATATGCCGGTTTTAATTCTGACCTTTTCTTTTAATAATGTCTTGTGTTGTTGCGCGCTAACCTGAACTTTATTTTGCCATTCTTTTTTGAATACAGTTATAGCTTATTAGTTGTTCTTGCTCAGGTTTCATATTGAGGGTTTAAGGATTTAAACAAATAATAAGTATAACATTTTGGAGTGTAAGTAGTCCCACACTGTCTGTGTTATATAATTATACCTCATATGGTGTGGATTATTGAGGAGTGCGAATGATCGGCTAGCGGATGATAAAACCGATATAGCTCGGGTCACTCCCACTATGGGATCTGTCATAAAGATCATAATATAACCTTAGCAACCACATAGCAACCAAAAAACGTTTGCGTAGGCAAGCAGCAATCACTATTTCATAAAAAAACAGTAAGACTGCGTTTTGCTTCTAGCAATATGTTATCAACATCTTTCCTCTTTGAGGCAGGTTTTCTTCTGATAAACAATCGTAGCATCAAAGCACATAGTCATCCTTTTTATAATTTATTGCTGAACTTTCCTTTCATGTATTAGCTAACATGAAGGGAACATCTATTTATGGTTTAATGCATAAATAAAATCAAGTAAAAAAAAAACTGCACGCTGACAGAATTGAGGCGTTTTTGTGTTTTTCAGCCGATTTCCAAGCCGGCTGTTGAAAACGGTCATGCTTGCGTGAGAGCGCAAACATGACTTCAAAGGCAGACACACCAAAGTGCTGACTTTCTTCACGATTAATCACACTCGAGCTTCTTTTTTTAGGGTTTTTATTTATTTGTTTACTCCTTTTGGCTGAAGCTTTTCCTCAGATGGAGGATTAGCAGAGTTAGTCCTGCCTCATTTGACGGCTCATTCGGAGACTCTAAAGACCCTGGTGGACAATGCGGCTCTGTTATCTTCTCTGCTCCATGAGCGCTCGGTTATGACAGCGCAGCCGGATCTCACTAACGCTCTATCAGAGCTCCGGGAGCTTTCTGAGTACTGGGAACGTGCCGCCATCGCTAATCACAAACCACAGCAGTTCATTGAATCCTAAAGTCAAAATGCCACGTTCTCTTACGTTAGTCTAATGCATTAGACTTATTATTGATAGCTGTTTAATATTCCCTGTGGACATATGTATGCCAGTACTGTATGTGTCCTTAGCCTTGCAATCACATCTTGACCTGAAATTAGATGCTCTATGGTTACAAAAGGGTGTAAATTTAGAGCAATTTTCATTCTTCTTCTCTCACCTTCCGAAGATTAAAATCTGTGTAATGGGTTTCTGCATATCAAAATGACAGACATTTCGTATTTATTATGGGCGATCAAATGACTGTAATTAGAGCTTATCTGACTGACATCAAAATGTGTGTCATCGACCCACGAACATGAAGCTTTCGCAAAAATGTGATATGAAGTAAGAATCAGGCTACAGAGTGTGTAAAACCTGAATAAAGTGTAAAGTTTTTATTACAGTATATCAGATTTTGAGTTATTGAACGGGCTTTAAGCGTTAATTGAAGATAAACGTTTTAAGCGTTAACTGAAGATAAACGTTACTGAAAAGTTGCGTAAGGCTCTTTTTTAACAAACAAGCTTGATATTTTTCTCTACACAACTGTAAGCTTGTTATGGAATACAATGCAATTTCATTTAATACAATTTAATTTTTACTATAGTGGCCATTTTACATATATACGTTGTTATCTAAATCTAAAATAAAAGGGAGCAAGTCAAGGGCAACAGTGACAAAGTGAATAGCTATAAGAAGGTAAAAGCTGAGGGAGGAGAACCTTTAGAGGAATCTTCTAGATTTTCTTAATTTCTATGAAAATACTTGTTATACATTGATTGCCATTATAAATATTAACAAAATACCAAAGTATAAGATCAACCTTGAAAATTGTAATCGTTATTGCACAGCATCCTTAGATTAACTGTGGTACGTGTTGTGAAAACCATGGTAACCACAGGTAAAACCATGGATGATGGATGATTCACGACTGCATAAATTGAAAACAATTTCGCTGCATTCCAGAGGTCATGTTTGATGAACTCTGACCAGCAAATTCATACCACTTGACAATGTGTGACCAATAGAACATCGTTATGCCATGGCTAATTTACATTTAATCATATAATAATAATATTGCACAATACAGCTTTAAAATAACAAAAGCAACAATAACAGTGCAAATATGTCATAATTTATAATGTGTGGATAAAATGTGTGGCATTTTTTTTGTGGAATTTTTTTTTAATCATTTTTTTCTGGTTGCCGTTATTGCTGCTATTGGTTGAGCCAGTTTTGCCGTGTTGAGATTCTCAAACAAACACAGCCTTGTTTAAATAGCACCACAGAGCCGCAGTGTTTACTTTTTGGAGGAGAGTAACCTCCGATGCCAGCATGGCTTACGATTGTCTATCTATATTAAGCTGGTATAAAAGTATTTTAACATGAAAGGTAAGCTACTACCTATTGTAAAATAAATTTTAATTGTACATTTTTGTAATAGCTGAGACAAGTCAATTTTCAGAAAACATACTGTATTAAATACAATTGCTTTAAACGGCTTCACGCAACAAAGTCCAGATTAATTTGAAGGAAATGTAGCAATTATACACTTCACCAGCACAAATAAAACATATTTACCAAAAAGAAAGTAAACAGTGGAATAGAAACAGAAGCTTTATTAGATTTGCTTTCCCGTCTCTTTGAATGATTGCTAATGATGAAGTGCCTTTCAGCAACAGCAATAATGAAAACAAATGTATTACTTTCTTCCTCCCTCCGTTGTATGAGAGAAGTGATTGTCAAAGCTAATGTGATTAGCATGCAACGATGCGATAACCAGAAGCAAGACGATAGCATTGTCAGCAAAGACCATCCAATATGTCTGGAGTTATCTTGCTCTGAATTGTTTTAATTGTTGCAATAATAATTTACAGTAATTATAGACTCTGATATGATGCTTGTTGATGGACACGTGTTGTTTTATTCCAGCGGCTAATAACCGCACATGTGATCTTTAACAAAAGAAATTGGTACAAATTAGATTGGTAAACATGGTGGATATTGAAACGTTAGTTTTGCCTTTCTATTAATAGATCCAATTGCGTTATTGGTAAATGCATCGCTTAGTCATTTTGCTCTCAGACGTGCATTTGCTAAACCAATCTTTTTTTTGTGATTTTTGTCAGATTTCAGTTATTTGACATGCATGTCTGGTCCACATTACTGCTTATTCAAGCCAAGAACCGCCTATCAATATAGGAAGAGCAAGTATTGTGATTGACAGGTAAAGCAACCAATCACAGTCTGCTCTGCTTTAAAAGCAAATTTTCTAGTTCATATCACAATAATAGAATATAGGTGTCTGGCACTATTGAAACACAAGCTTGGCTAACAAATTGAAGATTTTGATCTTCCCACATTCAAGAGCTTTGGAGAATGTCTAGAAATAACCATCTTTGAATGTGACCTAGGTGGTCAGCCAAGTTGCACTTTTTTGGTTACCAAGCGCTGTCATACTTTGCTATTTGTATCGCTTTACCAGCAAAGACACAATCATTTAGCTCCAGCCTGCTGGCATGTACATCCTTTTCAAAGTAGCTTCAGCTTCAGAGTAACCTTGGGCGTGATGCCTATCACGTTCTTTAAAAAAGCACATGGGTTTATGAGTCTATCCAGGTGTCCATCAAAAGGCTTTGAGCTCTATCTTGCTATTTGTTTGTGTTTTCTTTAGAGTTTCTCACCACTGTCACAATTCCAGCAGCATCTTTATCTCAGCTGTACGGATGAAAGCTTTTGCAGGTTACACAAAAAGCGCTTTCCACAGTTTGACCCTGAGCAAAACGCTTTGAGAGGGCGAGAGAGAGTGTTAAAGGTAGATGACCTATAGCGCAGGAAACCTTGCTACGCTCTGCCTTTTTCATTCTTTGTTATAACCTTGCGCTGAATAGAAAACAAGGCCTTACCCAAACCTCATGAGCGAATGCTGGGAAAGAAGTGTGGCGGCCCAACTATTTGTAACAAGTTGTTGCTCTACTTCTCATTACTGGCTCCAAAAGAGGACCCAACAGAAATGTCACATAAATCAAAGGCAGGACTTTGTGTCTTTTTTCTAAAAGGGACGAGAAATGAGATCGTGGGCTGTGGTACTCCAATAAATGAGCCTGTAGAGGCTGTGCCATTACCGTAATGATGTATGATACATTTTCTTTTATTTTCAGCGTGATGTGACTTATTGGCTCAAGTATCCATTTCCAAATGGATGAGGTAGGTCTTATTACTAAATTAGGGCTTCGCATCATAGATCTGTCACTCAAAATCTAATGGAGATACTGTTTGTTACATTATCCCTCCTCTGAGCATTTGATACGAAGAGCATTAGCTCGCCTGCCGTACTGTGTAAACCAACGCAGCGGGAGGGTTCTTCTCATTGCTTCACATTTCACGCATTGATTTCACACAAATTTGTCTTGTGACTGATTTGTGTTGCATTTGAGACAGAAATAGTCACAGAAATGCATCATTACTCTATTTCATTAATGGCAGAACAATTCTTATCAATCATTTATATACAATAGTTTTCTGCAGGATAACTCTGGTAATGTGCCATTCGTGCGAATTCCATTATGCTCCTTCTTTGGTTTCGTGAAAGCTGCCTTTCACATTTTTCTTGGACGGTGGTCTCGGCAAATGCGTGGAAAATGGATCGATACCTCATCCCTAGCTAATCGTAAACCATGGCAACAGCTAAGGCTGGCAGAGATTGCTCTTGTACGGGGCTTTGGAGAGAGATGTAGTCTTTAATAGTCAGGATATTGTGAAATTAGCATTTAGCTTTAGCGCCACAAGGCTGCTGCTTGTAAATACTGTCTGTGGCTTCATGCATTAATATATTATCATTTGTGTCTACGCCGGTCGATGGTCCAGTTCGTATTTATTGTGCTGCATGCTAAAGTAATGGTTCTCAATTGGTTGGGCACAAAAGGTTATTTCAGATAGAAGGGAAAAGAAAGCTAAAAGCAAATACTTAAATACAGCTTATAATATTATCATGCATGGCAAAATGGCTAAATAAATAAATTGTTAAATGAGAAAATGAGTTTTATTGTGGATAGCAAAGGCTGTTAGCATGGTCAAACCCTAACTTTGGTGCTAAATTGTGTTACCTGGTCAAAAGTAGCCAACTTGGAACATTAAATGTAAATTGTAAATTGACATAGTTTGTGCCAAGTGCAATTTATTTTGTGTAATTTAATTGTTGGCTTCTGAAAGCACAAAACCATTGATATTAATGTTTTATGTTAATAATGGTACATGTTTGCATGTCCATCCATTTCATGAAATATGAATATACTTTTGCATTTTACTTACTTATTTTTAAAGGTTTTGTACAATAAGCAACTGTAGTATTTTGCTGAGTCGACGCTTGATGTCCAGTGTAAAATCTGCGTCATGAAGCAAGCCGTTGAATACCCACTGTGCTACAGTATACTTTAATTAACTTGCCATATAACCAAAGTCCCTTTAAAGAAAGTCTTCCCACTCGGCGGCTGTATTTGCAATGCCTCTGGGCAGCTATTTCAGTCTTACGAGTCCAGGTTTTATCTTCTTGAATGGGGCAGTCAGATATCTGTAAAATTGCTATCTAAGGTTACGATCAAATATCAGGTTTAACATAAACTGTAACATAATTATTGTTTCTTATACGATAAAATTTTGTCAGTAAACCCCTTTGTTCGAGTTTGCTACAGCGCATGTGCAAAAGTTGACTTCACTTCACAGTAAATAGTTTTTTTTTACGATTGACTGTTTTCACTGGTAGGTGGGACTTCCTTTTGCTAGATTGGCCATTTCAGTTTATCTGTCCATCTCTTATCATGCCTTGAAAAGTTTCCACACTTTTTATTTTATATACAGTAAGAGCACTTGATCAACTCTGTGCATCTTTCATTTTATTAGGCCAGGCCTTCAATGAGCAGAGGCATTATGGGTAGCGTGCCGTCTTCGTACAGTGCCGCCCCAGGCTAGCCACATGCAGCACTAATGAGCTGCTTATATTTTCAGTCTTGGTTCGCTTGCTCCACCAATGAGAGTAAACTTTTGAGTCTTTCATCAGTCTTTAGTCTTATGTTTGCTATATGACCAACACGCAGAACAAAAATACATTAATTACAGGCTATTACCATTATTGTGAATAGAGTTAGCGGCGCTAGCTCTGTTGGCCCTTCTGGAGAAACGTGTTTTAAACTTGTCCCTTTGAGCCTTTGAGAGATTTTGTGTAGTTGTCTTCAAGGCGAT
The DNA here is from genome assembly GCA_019155185.1 of Beaufortia kweichowensis. Taxonomy (NCBI): domain Eukaryota; kingdom Metazoa; phylum Chordata; class Actinopteri; order Cypriniformes; family Gastromyzontidae; genus Beaufortia; species Beaufortia kweichowensis. The sequence goes on from CM032811.1 coordinate 4,646,350, forward strand.
TATTAAGCGGTTTTAAGGCCAATCGTAGGGTGTGATAGGACTACAGAGGAGACTCATTCTAGATTCAGGGACGAAAGCTCTCGCACGTGGCGACGAGCTCAGAGGATATCATTAACAAAGAGCGATGGAGAGATGTGAATCTGCCCTCCGTATTACAGAACAAAGAGAACCCCAGAGACGTTTAAATGGGCTATCTTGAAGGGGATTTGGCAGTGTCAACCTTCGTCACGTTATGCGAGCTGAGTGTAAACATCAATAGCAGACAGGCAAAGATCAAACGGATCCAGATTTCTTAAATCCTGACAGCGAAGACTCTGAAGGCTTTATCAGCATAAGACATTGCAGCTGCGTAGAGCTCTGCCTGTATTTCTGTCTGCAAGATGGGTGGAGAATATTTTAGGATGTCTCTATCCTTCACATTGCAAATAACATTTGAAGTTGTTAGATTGTTAGGATTAGGAATCAACAACGGTTTCATGTCTTATTGTGTTAGCTGGAAATTCTTAGTTAGCTGGAAAACAGTACAAACCAGCCATCATTTCATTTCTTGAATTCCAACCTTTACTACTGTCCCAACTGAAGGTACATTTGGTATTTTTGTCATTATAAAAATAGCACAAGGTAAAAGAAAGACATTTTTCATAAAGTTTAATAAATGAAAGGGGTCAAGTTAAGGTGGCAGCCCTGTTAAGAGGACACATGGCCAGCCAAATACTCTTTATTTTTTTCTAATAAACACTAAAACTAACTATATCTTTTCCAGGAGGACATGATTGAAACATGTTAAATACTCATTCTGTATCTGTTTTTCATCATTTTTATATATAAAAATATCCTTATTCTAGCAGGTATGTCTCAAAGAAATATTGAAACTTAGTATATCATTACTTCTCATATTATTCCTTCCTGGTTATAATGTTAAAACTCCTGATGTAGTGGGAATTTTTACAGTAGCACCTGTAACCAAAACTGTTGTTTTGCATCCACAACAATATTTGTCGCTACAAAGTCTAACATGAACAAACAATAACGTGTAACATGGTCCTTTAATGCTTTAATGCATTATTTACCCCTACTGTATTTTTTACTTAAACGTATTAAATCAAAGTCTGTTGTTACGTCTTATATAAGGAATACAAGTAGAGGGATACAAAATCTCCTGGAGCCATGTTACAGTCCATGCAACAGTTTTTTTGCAACAGACAATGTATGTTATAGGAGTTTAGTCAAAACGGGTCCGGCTGTGGTGTCTATAACCGCAGCTGTTTGCAACCTAAACAACATTTTTGTGTCCGTTTTTCTTGAAAGAAAATATCTACTGTTCTTTTGAGTCCAATCTCCAGGCTTCAATCTGCTTCCTCACGCTGTGTGCCGTCGCCGAGCGGGGCGAACAGATGGCGCGTTTCAGCAAGGCGGAGAACCACAGAGGAGTCCCTCTCGCTCCGGGGAAGTAAAACAGAGAGAGAAATGAGAGAAGGTGAAGAGAGACAGACTGAAGATTAGGAAAAGAACAGGTCTTGGTTTTCTAACCTGTAGATAAAGTTAATGGAGCATTCAGGTTGTAACGGTAATAGACACGGGTGTGTGTGTGTGTGTTTTTAATGGCTTTTTGTATGCAATCAATTACATATAACTGTCTTTAAATAATATAATTAATAAAATATCATCCCTACATAAGACTGAACTCTAGTCAGGGCAATGCAATTTGTCATTGTTTGTGTTTTATTGTATAAGATGCAGAATAAATAAAGCCATTTTTATGTGGCTGTGAGTTGCACAGGGGAGTAGTTACTGTGCTACTGTATTTACACCAGGCAATTATTACTGTTATTACTGTATATACTGAGGGATTTAAACAAGCACCTGATGTTATGTAGTAAAATGAGTAAGTAACTCATCCCAGTTTGTGCAGCAGACATGAATTATATGTACCTCAGATTGTGTGGCGAGAAGAGGGGTGTGGCAGGGGGTGGGGCTGACATAAAGCATAAAGATCTTAAAGTAAGAAAGAAATTATTTGTGAAAACAGACTATTATAAAGTGATTTTTAAGCAGAAATTGTGTGTAATGCATAATAATGCTAGTGTTTTTATTGGCCATTGGGTTTAATTTGTTGCGCATATCTGGCAACCCTACATCAACACACTACTGAGCATCCACAAAAAAATAAATTGTTTGTTTGTAATGTATAATAGTTACTTTAAAATATTTATTTTGTGTATGGAAGCAGCATATTGTTGAGTTGTAGTGTTTAGGCAGGGGTCATTGTGCTAGTTTTAGCCTATCTATTGGGCTGGTTTTGTTATGCAGACCTGGCAACCCTGCATCAACACACAACTCTCTGTCATGTTTTCACACATCTTGTGATGACAGTGGTTGGTGATTTTATAAACTACATTTCCAAGTTGTTGTATTTAAATAATGCACTTAAAAACTAGGTTAAAAGAAAACATTGTCTTCCATCTAGTACTTTTCTCTGACAGTGTGATAGCTATTGTTTTTATAATGAATTGCATGCTATTTCTGTTTGGGGACTATTTAAAAATTCCTTTGCAGAAAAATGACGACAAATTCTCGCTGTATATAATACTGATGATTTCTTTGGCCTAATTTCAGTTTTTTATTACGTCTTTCAAAGTAGATGATGTTCTGGAGTGCAAGTTTTAATGTGTTTGGGTCAGTCTTAAATGGAGCTTTTGTCTGTGCGGTCGTAAAACGCTGTTTTATTGGGCAAGAATATTATTTCCATTAATGTGTTGTCTATAAAAGAAAACATTTGTGTGCGTCCTCGTCTTTCGTGCATTACACCGCTACTCGAATGCGAGCGTATTGATTGTGTCTTGCTAGATAGCTTTATCCAGGAAAATGTATGACTTTTCCAATGGTGAATCCTCCTTCCGCTCATTATGCAGTTTCTTGTCTTTATGATTCCTTGACATGTGAATTCGATAATGATGTTCACTCTTTAACGCCTGCCAAAAGTTATTTGGCTGGATGCTTTTGAAGTTCTGGCCAAAAGCCCCAGTCCACGAGAGAGTTCACCATCAAATGAATCATCAGCGCATGAATGCTAAACGTCAGGAGACAATAGCTTTCCCGTTGTGCGAATGTGTGTACTTTTGCTACCCATTTATAAAGAAACTTGAAGGATCTCCAAGGCCGCAGTAGGTAATCACGCAATGATTGATGGCAAGTGTGTTTCTGTAGATGATCGCAATTTATTCCAATCTGGTGTAAGATAGATGCTGTTGTAACCAATGGCCATTGTAGCGCTTTTATGGTTTGACCTTTAGATGGTAATACACGTCAGAGGTGATGATGGGTGCTTTTAATCTCCGATATCACTGAGACTGATGGGAAAATGAAGGTTTTTGTCACCTGCAATTTGTATGTTTTTCTATTTGTGAAATTTTCACTTTCTGCTTTAAGCTTTTTATAACACTCTTTGAGAAGAGTTAAGCTTCAGGGTGGAACTGACAGACTTGCAGTAAAATTCGTATCAACCAATAATATTAGAGGTCGTTGAAGGTTAGGGAATAGGTAATAACTTTGTTTGTCTTGCAGGATTGATATTGATTATGTTCTACATCATGGTACATGACAGCAATATTTATGATCATTTCTGGCATACAGATGTAGTAAAATTGTTTTGGCATGATTTATCTATTTATTTAAATTACACAGAACAAAGTTTCCTTACTCATCTTATAATTAATGACATGCTCATCACTTCTGTGAGAATGTTATATCACTGTAATATTAATATAAGCTTCAAATAGGCTTCAGATGATTGAAAAATGTGTAGTTTTCTTCAGTGTAATAATGTTTTTGTAAGTATCTACACTCTTAAAAATAAAGATGCTTCAAAAGGTTCTTCACAGCAATGCCATAGAAAAACTGATTTTGGTTCAGTCAAAAAATTTATTAAAACCTTTTCTGTTTTAGTCTAAATAACCTTTTCCCACTGCAAATAACCTTTTGTGAAACAGATTCTCTGGATGTTAAAGAGCCATACCGCCCAAAATATTCTTCTGTGGCATTGTGAAGGAACTTTATTTTTAAGAGTGTAACTGAGAAAATGTAGATTTTTACCACCTCACACCAGATTAACTTTTAATTCGCCTTCATTCTGTAAATCAGATATTTTTGTGCTTAAAGCAAATGATAAAATCAGTCATCAGTTACACAAGTCACTGGATTATTATCTTAATTTTAGCACCTACATGTTATACAGTCAGAGGTCTTATTTAGGCAAGAATCTGGAGTCTGGGATAACTTATTGCTCTTTAATTCTCTCATCTGCTGCGAAACCTTTTTAGCCTTTGGCTTTGTGCCTATAATAGTTATAGTCAATGTGAAGACACGTCTCACCTCAAGACAAAAGAAACACCTCTGCATTTCTGAATATAGCAAGACAAAGAAATAAGATTGCTTGATAGTTTTATTATGTGGACTATGATGGAGCCCAGAATATTGAAAGTACTAAGATTGGACAATATTAAAAGAATGGAATAACAATAACTTACTGTAATGTAATATACAATATGCAATATGATAATGTCTCAAGTTAGTAAATCAATTTGAATTCTATTAAAATATATTTAAAAAATGAAAATTGCATAATCAACATTTATGTTTCATATTTTTACAACTTGTCAAAATCAATAGCCATGTTTTAGTGTTGCAGTACATAAAAACAAATCTGACAATGTTTTTGCAGATGAATACCATATGCAAATTCGTGATATTTCACTAATTAAATATTGTGCAGCCCTGGAAATAATTGTTGTTTTATTTTTTAAGGTTTTGTATTTGAATTTGATGCCATGCTATCGCACTGCTTTTCAAACGTATATTATGGTAACCCCATTGTTTTCCTTAAATCATTATATAAATACTGTTTTTAGCCAAATAAAAAAAATATGTTCTTCTGACAGAGTAAAAGTATATTATTTTAAATAAATATTAAATGTCTATTATTAACTTACACTTACATTGCATTGTGGCTAGATTATCGCTTACCAATTTACAAGGTACTCCAAGGTGCTACTATAGTGCATGTCCAGAAAGTTTTCTTTTATAAATGTTTTCTTCTTATAAAATTTTACAAACCCTCGGAGAACAGAAAGCACACTGGAGCTGCAGGAAGCCTTGCTTAATATTTGATGCTTGAACGTGCTCTTCTGGTTCTTCTGCCCACTAAGCACTGCACTGTCGTAAAACCAAACTACCCTATGGTCTCGTATACTGCAACCATTTTATGGATATAAGATCTGTGGTGCTAACTCATTTCCGGCCATTTCAGCTTTCAATTCAGCAGCTGTGCTCTTGTGCTGAGGGCAATCAATGCCCCTTCATCTGCACTGCCATTATTTGGTTCGCCATTGTTTGTGCTCTTGCGAGTAAATATACGTTAGTTTATCAGAGCTTCCAGTATTTCTGCATATTTTTGTGGCATCCTAATTCGCTGCTTCATTTGGTATAATGCTATAAACTGCTTTTCCTTATTGCAGTCTTATTGATTATAATGAAATCATTTACAAAGCTTAGAACTAACCAAAACGAAACCTTATTTGAAGGCCTCGCTGAGTGAAGCACCTTTATTCACATGTATTTGCCGTTCGCTTTGGAATGTCACGTCTGTTTAAAAACGGCCTCAAGGCCATCGCTCTCGAAGTCAAACGACGAGGTTGTGCGAAAGAGAAAGCTGCCCCTGCTGTTTGTACCAATTGCCCTCGCCCCAGCCCGTTCTCCTGGGAAATGGGAAGGCACAATGGGTTGCCGTGGTGACGGCGGAAACTCTGCCTACCTGCGAATCAGAGCATCGGTCCACCCGGTCGTTTAATTAGGTGACTTCTGAGTAGATTAGGGCCTCTGTTAGCGTGGGTGGCCCGCTGCGTACGGGGTCCGAGACCGCAGCAGTCATCAGCCGGGCTTGAAGGGCAGGCCACAGGGGGAAAGTCTGTCAGGAAGTGAAGTAAGAGCAAACAAGCTTAAAAAGACCTCTGACTCGAGTTCAGCTCTGTGAGAGGTAAAACAGAAGTGCGTGACCTTAAAAAACTGTACGAGGGAACTGATTTTATTTAGTGTGGCTTAAATATTACTTTACCTTGATGTATTAAGTTTGTCTCCACCAGTTGTGTGACTTTGGGACAAGGCAATAGTTGAAGATGAGGAGGGCAGGGTGGAAAGGACTGTAAGAATAAAAACTAAACTTTGGGCTTTGGGATTTGAACAAATGACTATTTTTGAGTATTCAACTTATTTTTTGCACAATTTCTGCCATTGACGTAAACTATATCTCAAATTGTGTGGCTTGTTGATTGTATTTTTGTTTACACTTTACAATAAGGTTGTATTTGTTAACATTAACAAAACTTATTTAACAAAGATTAATACATGCTGATTATCTGATGAGCTAATGTATTTACTAATCTTTGTTAATGCCAGTTAGTTTAATACAGTTTTTCATGTTAGTCAATTGTGCATTACAGTGCAAAAAGTTATTTGCTGCCTTACATTCCTTTCAACTTTACATTACATTTCTTTCTTTCATTGTTTTCACGTCATTTTATGTCAGCAACCCGCCACTGGCCACAATTCAAAAAAGTAAGTTAAATTGACTTGTAAATCCAAGTTGATTGGACTTAAAAATTTAGGTATTCAAAAAATACAATGTGATGTTAACAGATACAGTGTTTGGTTTTAAAAATGTAAATGCTGAAATGAACATAAATCTTAATAAATGCTGTAGAAATGTCGTTCATTGTTAGTTGATATTAGTTGCATTACCTAATGTTAACAACTACAACCTTAATGTAAAGTGTTCCTATGTTTTGTCTGTTAGACTAAGATTTTTACCTGGTGCATGCCAGATTTGGATTTAAGACACAACCAGACTATAGCTAGAGAGAAAATAATATAGAGACATGTAGGTGGGCACTTTCGACTTGAGCAAGCAAGGCAAGCCACAGTTGTGGCACAAAAATTATACACCTCACCTTTAAAATTCCCATCCTCAGACTTGACTCTTTCCCAGTGCTTCTGGAAAGTCTGAGAAATGAGAATAAATTACAGAACGTACAATTAATTAAACACAGAGCTGCCTTCATCTGTAAGACAAATGCTTCCTCTCCCCGCATGCAGGATGCAGCGCTCGCTCGAGCTCCTCTGTGACTTTCAGCGCTTCTAAAGGACCTTAATATGTAGTTCTCTGTCAGAGAAGAAATGATTAATAGGAAATTAAAGTCTTGGCTGTAGGTTAAAGTTAGGTGAAGAAAGTAAATCTTTAAATCCTCTGTGAAATGAATTTCCATTCAGGCATGTTGTGAGATTAAAAGTCAGAATTTCACATAAACTTTTTGTTTTTGCACAGATCAGACAAAATTTCGGTGAGTTATTGCTTGATGTGTTATTATAACATTTATTTTATTTTAAGTTGGCTGTCTTGGCTTTTTTGCCTTTCTTGATCATGTGATCCTGGATGTAGAGTTCAGTTTAAAACCTTTTTTTACTAAGCACCATACTATATATATATATTGCTGATGTAATGTAAAATGTAATGTACATTTTTATAAACAGTATACCAAATAGATGGTAATGCATTGTGTACCTCTCACAGTGCTTACAAAAAGTGCTGTGTCTTTTGAAGAAAGTAGGACATGGCTATTGTCTGACTTCTGTTTGAAAGTAAATCACAGTTTTCATCTCTCCTCCTTTGCCATTGGTCACACAAGTAGGTAGTCCCGCCCCAACTTAACATCATTGCCAGATACAGTATCCGTATCAAGTTTTATAGTAGGTGAACATTCTTCATGTTTTGTTAACAAACTAGCAGCATTTTGGATGATTATTATTAGGAAAATGTTTATTTAGCAGTTAATTAACTGTTGAAATGTAATGAAATCTAAATGTTTTGGGTGATATCAAACCACTGCCCCACTATTTGGAAGAGTTCTACAACTGTGTTAATAGTCCCTATTGTCTTTTGTTGTGTTCCCAGCAGGAGATCTAAGATTGAACAATGCATGATTGAGAGATTTACACTTCACAGAGATTCATGCTTCACCATAACATCAATGAAGCATTCATTTGGAACTGCATGGTGTAATACACTAAAAAAATAATATAATAATTTAATTAATTACTTTTATTCTAACACTATCTCTAGTTTAAAGCAGGGAGAGAGAAATGAATAATCTGTATAAACCTTTAGCATTTGTAAATGATTGAAGGAATATTTTCACAAATGCTTATGTAACAATGTGGCACAAAAATATTTACTTTTTATAATAAACTAAAATTCAATTAGTATAAAAATAAATATATACAAATTTCCATGTCAGGATGTTTAATATGTTATTTATAGGTTTCCACTGCTCAGGTTTGATTAGACATCAATCAAACAACGCTTATAAGGCTCTTTCAATTAAAAGTGATGGAAAACAAGCACAGAACACTGTAAGATCAGATCGTCAGAGGTTGATTGGCATTTTAATTCTTCATATGCTAATTTCATTGTTGTTTCTACATTTCTCTGACTCATTTCTGCAATACAACCACATTGTGGTTGCGCCAGAATTAAGAAAATTTTTATTGAATTTGGACAATATTTATGGGTCTGTGGGGATTTTATTGTCTATATTGAGATAATGTGCGACTGATAGATCAGCTGACTGCTGTAGTGACTTTAGTAAGAACACATGGTAGAAAACACTGGGTGTTAAATAACACATTATGTGACAATATGCAGACAGGAGAGGTTGAAACATGCTAATTGAAATAAAAAGCTAAATTGAAGTGTATTGTGGGTAAGGGACTGTTTATCTCCCTTTAAACACCATCTGAGTCTTTCAGCTGGGCAGACTTTGTAGAATTAATGATTGTATATGTCATTACTTTGTCATTTTAATGTTCTCTCATAGGCTACGCAGTCCTGTATGTTGTTAAAATTGTCCAAAGTATCATATTTTATTTGTGTTGTGTTGAGAAAATGTGATGATGTTGGCTGAATTTCACAAAACCTGTCAAGAAAATGTCAGGGTCACAGTTTAGGCCAAACCATTTTTTGAAGAAATTTGCCTAATTGACATTAAAATGTAATTGAAATTAAATTTGATGCCAAAAAAAATTATTTTCATTTGGGAATTCAGACATGTTTTGTGAGATTCACATTGACTCACTGTTGATCAATAGTTTTACTCACTTTTGGTCATCAGTGGTCCTTTTTTAAAGCTTATCTGTCTATCGTTCTTCTGACAACATTAAAACAATAAAACGCTTAATTTGCACTCAATTTCTTCTCTCGGATTGACAAATTTAAACGCAAAAGAAAGATAATAGACAGACAGCTTTTATTTCATATTCACAGCTTTCCTTTACTCTCTCTGCATGTTTCTGTGTGATTCATTTGTTCATTTGTGTGTTTTAAGTTGTCCCCCATGTGTTGTTTTTTTGTGTTTGTGGTCTACAGGTGCACCTCTCCATTGCTCATCTGCTTCCTCTTCCCCTGTCGACTCCCCCTACCCTCCCCCTCCTCATGCAGCCAATCAGAGCCAGGGAGGGTTGCTAGGTAACAGTGGGGCTCAGGCCGGCCGGGACTCTGAGTCAGAAGATGAGTTTGCCCCCAATTCATTCTTAGTTAAAACCGGCTCAGGGAACGTCTGTGCTCCGGCCGCTGCGTCTGCTAACGGTGAGTTCCTCTAAATATCGCTGCCTCCCGTCATCCTCTGCTGGACGTGCTTTGGTGCTTATGGGCTGAACATCTATTTTGGGAGTTTTTGTTAGTGGTGGTGGAGGAGGTGAGATGTGTTCTGAAACTTTGAATAAGGCCTGCTGAAGAGAAGTCTAGTGAGTTAGTGCATCAGAGGTGACAAAGATTTTTTAATAACCGAAAAACAATTATATGCATGTTTTTTTCTGCCCATTAGTGTTTTTATTTTGATTTACTAAAAAAACTGTGCATTTAGTTAGAAGAAACAAACTACTGAATATGTCATGGTGTGTGAGTTTTGCCAAAAATAAGCAATTAACAAGATCTGGAGGTGTAAATAATATGCAAATATTGGGTTTGATCATTTTTGGACTCAGTTAGGATCCTTTACAAGGATGCAGTGTGGTGTGGACTGGTCAGGATTGTTTTTGATTTGATTTTTTTTGTTAAAAACATGCTGGACACACCAGAGGGACTATTTACACCCCAGTGGAATATTGAAAAAAAAATAAACATTTGTTTTATTATAAGATAAACATTTGTTGAACAGAATTGTGTAAAATTTAGATACATTTTGGATACATTTAAAAAGTTTAGATAATAATATAAGTTATTGCATGTTGTTAGGCAAATTCTGTAATCAATTCATTTTATATAGAAAAACATTTTGCGAAATAAACTAAAAGTTTATAAAAAATATTTTTTTAAGAACTGGACTATGTTAAAGTTTTCAAACATTTTGTTTATAATATGTGTTAGTTGTTCTTGGCATTGTGGTAACTCAAGTTGTTTTTGGATGTAGTTTTGGCACCCTTACCATCAGTGCAGCTGTCATGACTAATTCCACCCTGTGTCGTGACTTCTGATGTCATTCACAGTTTCAACTTGAATTACATTTTTTCTTGCAGTTTAGAAAAAGTTTAGAAAAGATTTTGGAAAAAAATGTGTTTAGTTTGGTTAAGACTACTATATATTTGTGAATGTATTTTGATTGTTATCATTTCAGATGCTCATAAAGTTGAACTTTGTAGAATTAAGAACATTAAGTATTTTTTTTTCTTCTTTTTAATGCAATAACCAAAATCAATTAGAAGCATGAACATGCAAAAACAATAGAAGTTGGCACTAGTAATCCATGTCAATTTAGTGACTTCCAAATAAGTGAAACATTAAGTGACAACATTTCTCTTGTTTACCAGATTATTATACAACCAAATCCCATAGAAACAAATCTGGCAAAGCCATTAGCCTAAATCTGTCTTACATTGATGTCCATGCTACTAGATGCTTATACTGCAGAAGACTACCAAATTAGAAATTAGATCAAAGAATGATTTGCTAACATGCTGTCCAGATAAAAAGCCTTATAATCAGAAGATAGCAGAAAGCATGGTGATGCTGAGCAGTCGATATGAAGCCTGTCATCGCCGGCAGCTCTTGGCTTTCTCCCTCAAGGCTTCTTTACACAGTAGAACAAAAAAATGCTGTAAATAATTGATCAGCCTTTACAAGTTAACCACCCAAGGCTGGAATTACATCAAACTCCAGAGTATTCTCGTTGCCTGCCTCCACACTGCTTCCGTAAAGCAATGAATCACCCTCCCGTGGCAAAAAAAAACTTTCCCTTATCCGCACAGCAGCAGCTAGCTCGCGTCTTGGTCACCTTGGCTGTGGCACCCTAGTGCTAAAATGGGATTTATCTTTTCGACAAATGGCCGTGATTTGCATTGGTATATAGGTTACCCTAGGGCTGCCAGTGAGGGGTAGCTTGCTCACCAAAGAAATCAGTCCCTTGCCTTCGAGCTATGCAAGGCACCATAAGGCTGTATTTGACTGAGACAAAGTAGCATACCACAGTGCCATAGAAGAGGAAGTTTATGTGCTGAAGTTAAGCTTTGCATCCCCTGGAAATAAAATAGTGGGGTTTCTGCCAGAGGCAATGCTGTGTTGCGCGAGGTCAATGCGAGGGTTGATCACGCTTTCTTTTCGCTTTTCTTAAGAATCAAGTTTTCACTGGGAGCCTGGGTGGCTTTTGCATTGTCAGTCATTTTTGCTGTAACTGAGTTTTGTGGCTTATAGTCCATATCTGTCAGCTTTCAAGTCATCTATATGATATTGTACTCCTAAAACCTGACATAATAAAACTGTGCAGTCAATGAAAATGTGCAGTCTTTCCTAACCTTCAAAAAACAGACTTAAAATATTGATGACTCATCTTGCACAACAAGTTTTTGTCCAATCAAATCAACAGTCAGTGGTCTATTGTTTATCTGTCATATATGTTGTGATGTCCGTGTCTTGAGTTACTCTACACTTTGAATCTTTTATGTTAGTGCTGTCAGCTTTTCTCAAGTTATAAAACCTGCATATAGTGAGTTTTTGCAGTCAGAGAGTGAAATAACTCGTTTTTGATCGAAAGGGAATGAAACAAACAATTGAACGGAACCATGTAGTTTTTGACAACAAATCCATAATGATAAAAGCAGTGAGTGATGCGCAATACAAACTCTTTATACGTCTTTTGTTGAATGTCACTACCGGTACAGGCATTTCCCAAAGCTTTCATGAGTTACAAAAGAAGATTGACTTCAGTTACATGTCCACTCAGACATTATTTGATTCGATCCTGTTGCAGGGACATGACAATTCGATTCATACCTGTTAAATAAATACAGTTGTCAATCTCAAACGCTGACTGTGTGCAACTGTAAGTAAACAAGTGGTAAATTATGGAAATTACCCTGCTCTTTTGGAGAGCACTCTCATTGTCATTTTTATTGTTTGGCCACTGTATTTGTTGAGCCTTTTTAACAAAACAAGGACCCAATTACAATAAGAATAGAAAGATGCTGCTGTTTATTCACTTAAACTGCTTAATGAACCCATTTTAGCCATTTTTCCTGCAGTTATACTTTGGAGCAGGCCTTTATTTACCTGAGAACAAACAGCCAACTGCTTTCATTTACCTAACATTAGCATACTAGTGTGTATTTTAGCAGATATGTTGGATAGTTCAAGGCTTAATAGGAGCATTGCGGTAATGACAAGCTGTTGAATAGGTGGCCATCTCCTTTGTTAAAGTCTTCAGTTTTAACAAAGAGGTGTTCTCCCATTCACATTGAGTGGCATAAATTGCCATCCAAAAACATACTGTCAGTTCATTAGCACAGTTAGCGCCGAATATTTCACAGTTTCTGACCATTTTTTCGTATGCAGAGTTTAACATAAACAAAGAGATGTCTTTAAAGAAAAAAGCTTCTAATTTTTTTATATGTTTTACATCTCCTAATACGGACGTGTTAAATCATGTGTCCCTTTTTCGCCTTGTCAGGATTTTAAGCTAGTATTTTAGAACGTTTTTGACTGTGTTGTGACAGCTCTTTTTTGCAGCCCGACTCCCAGCTGAGTATTACAGATTTGACAAATTACAATAAAAGAAGGGGCACAGGCAGGTTGAGAAAGATTTCAGAACCTTGCATAAAACAATAAGGTGGTATAAAGTTGCCGGTGTTGAAATGATTTTGAGTGTGTGTCTTTAGAAACACGGGTTGTTATATAGTTCCAGAAATGTGATCCAGTGAAGAGAAAAGAGCTAAAAAATGCTTAGCTTAGGGTTTCAGGCTGTAGATTCCCACACCGGCGCATTTTTTCAGAGGAGTTTGGTATGGTTTTTGCGCAATTGAGGAGGAATTACACGTGAGGACATGGGACCGCTAATCCTGACAACTGCAAAACGAAGAGAGCCGAAATTTAAAAGATCGAGCCTCAAGTGTTTAAATGCAACAAAGCAGAGTTCAGCCTTGGAGCCGGAGTTTCATGCACAAATTTCACCACAGGGAAATCTGCACGTCTAAATTTTATCTTTGCTTATAGCTATCACCTGGAGACAGAGTTATCAGTTTGAGGCAATTTCACTTTTCCCTGAGTGATTTTACATTATCGAAGAAAAAACCATCTGTTGCGTTTTATAGACCGAAGGTCTCTCGTCTGTTTTATTTTTCAATTCATCTACCTCAGCTTCAAACTGCCAGTTAGCAAACCAGATGCTTTGTATTTTCAAAGACTGAGATTAAAAAGCTGCGAGACTTAAGAAAGTAAGATAAGAAAGAAAGATCTCTACGCCCGCTTAGTCTGGTTAGCATGATGGGATGGGCTCGCTGAAGCTTAAGGTCTCTCTATTGAGCGTGTGTTTCTCCGTGGCCCCTGGCTTTCTCTTAGGGTCCTCTTCCTGGAGAGACAGCTATAGGGCCACGGGCTCCCCGCTGAGACCCTGTTCTTCCGCAGAGAGCGTCTCTTGTCTTAGCATCCTTTAACGGCAGGCAGCATGGGGTGCTGGCCCCAATGGGCCACTAATGGAGTATGGATCTCCTCTGTAGGGGCTTGCACAACACGCCTTTGCAGTTGACCAGACAGGAATGAATGGGTGGAAATTAAGCTGCGGGGTCAGCCGCGTGTGGATCAGTTGGGTTTCATCAGAGCTTATTTAATCAGCCCCCTGTTGTCAGAGCGAGTAAAGCAAATGAGGTTTGCACAGGAACCCACTAAAGATTTGTGGTCTTGCAACTTTCACCTGCAATGTTTTCTTTTATGTGGAAATATAGAGTTATTTATCATTTTTCTTCAGCCAGACACCAGGATCCATTTTTTTAATTGCACCCGTCCAGCTGTTTTGCTAATGCGTTGTCACCTTTGTTAAATGTACACTGCATGCTCATGAATCGCCGCTTTATTTAGATAATCCATTCCCGAGGTTACCATGGAGATAACAAAGCGCCAGACAGAGCCATCTGCACGGTTCAACATCAAATATGTCTTCACAACCCTGGGGAACCGCACTTATTTCATGAAAAACAGCACCTTTGCTTTTGATCCAACACGATATTTTTCCTGCGTAAATTGGCTGCTGCCATTTCAAACACAGAGATGTATATTTTTCATATTTGCTTTTTGTGATATAAGTGTGAAGGTGTCAGCTAAGCCTTCGGTTACACACACTTGATGGGTTTGAGAGCTTCTGAACGCTGTTAGATGTATCTGGTAGCCTTCAGATGAGACCGGTGAAGACAGCTTGTATCTTCCTCGCTGTCTTTTCTAATGGTTAGGAACAACACCTCCATCGATGATTGAATAGAGGAAAAAGTGTGAAAACCATAGACGTACAACCTTCCATTAACACCCGGGTAACTGTTGGCTGTTCGTGCCGATTGAAGAACACGAGTCCACAACCTAATCCAAATATTTACAGCTGGAAAGCAAACCTAGCAAACAATCTTAGCAGGTCAGACGATTGCTCACAGGTCTAGGGTCTTTACTTCTATTTTTAGCCACACTTAAGGCTGTGGATGGCGTTTAATGATCCGTCTGGCTAGCGGAGAGATTTTGATTAATTCTGAAGCTCGTCTCGCACCTTGCACGTTTGATCGGGTGTCTAAGGCGTGTTGTGAGAGTTCTCACTTTCAGGTGTGACAACTGTTATTCGGAGACTGTCATTCCGTAACTATGAACTGAAATAGACTTTAATCAGCCTATAACGTACAAGATGTGAAATCTACACCTTACAAAAAACACTGAGAAAAACTGGTCATGTTTTATTCAAAAATCAACCATTAAAATAAAATAGTTTTGCATAAACAATTATAAAGCCTGTTCTTAGTTGTAAGACGTTTTAATCAATAGACATCAATTTTGAAGACTGTAGTGAAAAAATACATTATAGGGCAATTCCAGCATTATGGTTGTTTTCAGTCAACTTGAAATATGAATTCTCACAGAATGTGTTGATTAACAATATATTAACCATCTGTTTATATTTTACTAAAGCCCTGTTGATACAGTCCAGATATATTGAATATCAAGTATTGAGAACAAATATTGAGTATCAATTTACTGAAGAGAAAGACAAAAAAGAACAAACGTTTTTAAGAGGCAACATACAGTACTTTGTAGTTGTTAAGATAACTTTCTCTGTAGTTGTTTTTCAGAATCTCAGATTTTGACACTTTAACGATACATTGGGATGACCTCGTTCCCTATCAATTATTCATATGCACAAATCAATTCTGCTGCAGGGTTTGATGTTTTCATGTCACTCGCTGGTTAACTAACACTGCTGACTGGAGCAACCCAATTTTCCTTGGAGATTGACTTCAGACAACTTTAATGGGCTTTTGACGCCTGCAAATATTGAGCTTGAGAGACAAGCTTCTGAAATATTTCTGGGCTGTGATCAGTTGCTAAACTCATCAAAAACACAGTGGCAGATCAAATTAACTTTCTAACACCTTTCAGTAAAGTTCTTGTGCCTCTTTTCAGTACATCCCCCCCTTCTTAAGCATCATTGTTAGTCTAAACCAATATGGCAGGAAATTCCCACGGAGAGAGATGCTTGTCTTCTTTTATAATTGCCATTTTATTATAAGTAATTTTATTTCCTTGCAAGTGTCATTTTAGAGTAATTAGGTGCCCATTTATATTTTTAATCTCACGAGAATACTTACGGTCACCTTTTCAACAATTGAGTTGAAAGCAATCAAAGGATGAGTGGTTTTTTTCTCCGCCAAAAACTTCTCAGAGCCATCTGTTCCTTAAAAGGCAAAACAAACTTTTCTGCATCTGTCTGGAGTTGTGCAAACTAGATCGATGTAGGACCTTCCACTTTTTCGGGCCCTTGCTGAATTGTTCTTGCTGACTCATTGCTTCTCGTCCGATATGTTCATTGTCTCAAGGACGCCATTGAGTTTTACCTTTGGTGCTTTTCAATGGAAATAAAGCTCCATCCCTTGAACGCTGTCTCAGCACTCCCGCTGGCTGCTGTTTAGGGACCACAAACCCTGAGTTAAGACAGACTACTTCTAAAAACAACACAGGAGTTTAGACCTGTTTAGTGAGGTGTTTATAATTGGATGATGCATTGCCTAACCTTGTTTTTAGTCTATTACTGTTTGTGGCATTCAAAACATGCATAATGCTTTTTTGTTTGTTTGTTTTAACCTGAGGGTTTGTACTTGTCCAATTTATTTTCCCTGACAAAATGATCCGTTTCAGGTTAGTTGAAATGTGTCATTTCTGTTCCTAAACAGAACCAAATGAAATGGGAAAAATATGGTAATTTCCTAACAGATGTCAAACGGATAGTCCCGCCCCAAACTCACGCTATTGGTTGAGACGGAAGTTGGAGGTCTGCGATAAGCTGTGAAAAGCTATTTTAGTGATCGTGACACCACTAAAGTATGCGATTCAAACCCTGTCATCAGTTTTTAAATGCCTTGCTTTTTGTTGTCTCTGCACATTAAAATTGAAAAGCATTTTCTTCATTAAGATAGTCATCTAATTCACCAAGTCTCATCAACATTAACCTCCTCTGAACCTCACTTTCATAGCAGTCGCACGGCCACACAGTATTACGTTCCCTCGCAGTGCAGGGAAATGGTTTAACTCTCTTTCAGCTTTTCGTCTGTTTTGATCCGGTTTCATCGGGGCCATCATCAGCTTGGCTCAGAGAGGCAACAGAGCTCTGAGTAATTGGTGGCGTAGGATTGTGGGAATGCAGCTCGGTACGGGCCCATCTGTCATAGTCTCCGACAAATGATCCGGCCCGGTGCCCGAAATGAAAGAGAATAAAAAAAGTAACGGGGTCCCTGTCAGTGTCGCATCCTATAATGATCTTCAGTAGAAATGTGCACTCACCACATGGTGCAAACGCACTCATTTAGTCATATGAGAGATGTAAGAACTAACGTTCCTTTACCCGGGTGACAAGCCTCCAACAGAGAACATACTGTGTCGCTCGGTGTGTGAAAACCACAGTAAGACCTTAAAAGCGAGCGATATCTGCGTTACTAAAGTGTAGAGAATGACTCACGGTTGTTTACTGCGTTTCGCTCAATGCCATCTATTGTTGTCCGTGTTGCTACCGTCGTGCTATAGAAGTTGCACAGGGTTATAAAGGTCAGTCTGGACCAGATCAACAACTCAACTGTTCTCAAGAGAAACCTTGCAAGCATGTTTTTACTAACCTCAAATTGATCTACTAGCAGATTTCTCTGCTTTGGAACAGATTCACTATATTCAAGTATACATTTATCAAAATATAATTACTGTCAAATTTCATATAACCTGCTGTGGGCAATTCATATAATCACATTATTAATCTATTGAGCTCAGTTGCTGTGAGGACTGTGACTTTTGTGCTAGCTTTATATTTATTTGTTGAATATGTTACCCCCATTGTTTTTAACTAAAGAAATGAAATGTAATATTTATATTGAAATAAAACATGATCTAAAAGAACACGTGAAATGTAATCAAATCTCTATGTTGTACTGCAAGTCTAAGAAATTGTTTTAAACATTGCTTTAAAAACTTTGAGCAAGACCTTACATAGTTATTTAAACCATCAAATATTGACATCTGAGCTAACAGATTTTTTTTTACTTTTGTGTGTAAATAAACACATTGAGCACACCAAACTCTCCTTGGCTAAGAGGCCATTGAATGTTGTCGACAGGTGTAAAACGGAAACGGCTTTGTTCTTGTTAAGTACGGGTTCTTAGCGCAATGAGGCGTTAGTATATTGATTGATGAATGGGTTAGCTGATATGGAAATGAATGGCTGCGGTGCGCACAAGGACACAAGGCTCTTTATCTGTGTCTGGATTGCCACAATCTGATGCTCAGGATCTTGTGTTTGATAGCCCCCCGTCTCTCATGATGCAAAGTGACATTAGGAGGCAGAAGCGTCGGCGGAAGCTTAAAACATAGCTCTTTTGTTGAGCCCAACCTGACAACTGCACTTGGTCATGGCGTGAATTTCAAACAGGGTGATGGTGGTAATTCAGTCTACTTGATAATGACAGATTGTCTACGGTGTATTTTGCTGATGCTGTTTGTCTGATGCCTGCTGTTTCGACGTGACAGCAGCTAGCTTTGTAAAGTGCACTTTCTTTTTTATCTTTGACTGTTGTTAAACACTCCATCACCCTTTCTCACCCAAACGTGCTAATAGCACCACAAATAAGCAGTGTTTTTATCTATAATGATAAAATGCAGTTTATGGACAATTTTTTTTTTTTAATTTATTAAATTAATTATTAAAAAATGTAAATGTATGAATATGCATTATATATAATAACATATAATAATAACACCTTGTCTTGTTATGCGATTTATATACTTTTTATTTATTAAATTGAAATAAATTTATTATGTTTTAAATTGAAGCATTTTTTGACTGCTGTTCAGGAAACTTAAGAAACCACTGTGATTTGTGTTATAATTGTAGCAGAAGGCAGCTTATGTGACCTTTACTGTCTTCACAAAAGTTTGTTGTTGCTGCATTGTATTGCTGTTCATTTGGATAACGGTACATTTGCGTAACTTACTAACTTTGGCCATGTTGCCTCAAATCATAAACTCTCACTAAAATAAATGACTTCTTTTTGCGTTCTCATCTCACATTTCTGTCAATAAATTCCTGACACCAGTTAGCCCTTAGTTAGTTAGCCATTTCAGTTATTTTGTTAGTGCGCCCCCAGAGGACAGGTTAAGAACTGCAGTCTTTGCAGATTACTATCCCTTTCCAATAAAATGCTTTATCATGAAAATTGACTTGTTTTCTTGCGCAGTATCAGACATGCACAAATAAATTATCGGTACACTAATGAACACCGCAAAGCCTTCTTTAATAGATACACTAATTGCTGATTGTGCTGTTTATTTTATTGACTCTCTCTTTTTCTCTCTCGATCCAGAAGGCTCTTTCCAGAATCATTCCCGATTGCGGACCCCACCGCTGCCCCTTTCGCATTCCCACTCGCCCAGTCAGCACCACAGCGCCTCCGTTGGCTCCCTGAGTCACAGCAACTACACCCAGCGCAGTAACCCGAGTCCAGCACCCACTGATGGTTCGGTTCCCAATGAGGGTCCTAACAGTGCCCAAGACTCAGGCAGCGCCCAGGACAACTGGCTTTTAAACAGCAACGTCCCTCTAGAGACCAGGTATGATCTTCACCTGGTGTAATGGTTAATTCAGCATTAAGTAACACTATGTCAGGTGTTTATGCATGGCTGCATGAAGCCTTTTATGCTGTTTATAATCTGCTTAAAAGATCAACTTCTCTGTTAATGCTAAATAATGAGTCTTTACGTATTATTTACAAAATATTTTAACATTTAATATTTTAACATTGTAGCATGCTCGAGAAAACATGCAGCTTAGTTTGGATTTTCATGCAGCGCAGTTTTAATGCAAATCCCTGCATCAGGTCAACATGCATTCAGAACATAAATATACAACAAGAGAAAAGCATTGTTTCATTTCGCCTAAAGTAGTGCCAGCCCTTGTTGATTTAATACAGTATTTCATGGCCTTAATGCAATAGGGGAGGGCTCAGCTCCTTATTTATCTCCCATCAGCACTCGCTCTGTTTGCCTCTATGCGAGGTACTTGTGTGAAGGAGATCAGTCAAGAACCTTTCAGATGTCTGTTTACATTGACCAGACTACTCCTCATGCATGGCGGGGAGAAATCAGCGCTGTCAGACCAGCCTGAAGAGGATTGATACATGCTGATGTACAGATTACCTCCAGCTATCTCACTGCTCAACCGGTCAACCACTCAAACGTCTCATGTTTATTTCAGATGCTGTAAAAGTTTAAATGTTTTTTCAACTTGACGTCTATGAGATTACAAGACTTGTGATGTACAGGTATGATGTTTAGCCAAGGGCGTTGTTGTATATGTTGAGGTTTTATATCCGGTTTATGAGAGTGGTTGAGGTGCTTTTGTCTCATTTTTATTAGATTGAAGAATCTCATGAAACTTTTATTTTACCTTAAATTTTTACCTGATAACTGTCACTGCACATATTGAGCATAAACACGATAATGTTTTTTAACCATTTTTTAAATGTTGTTTTTTAAATGTAATTTTTTAATACATTTTTTAAATCTTTTTAAAAACATTTATTGTAAGTATTTTTAAAAATAACATTTTTTAATTATTTTAGTTGATGTTAATTTTGAAAATTTGTCAAATATTTATTCTTAAGTCTTAGACCTTTCCATAAATATATAGTTTGTCATGATTAGATTCGATTCCAAATATGAAATATTAAGATGAATAATAAAATAACAATAATAGTAAAATCATAATAGTTAAATAGTGTTCCACATGTGGAACGGTGACAGTAAAGATCAGAAAATGTTGCAAGTCACTCTAACCTGCAATTACTACCTTTTCACTACAAAATGTCTTGCACATCACAGGGCCAAAAAAAACATATACGCTAGAAAATTCATGAAGGCTGTGTACTCACTGTCTTCTTGATGTGCTTGTGACCGGTATGGTGTGAACGGTCCACTCAACAGGAAAATGAATGTTAATTTGAATTTGCGGAGGGACAGTTAGCAACGTAATGACTGATTAAACACCATGGATTTTCCAAACTTTAATCTGGACCAGGTATTCCCACGAGAGAGGGAAACAGATGGTCACGCCAGCCGAGGAGAGTGACGGAAAGCGAATGAATTAGTGACACACACACACATACACTCCCCACACACACTCCCTCCGATCTAAAAACAGAGCGATCAATTATCTGAATCCCTCTGATGAAATTGGAACCATTAGCAATATCCACAAGGGCAGTGAAAGATGGTCTGTCATTTGGGCTTTAGCTAATGGCCTTATAATGGTTCGCTCTCACAGCTTTTATACGGCAGGCTGGAATGGATTGGATGAGTCCTTGGATGTGTAGGCTTACCGAACCGTCCCATTGGACGAGAGCCAGGAAATGCTACTCTCTCATTGGCTGCTTCAACATAATCTGTCTGACCTGTGCATCCAACTCATCTTCATTTCAAAACTTTAATTTTCCTCCCAGTTTCCAAATAAACTTACAAATGTACCAAATACAGGCAAAGACAATGAGCAAAGCAGGCAGGCAGTCTGAAACAAGCATTTTCTCTTGTTAAATTGAAGGTGTTGAGCCTTTCTTGTGCATGTTGACAGTTCATTTCTCCATCGCATTATTTCAGTCTTACCTTATGGAACAGTCGTCTCCAGGGGCTGCGGAGCCGCTGCAGACATGCTTTACTGAAATGCACACTGTTTGTCAGGAGAGTTTCTCTCTGAATGTTAATAACCCTTTGCTTTGTGAAACTTATTAAATTTATTATTTGAAAACTGCAAAAATCAATTTAAGAGTTAGTTCAACAGCAAATGAAGTTTCTGTCATCATTTTTTCAACCTCATGTTGTTCAAAATATATATATATATATATATTTATAGTATTGCTTTATTGTTTCCTCAGTTTTTGTAAGTCGCTTTGGATAAAGGCGTCTGCTAAATGCTTAAATGTAAATTAAAAGAAATGTTTTGGTCAAGAATCTGACATTGCTCTTTTTCCATATGAATGTGCCAAGCGTAAGGGAATACCAACCCATTTTTATCACATTGTTTCAGAAGGCGACTTCTATAGTTCTATAAAAGTGGTGCTTTACATCCCCTATCATTAAAATTGCATATAAAAAGATACATTTTTGAATAACTGTACAGGCATTTTTTCATTTCACGGCATAAAGAAAGCCATGCAGGTTATTCAACACAAGGATGGGTAAGTGATGACAGAATTTTCACTTCTAAGTGAACTATTCCTTTAAAGCCGTATTTAGCATAACCTCGTGGGAATTCTGTCGGTATATTGTGTGATTCTTCTGAAAAGTGTTGTGTCAGCCCCTGAAACACAAAGAGCGTGAAAGAGTGAATGCAAAAAGTAATGGCTTGTTTTCTTTTAACCACAATCATAAAGGAGCCAGAATACTCTAATGTTTATCAGAGAAGAACAGGACGCTTGCAGAGAGAGGCATGGGTCTTACAACACAAGGTACATGCGGTACAAGAGCCAGAGCACTCCTGCGACGGGATGTGTCGGGCGGGAGGGCTTCACAGGGTTGAAAAACTCGCACACAGCACTTTAGTTCCATAAGGGTCTCTGTTTGTCCTCGTCCGCTCCGTTTGCCGGTCGCATTTTTCTGTTGCACATCTGTGTCTTTCTCTTGCATGTCTCACTTTCCATTTGTCCATCTCTCCACCTGTGTGTAGAAACATAGCAAAGCAGACATTCCTAGAGACTTTACAGGACAACTTTATAGAGATGGACACGCTGGCCACAGCTCGCCGCGACGGCACTTACACCGATGGGTATGTTGCATGATCTGACCTGCGAATCCATAACTAGCGGAATCTGCTTTGCCATGATGCATTTTAGTATCTGTGGATACAAGATTTTCATTTCATCACATAGTGTAACCAAAGCTAACCGGTTTTATCACTTACCGTATGAGTTGCATGCTTTTGGAAGAGTATCATTTTTTTTATGGAACTAACATTGTTTTTAGCGTTCTTGTAGCCTATAAATAATAGTTCGTAAGGTCAAGCGCACACTAGACAGAAGCTTGTCGTCCAGCACATTAGATGAATCTCAGTTTTTCCTTTATGCAACTATTTTCAGATAAGATGAACCTATTATAATATTGTTTTCTCACTGTAGCTATAATCACCAAATGACATTCTTGCACACATTCATTAAAAAAGTTGTTCTGTGCCAAAATCTGCTGCTTCTTTGAATGTGCTAAAATGCATTTATAACAGGCACGTTTGGCACTTTTTTTGTGTTACAGATTATCAATTAAAAAGCGACAAGCTTCTCCAATGTAGTGTGCGCTTGGCTTTAGAGTTTTTTAAATTTTCAAAAAAAAAAGTTTTGAAAATTCGACATTTTCCTGTTCTTCATTAGGCCACCGTGGCTCATCTCTGAGCGCCCCCTTATTTGGTCAGTACCGTACGTATAACCTTGACAGCATTTTTTAAAATCAATGCCTTCGCCAGTTTGATGCTTCTGTCTAGATTCTCATTTTAAGAGAACTGGCCTTGTTGTACAACTAAGCCGTCCTCATAATGGACATCCCGCAATATCCAGGAGCTTTCTGACACGCACCCCTAAGGTGAATTAGAAGTCACCACGAGGGCTTGTATTAACAAGAATCTACCGTGGTTACTCGTGCTGTAAATTAAATTTGATATTGATTTAAAATTTTGATATAGCACAGCCCTCCGGGGCACAGGGTGTCCTGCTGGCAGGCGGCGCTCAGAGGTGGTTATGGCAACTGCTCAGAAAAGTGCTTAGCGACAGCAGTACCGGTCTGTGTAGGGGACACAAGCCTTCACACTTCGCGGACACTGTTTAACATGATTATAAAACACACACACAGCTGCACCATAGTCTAACGCACAATGTTTTATGAACATAAGCATAACAGTTTTCTGCGTCTTTCCAGACACTTTCTGTTTAAGCCTGGCGGGACTTCGCCCTTATACTGCACTACGTCGCCCGGCTATCCTTTGACGTCCAGCACGGTGTACTCGCCTCCACCCCGTCCCCTGCCGCGAAACACCTTCTCAAGACCCGCCTTCAGCCTGAAGAAATCCTACAAGCACTGCAACTGGAAATGTGCCGCACTCAGTGCCATTCTTATCTCTGTCACATTGGTGTTCCTGTTGGCCTACTTTATTGGTAAGTTCACCCAAAAGAGTTTTCTCATTCTAGCTATCAGAATTGGGTCCTATGAGAAATGCACGTTACATATATTAAACATGATTTTAAGTTTATTTATTCATACAGAGTCATGGTATAACGTCAACATGTGCATGTCAGCAGTGAATGACAGATATAAAGTAAGAGTGAATAGCAGCAACTTTAGTTCTGGATCATTTTTAAGGCAGTGACTATGAGCATACTAGACGCTTGCCATGTTACAAGGTGTCTGCAGGTAATTCTGTTATGTATTTCCTGTAATCCCATGAATCCCAAGAAAATCCGATGTGAGAAGAAGAGAGTGTGACGGACAGTTCTGAATAAGTGTTAGTCCATGCCTTCAATACGATACAACCTATCAGATCTTATAATGGAAAGCTTAAAATGCATCTGCATAATGTGTATTTACTTACAATGTAAATTGTTACTTGTAATCTCAGAGAGGGTTTGCAAAACTGAATATATTTTATCGACATATGGCAAAAAAACTGCGCACAGTACTTTGGATAAAGGCATCTGCCAACTGCATAAATGTAATGTATTATTTGTGTGCTGTATATTTGAACAATAATTAGATTAGCAGTCAACATTGCAAAATGCTAACAGACTCCATTGGAAATAAGTTTAGTCTTGTGTACGCTTCACATAAGGAGTGTTATTAGTGTGGCACACGAGTTGTTGTCTATGTAGTGTGTTCAAGATTAGTCACTCAAGAGGTTTCAAGGTAGTTCAATCAGTTTAAAGCAACTGTTGTCTACATTAAGTGTGTAAGTACTAGCAGATTAACCCTGTATTTGAAGTTCGGTGGTAGCCGGTGGGCTAGTTCAGACCTCACCTTGTTATCAGCCCGGCAAAGGCCACAGAGCTGATGGATCTTAATCACTTCATGTAATTACAGACACCCCAACCCTCTCCCAAAATCAAGCTCGTCTCCCCGTGCACCTCAGGTAAACACGCTGGAAACCTTAGATCACCCTGAGAATCTGGGATTTCAATCAACAACAAGGGGTCACGTTTAATTAAAAGCTGATGAGGAAATATATTTAATTTCAAGTGCAATTAATTATCTAGGCCTGTAATTTGAAACTCTTGCTGTGTTGCCTAATGAACCCAATTAAATCTCCTGACAGATGTTTGTGACTTGCAGTACGCTTTTACCATTTTCCTCTAATCTTTTTGGTACATTCAGCAAGAATTACTGTCTTGGAGGTGGTTAAATCGGGAGATGTGTGCCATTTTCTCAGTGGTGGCAAACTCATTAAAAAGGTCATTATGTCCTCAGCATCGGAAGGTCATGAGCTTCCCTCTGTGTTCATTTCTTCTCGTGCTGTGTCCCCATTGTACTGCCCGTTCAGTTATAGCTGTAGACAGGCGTCAATCTTTTGTTATGTGTCTCATTGTTTTAGAATTACAGCCAACTAAATGTATTTTCAGTATTTAACCAAATATATGTTTATCATAACTAGACTGTGCTCTGTCATGTGATCTGCTGGAAAGGATTGTGTGTAGACCCTGTTGCAGAATTTGTGTGTTTGTAGCCTATAATAAACTGTGAAGATTTTAACCTAAATATGAATGACCCTGTAACAGGAAAGTTAAGTCACAGACTTGCTCAGTCACCGTAATTACCCCAGGCATGACACTTAGCACCACACTATAAAAACTATAAAGAATCCTGGAGCAAACATTTGGGGTTCCTCACACTGCCACACCGACAAAACCATCAGGAGGAACTTTAGAACAAATTTTTTAAAGTGCCTAAATTATTTCATAAGTTTCTGCAAGAACTGCCAAGACTGATAATGGTTCCTCAGAGAACTGTTCTTTGTAAAAAAAAAAGAAAAAGTGTCTTGAGGTCCTCCTGATGGTTCCGCTGGTGTGCCAGTGTGAGGAACCCCAAATGGTTCCTCAAGGATCCCTTACAGTGCAGGTTGACCCCGAAGACCAGTTTGTGCAATTTAATTTCGCTTTATTTGAAATGAAAAGGATCTTGTAAATTGTGAAGTTGTTAGTATGTAGGTTGCTGAAACAAAGCCGTTTTATCAGGGGATTCTAATTCTGCAAAAATGCATTTTTGATGGCCAACGTCTACACGCACAGACCAAAGTGAAGATATTAGTCACTCTTGACAGATTCCTCTCAGCCTCGCTGTGAAAGTGAAAAATGGCTTGAGACTCTTTGATCTACTAACTTGCTGATGATGTGCTTTTCACTGCCTCTCATTTATAGACAACGGTTTGATCGTGAAGTGAGACCAGAGGAGGCACATAAAACAAGAGGAGGTTCCAATGGGAGTCTCTGTGAAAAGATCAGGTTCTTGACTGGAGAAATGTAATGTTTAAGAGCGCTCTCAAGGTCTCGCTGTTGTGTCTGTAGATTGATTTAACACCCACGTGCGTTTACAATGACTTGTTAAAATCTGTGTGTGATGACTGTACAAAAAGAAGCAATGAAAAGGAGGTACAGATGAAGACAAAAGGCAATGGAAGAGCTAAAGAAGACATTTAAGATAAACTGTTAGATATTCAGTCAGTTGCTACTTATGTGAAGTTTTTTTTGACGGTACCATAGTTGCATATGAGATGTGTTCAGAAAGTGATGATGCGCACCAGGATGTCTGCATGAGGGATTTCGGACTAATTAGATGCCTAATGAGAGGACTAAGAGCCGCCACATTCAATGCTCATCCATTCAAGTGTCTAAGAGGAATTAATTAACAATATGCTTGCTAATGTGCTCAGTCCATTTTATGATGGATGAGCAAGAACCATTTGTCAAGCCCTGGCCTCATAGATCACAACCTTGTCCTCTTTCTTTTTTACTTGGGACGAAGCATTTTTTGGAGAAAGTTGTGGAATGTATGGTGTCTTTTATTGTTGTAGGCTTCTCAGGAGGTCTTGTCGAGGTTTGAAGCACAGAAGTGGAGCGGTAATGAGCCTTGTGTTTCTTGTAGACTGAAGCAGTAGTTTGTTCAGGCTTTCTGCTTTCTAATTGGCTTGCACAGATCTGCCAAAATATTCTGCCAGAGCAAAGATTGCAGGGACATTGCGTGTGTCCAAACTTGGACTTGCGTTTCCGCACGGCTGCCGTTTTACTCCCAACAGGTCGTGGGGTCTTTCCACTTGCCGTTCCAGCGGGACCCTCATTAAAACACCCAGCTTAGACCGCTTCCACCTGTCCCTGCTTTGCTCCCTGCTCAGGGAGCCTGTCTGACAGCTGAGAGAGAGGAAAAACTGTGAGTTTGGAT
Organism: Beaufortia kweichowensis; assembly: GCA_019155185.1. Classification (NCBI taxonomy): domain Eukaryota; kingdom Metazoa; phylum Chordata; class Actinopteri; order Cypriniformes; family Gastromyzontidae; genus Beaufortia; species Beaufortia kweichowensis. The sequence continues at coordinate 4,673,903 of CM032811.1, forward strand.
GATGGAAGAGTTTGGGCCAAGCAGAGAAACATATTTCATAAGCTGGACCCTTCCCAACACTCTCTGGAAATCACAGATACAGGGATAGGACGGAAATAAATCATAATGATGTTCCGTAGTGGGGGGTAGTTGGGATGTGTGAGCCATTTTACATCAAGAGTCAGACAGGAAAAGTTGCAGAGAGGCCAGATGGAAGATGGGCCGCATGAAGGAGCAATTACTCGGACGTTTGGAACGCCACCCAGCCCCATGATGCCTTGATTCGATTGTCCTCCCCATTGCCCATGCGCCAACTGCTCTCCCGTCAATGGTGAGCTACAAATCAACTAGTAGGCGAGCAAGAAGGATGCCGTACTCAGTCTTGGGTGATGACAGTTCTGGCCATCTCTGTCGTGGCTTTGCTGTACTTCTTCTTTGACATAGTCAATTCCAGCTGTATGGACGGGGCGGAGGCACACGGTCGTTTGCATTTATATTGTCTTTCAAGACAGCTACGACTTTTTATTGCCTCCACAAATACTCTCTCGCAAAGTAGCGGCAACATGCCGACATATCTTCAGGAATGCCTGAATCTGTCGGAATGCAATCAACAAAACGCACCCCCTGCAATTTTCCAAATGGCTATTGATTGAGTAAGCCAGAGGATGGCCGCTCTCATTCGCATTGGCAATGGCTGTCAAAGCTTTCATCGTTTCTCAGGCCACATTTTCACCATGTAGTAAATGGACCTGTTATGGTGAAACATTGGCTTTAATTAATAGCAAAGCCTGCAAAAGGATGCAAAGCAGAAATCTTCATTTATCACGAGCTAGGCAGCAGACTTTTAAAACTGCTAGTTTGATTTCTTCTGGTTAAGCTAGAGCAAGCAAATCTTTGCAGAATCTTAAGGATCATTGATTTTACAACATGCAAAGCAGGACAGAGGATATCAAACCGAAGGGCCAATGAAGCAATTAGACAACCCTGATATCAATGCTCAATGACTGCTGCAAAGGCCTGTTTACAAGGAATATTAACTATAAATGTAACGTTTTTATAAATCTTTCTACAAAATTCATTTGATTTGATGTCACTTTAGTTTCATTATTAATTACTCTGTGTTCATCACTCTTCTGTTCTTTTATTAGTTATGTTCTTTCTTTCTTTGTGCATAAACTATAGAGTATAGAGATGTAACTTCATGGCATTATTATCAATAATAAAAATATTTTATTAATATGAAAGTTATGTACTACAAATACATTATATTATATTAATATTATATATTAAAAAATTAATATAATAATTGATATAATATTGGTAGATAATGCATTCCAGATCATTTCCATTTAACATGACTTAAAGTTTTAGGTTAAAATTAAAGAGGAAGTATATTAAACAAGGTTTTAAAAATACAAATATTCCAATAATGTTTAAATAATTTTTGGTCATCAATGCAGATTTCCTAATAATTATGAACAAATTGGCTAATTGTTGTCTCTCTTTCTATAAAATGTCATTGTTCATGATGCAAGTTATTATAAATTAATATTGATATCATTATGAATCCGTATTTTAGTGGAATACAATAGTAATATTTCCCAGTTTATGCAATGATAATGTTAATATTGTGAATCTCTAACATTTCATGTATAAAGGGGGTGATGATATTATATGAGGTTATTGTCTTGGAAACACCTGTGGGGTTGTTGTTAAAGCCCAATACTTTGTTTTCCTTTTTTGTTGTTTATTCTGAGCACTTTGCAGATTTGCTATTATTTTAGTGCTTCACTAAATCAAGTTCAAATAATTATGGGAGCCATGTTACTTTCGCAAATATTTTGACAGACCAATAAATCATTCATTTAGACCCTTTCTCGCCCTTTGGAGACGAGATATTTGCTGCCACACAAAACAAATACATTTTCTCTTCACTGAGATATTGAGTGAAGCGGAAAGGTAATTTTAGCTCTGAATTCTCACTACAGGTTGTCAGGAGAGTGTGGCAGAAAAAGGCACATGTGCAATTTGAAACCAGCTCTGTACTTATAAAGGAGAAATGAGGACTCACATAGAGAGAGAAATGGAGCACAGGAAAGAGACAAGCTCGAGATCATTTGTTTTATCTACTTCGACACAAGCTGTAGTCCACTGTAGTTTATGTCGACAGCACTTCTCTTTATAAACCTCGTTTGCATGCGAATTTGCATACTAGCCATACTATAACCCAAATCATAGTGTGTCAAAAATAATGTGTAAAAAATGACCGGATGGTATACTGTTCCCAAAACGTCTTTACATACAATCTTTTTGGGGTAAAATTTTCACAACCTAGTGTAGTTCTGTTTTTATTTCAAGGCATAGTTCACACAAAAAAATTCTGCCATCATTTGTTCACCTTTATGTAATTTAAAAACTGTATATGACTCTTTCTTCTATGAAACACAAAAGAAATTTTGAGAAATGATTTTGTGTCCATATGGTGGAAGTCTATCTAGGAATATCTTCTTTTGTGTTCTGCAGAATTAAGAATTAAGTCATTTAGTTTTGGAATGACGTAAGGGTGAATAAATGACAGAATTTTATTTTTTTTTCCTTTAAATGATTAAAACTTACATGGTTGAATGTCCTTAAAATTTTACTGCGTTTAGTGCATAGCATGAAAATGCGTTGCTGCGACGCAGCCCATCCTATAATTATGCGATCTTTAATTGCATTTCAAAATTATTTATTTCCCACAAGTTAAAACCCTAAAAGAAAGAACGCTTCGCCTTTGTTGGCATTTTATCTGCTGACTGAATACTTCTAGAACAAGGTTTTGCCTGGCTAAGCTGGTCTTGACCATTCTCTTTCTGGTGATCCATCATGGCCGGCCCCTCCTCCACTGTTCACTGCACCATCAGGGTTCACCCCTATAGATGCTTCTTTTGTTGACCTTGTGAAATATCATCATGTCTTCCGGTGCTACTAACGCATTCATCCAAAGCTCTTCTTGTGTTCCTGCTGACTTGATCATTTCCTTGTCTTCTAGCCGCAGGGGGGTATTAGTAAGCTAATAGGGATGAAAAGAAAAGTGTTGCCTTGTGGGCTCTGGGTTTTCTGTTTGCTGGTTGTACAACACTTTTTTGCCTTCAGGGGGTGAGGGGTTGTGGTTTTGTTTAGTTGTTGGTCGACTTCTTCACAGTGTCTTAGGGGAACTCAATTGACAAGTTAACAAACTTATTCTTTGCATGTTTTGGCTTATTTGTCATTTTCACAGTTTGTTGCAGTTAATTGTGTCCAAATTCAGTTAACACACTTATTCCAAAAATTAAATTTAGGTGGTCTTTTAGAAACTGTGTTAGGTGTTTAAGACTAAGAAAGTTATATTTGAATACTAAAATATGATCTTGTGTGGTCTTTTTTCTCCAGTATCTTCTATTTATATCTTTTTATTTTTTAACAATAAGCATGTACAAAACATAAATTGCATTATACTAAAAGATAAAAGTATCACATGCTGAACAAGAAATATAAAAAAACATAAAAAAACAAAAACATAATGAAATATTTTGCTAAATACAGTTTACATGAAGATTCTCGCACAACGTTAATACGGATTCAGAATGAGTGTCATAGCAACAGTGAAGTAGTTCTGATCATCTGTTCATTTAATTTTCGCAGAGCCAACGTCTAAAACCCTAATTTAACTAATTTTAACACTGTTTTTGCTGCTTGCAAACAATGATATTTTTATCTAGAAATGCTAAATAGAGTTTAGTTTAGTTTTTTGTCTGGCATTTATGAACCGCACTGCTTATTGTGGTTCTCTCGGTGCTCATAAGTTGCCAAAGATTAATCAAGTCAGAAGGCATTTGTTTTCATATAGTCATGTTTTAATTACCCCAAAACCCTGAGGATGTTAATTTTCAGATGCGGCGTCTATAGTATTCCTCTGTGAATCTAATTTAATTACATTAATGTACACCAAGTCACATGTTCAGCAATCGCTGCTCCCACACTCGTAAATTTACCATCTGCCTCTGCTCTTTTTCACAGCCATGCACCTCTTTGGGCTCAACTGGCATTTGCAGCCAATGCAGAGGCAGATTTATCAGTTGACGGAGGATAACACGAGTGGCCTGCATCTGCCCACGGATCTGGGTCTGCCGCCGCTGGGCAACACTGGCCTGGAGTTCCCGGACCGAGGAAGCAAAGATGATGGTATGTCTGAAATTCATGCTGCAAAGTCAGTGAGAAAAATTTGTTCATCATTTACTCACTCTCATGTTGTTCCACAGAAGAAAGAAAGTTGTACAGGTTTTGAATGATGTGAGGGTGAATAAATCATGATGTAATTTTTATTTTGGGCTAAACTGTCTCTGTATCTTTCCCACATTCAATTGCAAATGGATAGTATGTCACATTGAACAATTAAAATAGATGTCACATAAAGTTTAGGTTTAGTCTAAAAAAAGGTCATTCTACCTTTGTTTCCATGATATCTAAAACTTTTGGTTTGATTTAATAATATTTAAATCCTTTAACCTTAATTAATCTTAAACTTGCTTTTTGGCCAGGCATTTAAACGCGTGCCCTTCAGCCATCATCTCGAATCCAACAGCACATTTCCAGCTAATATCCTGCCAGATTTGCATGATCTCATCCCCCACTAATTTAGTTCCGCGCTGGCCAGCATTATAACGTCTTATTTTAGATTTTCAAAGACTTAACAAGATCCAGGATTACTTGACAGCCAACATCACGCTGCGACCAGTCTCGGTCGCTTGCCACAAGATCCACATTACAATCCAGTGAAAGTTGAAGGGAAAGTGGGAAGGGAATTATTTGTTCCTAGAAAGGAATGGCACAGCTTTAGGGATTGGGTATCCAGGGGCTCAAGACAGATTAGAAGTTGCTCCGTCCAAAAATCCATGCATTCCTTTCATCTCCAAGACTGGACTAGAGTGTTCCTGGCAGCGGAAGAAAGCGGACATGGCTAACCCCCGTGGCCACAGAGACAGTGGTTCTTACAGTAAGAAAAGTTTTCTGAGCACAGCCCATATTTAGGCATTTCATTTGCCACAGGTCTCCGACAAAAGGTGTAAGATCACACCATTACCATATAGATGAGTCGGGCAGATGTCTTTTTTCATTTAGTGGCAGACGGAGAAGGCGCTAACGCAGCCACGAATGCGAAGGCTGCAGCGGGGCCTCCGTTTGAGTGACATCTGTGGCTGAGGGGAAATCGATAGGCTGGGCTTTTTAATTCGGACTGTCAGAGTAACATTGTCATCAGGAACACAGCGAATCAATTTGGTGTCACCGCGCTGGACGCACCCGGCATTACCTTAAATAAACACTGTACCTGTGAGCTTTTCTGACAGTCAGAATATTTGCACCTTCCAGTCATCAGTTCAATTACCCGTAAACATGTTATCTGGAAAGTGCCTGCGAGACCTTGTTTAAATTCATGCATTTGCCAACTCCGTTGACCATTTCTGTTCTGCCACAGGGTGAGGTGCAGAATCGTAATGTGCTCCATGGGGACTGCTGTTGCCCATCTGTGGCTAAATCACACGAAAACATATTCAGGTCATATTTTGCCCCAAAATCAACAGAAAATATGTTGTTTATACTCTTGAGATATATAATATGTTCAGGACGGTTAAGCACATACCTGCCCTGAATTCTCATTACCATAATGTGTCTAGACGTTGCACTACTACTGTAGTGTAAGCATATACAGTCTATGCTAATAGAGTAATTATGATCATGCTAATGTACTATTATTATTATTTATTTTTTATTATTGCTTAATAGTAATGACAGTAATGTTTTTTTGCATTACGGTAATGATAATTGGGGTGGGGGGGCTCTAAACAGATATAAAAATTAAATCAAATTTAAAAATCTTTCTCTCGTTTTTCGCCTAAAACTTTCACCTAAAAATTTGTGACATTCTGTCTAAAAGGATTTGGTATATACTACATTACTGGTTACATTTTTTTTCTTAATTTATTTGGACTTTCGAGAGAGTTGGGTAAAGGATGAAAATTGAACAGCATTAATTTGAGTTTCCTGCGACATATAATTGCGACTGATGCGGTAACACCTTATATGGAAACTGCAAATTGGAAGTCGGGAAAGCATGTCCTGTCTCTCCAGATATAGCACATCGCAAATGATTGACTTTTCAAGAGACTGCCATCTGCCATAGCATGTGTAGCCCAACGCGACGGCTGCTTGAGAGTCCTCCGGGCTCAGTTTGCAAGGATGTCTGCTTTTGTCGCCATCACTGCGGAAATTGGCCGATCCACACGAGCAAACAGATGTTGCCATATCCTTTGGGTCCAATGAGGAAGGTACATCAGGATTACGTGTACACATACAGGCCGTCTCCCACATACAAAATGTTAAGTTCTGGTACCTGCATAGCAAAGCTTATAGCTGAAAGTTCTTTATTCAGTGGTCAGTCAGGGTATTTTTTCCACCGTAATGGAAAATGAGCAACAGGGTCGTTCACCCTGCACACTGACCCCTGTCTCCACACCATATGGCAGATTTATGAGGCGGTGAGCTGACTGATAGATCTCATTTTCCACAGGTAAACTAGATGTCTTTTTCCCGGAGGACAGCTTCATAGACATGGGCGAGATAGATGTGGGCCGCAAAGTCGCCCAGCTAATCCCACCCGGAATCTTTTGGAGGTCGCAGGTCTTTATCGACCACCCCATGTACCTTAAATTCAACGTGTCCCTTAGTAAAGATGCCTTGGTGGGGATCTACGGAAGGAGAGGACTTCCTCCGTCACACACACAGGTGAGTCAGATCACTTGTCAGTTTAGATTTGTTTTCTCAACCAAATTTTTGAATTTTTGAAAAAATTGTGTCTTTTTTTAAAATCAGAATGGACTCCAAACCATATCTCCTACATTAACGTCACAGCTCAATACGTCTTAAAAAGGTTGAGATTTTGCATTTATAAATGTAAAAATTCTGCTCTGCAACTGGCACTGAAAAGTAGAGCTCTATAAAAACAGGTTCGTTTGCCATTGGTCAGACAAACTGATGCCTTACACCATTTGTTGTGTCAAAGTTGGCTGGTTGACATGCTCAAGCAAATCTTGCAAAGTTGACTTGCTTCTAGTTGCTACTGTACATTCAGCTAGCATAAAATAAAGGTTTTTAACATTGAAGAATGATTCATCACTTCATAAAAAGCTCATACTACTTTGTTCACTCAAAAGTTTCCCAGCTTTCCAATTAAATCAAATACCAAACATCTACTGTTGTTTGACTCTTTGTCCATGCTATACATTTGTCAATGAGTTATAGCAGTAGTATATTCCCAAGGTTTCATTTCATTTCTTATTATTTCTTATTCTTATTATTGTCATATTATTGTCTAAAAAAGACTTCTCTCAAAGGCTTTGACATAAACAGACACTTAATTTCAGTATTGAACACACAGCATCTCAGCCTCCTGTATTGATCTGGTTCATAGGTGCAGTGGTGTCGTGTCACTGGAAATTACTTTAAGGTCTTGCTTGATAGACTCCCGGTATACCAATAATAAACCAAAGAAATATGACATTTTTCTCCACTTATGAGTAATGAGAATTATTATTGAGAAAATGAGAAATTTCCATTAAGTAAGAACTACGTAAGATGAGTAAGAAGCAAGAAAAGTAAGAAAGGCATGAAATTCACCCTTATGGAGGTATTTAAAATAGCACAGTATAAGGTGTTGTCTTTTGACACCTGCATTAGTCCTCTTCTCACAATCATGGTCTCAGCGGGCCCTCAGAGCCGGCTCCTGTTGGCTCTAACGCCGGAGGTCTTATCAGCTGCTGTAGGCTCATGTGTCGGCCCTAATGCTTGTCTGTGGTCTGTCTGTCTCTCCTCTGTCTCCAGTTTGACTTTGTGGAACTGTTGGACGGCCGTCGGCTCTTGGCTCAGGGGGTGCCGGGCCTGGAGGGGCCGTCTTTTCCAGCCCAGCAACGAAGCCTGGTGCCCATCACCAATCACGACACGGGCTTCATACAGTACATGGACTCGGGCATCTGGCACCTGGCTGTGTACAACGATGGGAAGGAAACAGAGCACGTGTCCTTTCTAACCACTGCGATCGGTTCGTATGATATTTTTGTATTCAGATGTAGCATTTTTTATTAATGTTTGTCATTGATGGTGCCTTACCTGTTGCTGCCACTATGTATTTTCTTTGTTCCCATTTACCGAAATGTTGTGGTGACAATTTTATTAATGTAATTTCAAGATCTCTGAAGCAAACATACACTTTACAAAATTATTATTACCGTATGAAGTGTCAAATAGCAGAAAATATTTTGGCTTAATTCATCTGCATAAACTTACAGATGTCAATTATGACAGGAAATGAATTACTATACAAATGTGGTGTTTGTCGAAAAACAGTCATTGTAATTCAGTCTACTAACTTTCTTCTGGATGGTTTAGGAAAAAGCACTGACATTTCCAATTTGGATTGCAAAGCGGCAATACAAAACTTTTGCCTTTCTATCAACATCTTATAAACCTAAAGTTGAGAATTAGTGTAAGAAGACTGTTTTAAACACTAAATTCTTATGTACTGATTTTTTTTTTAACTAAAAAACTAAATCAAAAAAGCTTAAATCAAAACTTCACGTTTCTGTATTAAACCGTTAACATCCATCTAGGGCTTATATCGTCACGATACGTTCCATAGTATAGAAGCATAATAAACATTACACAAATTAGACTGTGCCGTATGTCAAAATTTGTACCATTAACACAGCTTTGCTTTCACTTGAAAGAACTTGAAATGACACTGTTAATGTATAAGCTTAAATAATTTTAAATCTTTCAGACTTGGCAGTCCATTGCGACCAAAATGATCTGGCATTATTTCCCAAGCAAAATTTTGCAAGATTTTTTCACTACTTATCAGAGTCAGGCATGAGTGATATTACCCTTTTTAGCTTTTCCATCTCATGCAGCCCAGACCTCTACAGAGTAATCAAGGTGGATTTGAATAAGAAAGATTGTGGAAATGAGCGCTGCTTCACTCCTGCCTGCATGTGTTCTTTACTGACGGCCGTAAGACTCTGCCAGCCATTCCTGCCTCTCATTTTCTGTCTATTTGCATAGAACAGAACTTGATTCAGTGCTTCTGAGTTTTATGATTTGACTTTCTGGTTTTGTCTTAATTATGATGTTAGTGACATTATATTTTCACCTCTTAAAACCATGTGACCTCAGTTTTTCATATAGATTTATAAAACATAGAAAGGTTGTCTTTTAAATATTTATTCCTTGAAGAAACATTAAAGTCTGACTGATTTAGATTTATTTCCCACTTTTTATAAACACTTAGATATGTGTAAAAGCATTTATGTATTCCTCATTTCTTTAAGCTTAACAAGGTCACACAGGCTTAACAGCATTAATATTATTGTTGATATTTGTCCTTATGTGACCCTGTCTGTGAAAACCCATTTTACACATTTTCTTTTACTACATAAAATCATCCCACATAATGTAAAGAACATTCTGTCAAAATATAATTTTGATATATTTTATACTGACTGAGACTGAAATCATAGTGAAATTAATGTTTGAAATCAAACTTTGATAATTAGATTATGAGACTTCATTCTGGTTTTCACAGGCAGGGTCACAATGTCCTTAATATGTCAACTCCATCACACAAATTGTAAAGAAATAGTTCAGGACCTTCAGATATTTTCCATCATTTTACATGTTTGTAGCCCCTATTAGCAGCTCCTGAAACAAAACCAAATCTTTTTAAAGCCCATTCGCTCATTATTTGATCGTTCTTGAGTTGATTGTGATTTTGTCCTCGGCTCTCTATTTGCATAGAACACAGCGGTCTTGATTCTAAGCTTTTGATTGACGACCTCTCAGTCCCACCGTGGATATTAAACGCCATTTGATCACGTTCGCATGTGCGTTTGTGCCACGCTCGCCTCCTCGATGGGCTGATTTGATTCCTTTCTCTTGTGTCCTAAAAGCTCCTTTGATTAGAGCGAGCGCGTCAGGGAGAAAAAGAGGAGCTCGGGGCCGTCGTGAGGTTTCAGCTTACGTGGAGGTGGCAGCTGGGAGCTGTACTCGCATGCTCTTTAATTAAACGCTCCTGGGCCACGGCCCATCTGCGATTGGAGAGAGGAGGGGTCTGGCAGGCTGTCGATCGATGCCATGCAGCCATTTCTGCTTGTCGAGGGAAAAGGCGGCATTACGCCCCGCCACCCCTGGCGAGCACGGAACACGATACCTTATATACGAGATGTGACATGGTGGTTTAGAGTGGCGGAAGATGAGGAGAGCGAGAGACGGTCTGTTTATCCTGTGTTGGTGGCTCTTGGATGCAGCCTCCGTCGGGAGTTTGTCGGCCACCTGCGGTTCCGGGGCGGATGGCGAGGGTCTGTAACGGGCTTCGCGCCTGAGATGATTTGACTCTGAGCTGTGCGGCTCAGAGGGAGGCAGAAAGAGGAGGCGAGGGGAGATCGAAATAGGAAAGAGAGAGTAAGAAGCATAAAAACTGGGTCAGATGAATGGCCATCTTTGTGGGATTTCGACTGTTTTTAGGGCAGATGTAGTGAATGTCACAGAAATGTCAAGGTCAGAGTCACAAAGTAGGTTTTAGAAACTTTAAGAAAAATTTCTTTATGCCTTTCCTTATGAAATATTCTTGGTCTCTTCTATGTCCCACACTGGTTATACCAACAAAGAAGTCAGAAAACGTTCAAAGTCTCCCAAATACCATTGTAGCGACATCAAAACTAAAGTTGATACCTAATTGAAACATAAACTCTTGAAACATAGACTTACTTAAATCTCCTGAGCAAATTTCCTCTAGGTCCATCGGGGAAACCGAGGTGTTGAATTCCTCTATTGTTCTGGCTTTTACCTCTCCTGTCCCTTTCTATTTTTGTGTCCTCTTTCCCTTATGTTTTTTGTCCTCTTCATCCTTAATTCTCACGACTCCTTATTACAAAGCTCAGGTATCCGTCTGGTGTGTGACACAGTCTCATTTACCCTCGTCGTATCAAGGATGAATCTCCAGTGATGACTCACTGGTAGCTCTGGACCTTCAGCCTTCAGAGAGCAGACAAGCCTTCAACATCAGCTCTAATATTAGATAGTCATCACAGAATGAAACCAAGGACAGCAGAGTCGTGCAATATGAGAGCATACAGGGTCATTACTGTCTGATTAGAGTGTCAGAAGATTAAAGGTGTAAAATGTGTAATTCTTAGAAAATACTCCCACCTACCTCTATTTAAAGACATACAGTATGAAACTATAGTAACTGTAATGCAGATACATTAACACATCTGTTAGCGACTTAGATTTAATTTTATTGTCACTACGTTTTATTATTTTGTGTAAAAAAATGGAAGTTGGCTTTCTAAACATTCATTTCAATCTTACATGGTCTATATTAAAGACATCAAGGTTATGTTTTCACATGATGTAGAATGAATTTATGTAGAAAACAGTAAATAAAATGTATGATCACCTAAGCAACCAAATGGCAATGTCCCAGCAACCGCCCAGAGTGCGTTCTAGCATTGTGAATTAGGTTATTTTGCAGTTCCCTTTGGTGCATCAAGGCGCTTTAAAAGGGCACACTTCTCCTTTAAGATTCACAGCTAAAGAATTAATAGGAAGCGTTACGCCTTGATACGTTGTACAATGATTTCTGCCCTTGTGTGTATTTCAGCGTTCCTTTCATCTGTGCATGCAGCGCAGATGAAAGTTTCTAAAGCATGCAGAAATATGGATACTCTCTTTCAAAGTGAAGGCTGAACATGGACTTTACCCCTCAGTCACTGCTTGGAGATGGAATTATACATGACAGTTCTTAAAAGGAAGTGCACGGTCTGAACTCGTGATGCCTAGCTCGGATCAGTCGCAACGTCAGAAATGTTTTACGCGAGACACAGCCAGAGATGGTGCTGTACTGAAAAATACTGATAGCTTCCCTAAGCACTTTCATGACAGATACAAAGCGGGAAAGCCGTCGTGCGAGGAATACGCCTTGTATAATTGTGTTTGGAGAAGTAATCCAAATGGCAGCACCTTAAAGCCTCATTTATCTTTACACACTCCATTATGCTACCACACACTCGCTTGCGGGAGACCCGTGCGGCCTCTGGTTAAAAATGAGGGCTGGAGGGCATCAAACGCCCCTTAGGAGTCGTGATGTAGGCTCAGGCAGACCGGGGACAGTCAATCCGACAGCCTTTTTCTTTCACATCAAGCAAGCTTTGCCTTTAAAATTCTTTCACTCTCCGCAGTCCAGTCTGCCTCCCTCCCTCCCTCTGTGTTTCTTTCTCCCTCTCTCGGCGTTCAGCTTTCCGTCTGTTGCATCCTCTGCGATGATTAAGTCTCTTGAGGAAGGGGAATGCTGTGTCCGGGCTCACATTTCTAGCCCTTTGTCCGACACAAAAGCATCTTTGTCAGGAGAGCCGAGCCTGGAGAGCACCGGTGGCCCCAGAGAGAAAGAGAGAGAGAATATATTTTACACCGTTATTTCATGTATAATTCAGAAAGCATCCGTTTGTCAAATTCCAGCTGCAAGGAACTATGAGATTTTCATTCTCACATGTAGGGAGTTTACAAAAAATATAAAATTTTGTTATTTTGCTCACCCTCATGTCTTTTCAAACCTGTAAGACTTTTTGTTTATCCAGCAGGTTTCCATAAATTGATTGTGATTAAAAAGTGCAAAGAGACAACGCATGCACTATATGTGACTCAATCTGTGAAATCCATGCTAAAATCCATGCTTATGAAATAAGGAGCATCAGAGAAGTCACATAACCTTAAAAATGATGAAAATAGATAATAAGTGTGTATGGCAATGTTTATTTCATTTAAAATATATGATGCTAAATAAAAAAATGACTTTAGCTGGGTTTTCACAGAAAGGGTCGCATATGTCAAATCTACTGAAGCCATTCAAGATATGCATTTTTAGTTGTTTTAATCTTTTTTTCTTTTCTGCTGAATCTTGTGTCCTTCCTTGCTTGTATCCATATTCAAAAATGGCAATTGTTGTGTTATTGTATGTAAAGATCTGCATGAATATTCATCAAGGACTGGCTCCATAGAAATAAAATAACAGCATGAGCCTGTTGAGAATAAATAGAATGAAACAATTTTTTCACTGAACTATTTCTGCTAATTGACATCTGAATGTGACTCGAGCGCTGTCAACGTGTGAAAAGAAACCGCATCTTTCAGGAACAGAGTATCACTTCTTCACACCAAGAGTCCACGTAACCAGCAAATCTGTAATAAACCCTTTCACATAGATTAACTCTAGAAATACATAATCTCATAATTGACTTGTTGACATTCCCAGCATTTAAAATTAGCACGCCTCAGCGAAACACACAGTAGATAGAGCTTTCATTAGCTGTGTCACTGGACGTGTCATGCACCCCCTGCGTCGGCTTTGCGATGGTCAATGTTAGTTACTGTACGTGTCATGAAAAAGCTTTGCTAATTGTGCCGAGCTCCTCATTAGGCTGTAGAAAATTCGTCAAGTGCCTCCTCTTCACCTTAAACCCTCTAGCTAACTGCAAATTTCACACTTCTTTGCATTTATTTTTAGTTATAAAATACGTTCATATATCTCCTTTAATCTTTTGTATGGATTTGTTTTTTAAAATAGGATACATTGCAAAAATTGCACAATTATAAAAGTTTTCAAACAGGTTTCCATAATCTCCTTTGTCTGCTATTGGTCAATCTAACAGATAGTCCCTCCCCAAACCCAAGGTTGAGCCAATGGGGATCAAGAGCAATGTTTTAATACTTAGTTTGAAACTACAGCTTAGTTTTAAGTGTCTTTGTTGGCCGAGTTAAGTTTTAAAAGTTTTCATAGTGCATTTTATTTTTCCAAAAGAAAACCTATGAAGTTATGAAACACTTCGGAAACTTATGAAAAATTATGACATGACTGCTTAAAAATTGAAAAACAACAAAAAAATGGTTTACATAGATTTTGTAAAAAGTATCCAGTAACATATATGAAAGGTTCTGACAGACATTATTTGATGTGCTTCTGTAGACTCGATTGATGACTGTCCCAGTAACTGTTTTGGAAATGGAGACTGCGTAGCCGGAAACTGTCACTGTTTTCCCGGCTTCAGAGGACCCGACTGCAGCAGAGGTGAGTCTTCCTACTCCTATAATTCCTAGTCCCATAATTACATGATAATATTTTTTGCCAATATCATCTTAATAACTGAAGAAATATGATTCATATTTGAGTGCTTGAGATTGAATGTATTGTAATAGACGTACCATTTAAGAAAATTAAATTAAAATGTTGATTTATATCAACAATTAAAAACTTCAGTAACATTGTGTAATGATTTTTGTGTGTCCTATCGCTTTAAATTGATATTTCAGATGAATTCTGTTGGTCATTCTTCTGTGCTGTTCTTCTGAACGTTTTCCACTCCCTTGATTATTTACTATTCAGAAACCTCTTGTTCATACACAACTTCTAGATCAATACAATCTCACAGACTTTTACCATTTAATATCAATCCGTAGTCTGTCCTGTGCAGTCTTGTGGTGCCATGTTGTTATTGATTTTCACACAGACACGAGTTGCCACCTTAATACACAAGTCCAGCAGCCCTGCAGAAGCAATGTTCGTTTGACTGCCCTCCTTTTAATTTTTTTGTGTGTGTGTGTGTCCAGCATCCTGTCCAGTGTTGTGCAGTGGAAACGGTCAGTATCTCAAAGGTCGCTGCATGTGCCACAGTGGCTGGAAAGGGTCCGAATGTGACGTTCCCACCAACCAGTGTATCGACATCACCTGCAGTGGACACGGCACATGCATTGTGGGAACGTGTATCTGTAATCCGGGATACAAAGGCGAGAACTGTGAGGAAGGTAATGATGAACATGATCCTTTTTTTCTTAATACCTTTTTATATTCACAACATCAGGACCAAGTGACTTAGCAATTATTAAGTATGTATTAGAAGTTATGTTTTGATGACTCCCCAAATGTGGCCGATACATCGGTTTGTCATTGGGAAAGTATGAGCATTCTGTGTTTCCACCACTATGTTTTTGTATGTGGTGCCTGTGCTGTTTTCAATCGTAATCTGACTTTTCACGCACCAAAGCATCACATCTTTTGTACTATCGTGGCCTTTTTAGTATGCATAGATACCCCTCTGAACATTGAAGATCGGCTCTCATGACCTTCGAGTTTGGCGCTGCCCATATGTATCTGCCTCATCTTTCTCCGTCTTGGAAGTCTCCGTGCTCCTCTATATACATTATGGATACTTCTGAGGGTCCAGAACAATTCATTAAGAACACAAACAATTCTTTAGTAGTTGAATTTGCACTGAGATATCTCCAGACAGAGAATACGGCCATTGTGTTTGGCAGTTTTCGAAGTTTCTCATTTCAAGATGAAAAATGGCCCAGCCAATTTTGACAAATGGTATGTTCTGACTCCTCTGACCCCCACCAATTCTATTTCGGGTCTCACCGTCGGCCATTCGAGAGGGAGAATGCAGACACTGGCCCTTTAACGGTTCTACCTTTCTTTTCCGCGACCTTCAGGCGGCAATGATTAATTGCCAGGAGAGAGGCTCTTGTCATTTAGCCTATGATCTCTGTGCCTTGTGCCCAAACCATCTGCTAAGAGGCCTGAACTCCTGCTCGTCTATAGGAACGGCCTATCCACCCATTTGTGTCACGGTAAAGGAAGCCGGCAATGTAGCGACCCCAACCCTCCCTTCCCATCATGCCCCAGCTGGCCTCGGGTTTGCCATCTGTGAGGGTACATTCTTGTTTTATTTCATCATTTTCCAATAAAGGTGTTGTTTTTTTATAGCCCTTGACTTGTGGTTAACGGTCCACGTACACCTGTTTCCCCTGCATTCTCTGTTTTTATTGAAGGTAATGAAATTAGTTGGTTTTAATCAAATGTACTTGCTTTTAATCCCTGGCCCTATTGTGCACAATTTTATTCTAAAAAAGAAAAAGGTTTATTTTTGTCATTTGCTTTGGTTAATGCCAACCAATAGCTAAGCAGTTATTTACATATTGTTTTAGGTTACTGTTGTAAGAAATGTAGGATACTGTTTTAAGTGATCTTGGCAATAGTTGCCACAGTATTTCCATATTGGTAATGTTTCATAATTCATAATCCTATAACAAAAAATATGGAATAATTATGCAATTAGGCTTCAATTATGTAAGTTTTGCAATATTATTCCCCTCATTCTCATTCCTCATTGTCTTTATATAAAAATATGTCACATTGGTAGAATCAAAATGAGTTTGCATTTATGAAGAAGAAAATGTTTTTAGGATGTTTCTTGTTCTTTAGAGGTTAGGTTTTCTGCTGGAATAAGATACGAGAAATAAGAAATAAATAGTGACAAGTATTTACAGCTTAGCTTCTTCGCCCGTGAGCTATTCAGGATCTCCTTGATTGCATTCTGTCATGCTCAGGTTGGGGTTCGTGGTAAATTGGAGACCCCATCCAGTGTCGCTTTTCAATTTAGCAGAACATGCTTTAACCACAGCAGTCCTGTCCCTGCCCGACACAATGAGAAAATCTCATTACCAGAATCTGGTGGAGTCGGAGTGGGAGCAACAAAACTCTCTTCCCACCTGCCAGTTTAGTGAACGCCATGAATGTGGCCATTTAAATTGACCGTTTGGAAATCTGGTTTCTCTCAGGGTTTTTGGAAGAGCCGTGCCAGCATGAGGCATGCTCTCCAATACAAGAGCTGGAGGGCCAGAGCTCAGGAGCTGAATGTGTTTTGTCCTAGAATGGATGAATAAGGCTTGATTCATCCTTTGATAGAATGTGAAACAGCAGAGCACACTGGTGTATGACAGTATGAAGTGAATGTGTGTTGGTTGTGACTTGATCTTGTGCAGTGATTTTTCTCCTGGTTTTGCTTTAGGGCTCAGATTTGGAGATTGTTTGGCAATCCAATTCAGAATCAGCTTGTGTGTTATACAAATACAAACAAAAATGTACTTAGAATATTTAGTCACATTATGTTTCTGTTATGATTTATTTAGAATCAGATTACTTACGATATTGGATTATTATTCGATTATTTATTGTATTATAGTATTAAGATTTGATGCATAAGGACATGCTACACTTCGGGAGACATTATTTTGTGTTATGAATTAGAATTTTATGAATTAGAATCAGATTTTTTGCCCAAAAGATTAAAAGTGAAATTCTAAAAACCTTTTTCTGTTTTCCCTTTACTTGAAAATGTTTAATCCTATTGATTTTGCTTTCCTAATTATGTACAAATATTAAATTTGTCAGATTTTATTATTTCTATTTCTTTTCTACACCATCATAACACACCCATTTTTGGTTTATGACCATAACCCACTTATCTAGTGCACTTTGATGGTACATCTGATATGATGGTAGATTGGATTTGCTGACACATGTTGAGGTTAAGTGTGTTAGATAAAACCTGTAGTGATCTAACACAAATGTTATGTGTTTAATGTTGTTTTACAGTGGATTGCATAGACCCCACTTGCTCAGGGAGAGGAGTTTGCGTCCGTGGAGAATGTCACTGTTTTGTAGGCTGGGGAGGTCCTGGATGTGAAAGTCAACGGGCTTCATGTATGGAACAGTGCTCTGGACATGGGACATTCTTGGCTGATACCAACACGTGTAATTGTGACCCCAACTGGACCGGTCATGACTGCTCCACAGGTCAGTACTGCTATATATAAAAATTGAATTCATATACCACAACACTGTTACTTAACATATTCACAGGTGACCAGTTATCCATATGTGAAAAATATAATGCGGTCTCCTTCTTTAAATTAACTTGTGCTGTTTTTGTGTAGTATCTGATTTGGACTTTTAAATATCAAGGTTATTTTATTATATCAAAAGAAGACCTGTTCCTGTTTGATCTGTGCCTGCATAATTATATAAGTAAAACCTTTTGTGATTATCTCATGACCGCTCTAGTAATATCTCCATATCTGTGTCTGTCTATGGCGGGACGGTGTTAGTTTTATATTCATCTGAAGGGCAGATGGCACACCTGTGTTATTGAATTTATCTCTCTGCGAGTGAATCACGGCATTTATATGTGTCTGCATGAATTATTTCATGTTAAAATCACGTAACTCCTCTAAATGAAACTTGATGCAGCCGATCTTTGCTAATCTGGCAACCTGTTGCCATGGCAACATTGACTACAGGTGTCAGGATGTAATTTCACGCTCCAGGTAACTTAACTTACTGTTCCCAGCTTGTGTGATTTAGAGTTTAGCAATATATGTAAATTGTTTCAATAAACGATACGGGTTTGAACGTTTCGTATCAATCAGAATTAACGTTTTTAAATGTGAATTTTTCAGTTGGGCTAAAGGTGAACTGCACAGCTGTTGTTAAAGTCGGTCGATAAAGTTACCACCATACAATTTCTTCTCATTTATCTCCACCAGAATAGGCGTTTTGGGAAAATTCTGCATGGTTTTAAAACAATTGAGTTTCCCCTACTTGACCCTTAGACTGGTCATGCCTGACCGGCCCTTTTCACGCAAATCCTTCCACAGTTGAGCTGCTTCTGTCACGCTAGTTAGATCATCACCGGTAAGAGGGGGTGAAAATGTGTTTGATACTGCTTAAGTGGTTTAACACATCACTGCAGAGACAGAGAGTCAGGTTCTGTTAAACAGCACAGTGTAGATCTGATATTTTAACTTTAACTTTATCTAAGATGATGTGAAAGAACCATTTATATAAACTGTATGTCAGAGAAATGTATTTAAAACATTTAATGATTCTGTGAACCTTTATCAAGAGAAAAAAAAAATCTAAATTAGTGTTCATATTAAAAAATAGATAAATTAAATAATTGTTTAAAAAATTAGTAATAAACAATAATTATTAAAATACTTTTAATATAAGATATAGCTATTTTGAACATGTTTTGGTTGCAACCGTTTTATTTTTCCTCTAGACCCTTCTGTAACACACACGGCAGAAACACAAAAGCTTTAGTAAATTCTGAAAAAAGACCAATTTATTATCAAAATCCTTCCAAAGTACTGCAAAACATCAACACAATACCGTTATTTTGGTCAGTGCTCTTGTAAACACCACACAGCTTTAAGAGATCAAAACCTAATGGGAATTTTGCGTCAGCAAACTTTAAAAACACAGCTATCTGTGACCGTGGATTTCACTTTAATGCCATACAGACAGTCTGACCTATTAGGTAATCCAAGGGATTTGCTGGAAATAGCCATTGAAAGCCTCGCTTCTCAAGCAAAAGATGCAACATGACTAAATTATGACTCTCCTTCAAGTGTTTCTGGTAAAAGAGAGGAAGACTGCCAAACTGTAAGCTAATGCATTCATGCACCCAGCAGTTTTTCCTGTGTACACTAAAAACTATGAGATTCATTAAATTGTTTTATACATTTTTTAAATTATATTTTAAATATTTTAAATTTTCTAATTATTACAGTACCATTACAATTTTTTTTAGCAAATCTCTGTGAAGAAACATGGATGCATGGATATGACTTGACTGATTGTAATGCCTGGCAGTGGTTGCTTGCAGTAAAATAAATATTTTACAATATAAACTCGACAGTGTTAAGGCCGTTACTAGAATAAAAATCTCTCTCTTTCTCTTTCTCTCTCTCTCTTTCTCTCTCTCTCTCTCTCTCTCTCTCTCTCTCTCTCTCTCTCTCTCTCTCTCTCTCTCTCTCTCTCTCTCTCTCTCTCTCTCTCTCTCTCTCTCTCTCTCTCTCTCTCTCTCTCTCTCTCTCTCTCTCTCTCTCTCTCTCTCTCTCTCTCTCTCTCTCTCTCTCTCTCTCTCTCTCTCTCTCTCTCTCTCTCTCTCTCTCTCTCTCTCTCTCTCTCTCTCTCCTTAAATGAGGTGCAAACAATCTAGATCTGCATCAATTAGTTCTCCTCTTCCGTGATAGCACACTAGCAAGAGTCGCCCAATTATTGTACAGTGTCCTTGTGCCCTGCAGTGAGGCATTATGGGAACGGTCCACAGATGGTCTCATCCTGTCGGTTAGCTGTTGTGTTACCTTTATGAGAATCGCTCTGAGGAACACCTTTATGAGAAAATGACATTTGTATAATCAAGCCAGTTGTTTTTGCAACTACGTGCGAGAGAGAAACGGCGTGCGGTAAAATGAGAAAGGGTGAAGTGGAACAAGATCGGGGGGAAATGATCAACTGGGTGTCTCTTTGACAACTTTAAGCAGCACTAAATGAAATGCCATTAGGATGCGTCTAATTGAAATGTTGCATGTGAAATTAAGGGCATTTACATAATTTAACAAAAGCCCAGCGTTGTAATTAGCAAGTGGGGGTGGGGGGTTTCTTCAGGGTTTTAAATCTGGTAATGCCATGTTATAGTTTGGGACTGAAAAGACTAACTTAACTCGGTTTAATTTGTAACAATGACAAAATGAGGAACAACATGAATGTAATTGACTCATTAATAGCCTATAGCAGACCTCCTCCCTGGTCTCCTTCAGGATATCATGAGTATATCGAGCTAATTAGATGGCGATAGAAAGCCGTTTTTCTTCTGTTTTGCTAAGCTGCTTTTCGGATGTTAAGAGAACGCTTACTGTCGCATGCTTTAACGATTTTTTTTACAGCTTAGCACTTTCATTTTGTGTTCACATACGTTAATTTGACACACTTATTTAAAGCGATCCTTAGTCTAAAAATAAAAAAGTAATTTTTTTATCGTAATGTCGTTACAAACCTGTATGACTCTTTGGCAGGACACAAAAGATGATAGTTTGAGAAATGTCTCTGTGATTTTGTGTCCATAAAATCTGATGAAAGCAAGACAACATTCTTCAAAATATCTTCTTTTGTGCTTTGCAAAATATATAAAGTCACATGTTTGGAATGACATGAGGATGAATGAACTATAAAAAGAAATTGGCGTGATCTATCTATTTAAAATGCACATTTTGCCCCTTGCATCAAACCCACATGACGTTTAGCTTGTGACATACTCTACCTTCCGATCTACAGGACTGTTTGTAAATCTTCATGTCAACAAGTTTTTAAACTTGCTAGACGTGCTGTGAAGTGTTACACCTCTCTATTGGCACTCACGGTTCACACTTTCTAAAAAGCAAAACCTCCACAGAGCTGAATCAAGCAGAGAGGACCGTTTTATTTGTCGAAACTCATGCGGGAGAATAAACTCAGCCGGGGTAAATTTCACTTAGAAAAACAATATTTTATTTTTTATCAGAAACATCTATGCTGCCTTTGACCTCATTTCCCATGCGGTTGAATATGACCTAACATGTGTCCGATTCTATAGAAGGTCAAAATCGGATTCTGGTCTTTAACTTTTATTTTCATTCTCCTTTTCACATTTTGCCTGATCTCCTCAGCACAAAAGGAATTCCACCCAAAAGCAAAGAATCCAAAGAGGAAGAGACGCAGCAAAAAATCAGCCCCTCTAAACCTCCCACAATCCCCGAACCCCTTGCTTTGTAATGGTCTTATTAGATTTGTATTGTCCGAAGGGGATTGCCCCCTTTATGAGCTTGCAGGAATTTCTTTTCACCAGCCATCAGACAAGGTAGTGGAGCGTGGCCGTCCCATCACTGACAATAACTGCTGGATTTGCTTTCTCTTTACCCCTGTTGTCATGTTCCATCTACTCTTCTTCAACCCCCTTCCTCTCCTTGTGTCCCACAGAGCTGTGCGCAGCCGACTGTGGTGGACACGGCATCTGCGTGGCGGGCAGCTGTCGCTGCGACGAGGGCTGGATGGGCGCCGGGTGCGAGCAACGGGCGTGTCACCCGCGCTGCAGCGAGCACGGAACCTGCAAAGACGGAAAGTGCGAATGCAGCCCGGGCTGGAACGGAGAGCACTGTACCATCGGTAAGCCGGGAGAGCGTGTGTGAGGGTGCGTGAAGTGTCGGGCGAGGGTGGGTTCATGGTGGAGGGGAAGGGGCGGACCAGGAGGTGTGAGGGGAAGCATGCGTAATTGAATTTGTGCAACTCGGCATAGCATGAACAGGTTTGCTCAAGGATATGAAGCTCGCCTTCATGCATTTTAATGTGGGAATGTGCAAGAGCGTCATTTCATTTCTGCTCATCTCATCCTCCATTTCTTGTCCTGACTCTCTCGTTCTGTTTATTCATTTTAATCGCAAACATTTGCATTGTGATGAGCAGAGCAGTCACTGGAAAGACTTTATATGGAGATCAATTCAAATGCAAAAACGCTTCATTGAATAGGAATGTCATGTGTAGTGCACAAAATGGTCGATACTCAGATATTGATTAATTTGATAAACTTGTATATGATTACTAAAATAATATTTTCAGCATTGTTTTGTAGTAATAATAGTGGTTTTAGTAATTGTGCAATAGTTGCCATGGTTATCATAGTAATTGTGGAGCATTATGGCACCATGATGCTTATGATAATTTCTGTTTTCCGATTTCTCTGCCGGTTTTCTGCACAATGACGCACATCCCACATATTTGGAGTGAGGCAAATTGTCCTTCAGTTGAACCAGGTTTAATGGGCAATGTCAGAGTCAGACTTTAAGCAATGTGTTAATGGCATGCTACAGGCCAGAGGGAAAAAAGTGTGAAAAAACAGCAGCATGATTCATTACCCTCAGTATCCGATAAAAATACGGTTCACAAGATATGATTGGTGTGTATATTGTTATTAAAATATTTTCAAATAATAAAAGGATTTTGATCTCTGAATCTAACCCTGATTTTTATCCTCACGTTACTGTTGTTTAGACTAACCCCATCATTCACCCTCAGTCCTGACATTGCCTAACCGTACCCCTTACTGTAAAACTAACTTCATACTTGCATGCTTTTCTATTTTTAAATTTAAGTAAAATTTTAGAATACAGGTATTTGAGTATAGCGAATGTTGTTAGTTTTGTAGGGCTCAGAGCAGTGCCATTCAGTTCTTTCTGAATGCTTATTGATGTCCATACATGTACCATTTGGACACATAGCATCTCTAACAGCAGAGACCATAATTGTCAGAAAGAAAAAAAACTTCAAAATGTTACATACAGAATGCCTGACACATGACGTGGTGCCTCTTGACTTCTGCTTGGATTGGAGCGTGGGTGTCTCATCTGTCATGTTTTTTCTATGCTGAAACGGCTCTTTCATTATTTTTTCACACTGTGAGATAGTCGTAAGCAGAAAAAATATTAAATAACTATACTTTCCAAGAAGTCTATAATAATAATTCATTATTAAATTGTTTTCTAATGCATCTGCTTCACATTAAATGACTATTATGACAGATGCTGTAGTATATTCTTGATTAAATAACACAATTTACACATTATTTTTGACTTATTAAAATTTGTTGTTTATGCATTAGACTTTCTAAAGGAATTACCATGAGTAGCGAAATCAATAAGATCCTAAATTCTGATTGGATGATCCACATTCAGTTTATTGTTATATGTAAAATGACTACAAACACACACTTGTGGCTTCTTGCTAAACTACTTCTTGGCAACACAAACCTACAGTTAAATTAATGAACTATACTACTTGAATGAGAAATCTGTGATTTAATATAATGTGATTAAATCACTTTCACGCTCTCATGGTTTATTGCTTTAATAACCGAATAATGCATTATATATAGCCAATATGTGCCGATACAACTTCTCTCTGCATATTTATTTTTCCATTATTCCTCCGTCTTTTCTCTCTCTCCTTTCTCTCTCCAGCCTGTCACACCATACCTTAATCTCACTCCCAGCCTGTTATGTATGTGAAGTGTTGTTTGTATTGCATGTACTGCAGTTGTCCTATCTATCGCTTCTACAGACCCTGTGTGTTTCAGTAAACGTAGAAGGCTCGAGCAACCAGTCCATGTCTCTAGCTGTCTGTGTCTTGTCGTGAAAGCAGCACTGTTCAAAACCTCCCTTATATGTCCTTGTCTTTTATCTCCCACTAAAGCTCACTATCTGGATAAGGTAGTGAAAGGTATGGCACTCTTACTTTCCCTATCCTTTCTTCCTCTCTTACGTTCTGTCTCCCGTCATTTTCCCATCATCTCAGCCGTAGAGTGGCGTTCATACTTACATGTCATCTCACGGCACAGCTCTCGTCCAATCATCACGTCACAGTGGAACTCTCGGGGGGGTTGGAGGGTTCACTGTATCGAGAGAGAAAGGGCCAGCGGTGGGTCATCGGCACCATGCATAATGGATGCTCAGCGCAGCTGTGTAGCAGAGCTCAGGGAAGGGCGGGGGTTTCGAAGAGGTTCTGAAGCAACAGCCTCTCTAATTAAAGCATGCCATGCACCGGTCATATCCCACACCCCCTACCTGCACATTCTCTCCTTCTTTCATTCTCAACACTTTCTTTCTAGTCTCCTGTTTTCTCGCTCCCCGAGCCCACCCCGTCACTCCCTTCCTTCCTGCGCAGAATGCCCATCGTGAGCCGCGGGGGTCGCGAGAGGCGGCTCGTGGCTCTCAGGAGCCGTTTCAGCCTGACGCGCGGGCGAGCTCCTCGGGGGCCTTTCTCTGAAAAGACTGCCAATTAAGCTGAACTGCTGCCAGCGGCGCACTGATCTTTATTTATTTAGCTCTTTAATAAGCATTCTGAACAAACCCTCAGACGTCTCGTCGCTGCAGACCGTGCAGCTGTTTGTCTGTTTCAGGAATAATCGGTCGTCTGCCGGTCAAGCTTGTCCGAATTAAGGAATAAAATCATCCTGTGCTTGTTAGCAAAATGCGTAACTGTTACAGCCTGTCCTGTCGAACAGGAAAGGTTATCTCTACAGCAGTGGAGTGTGTGATAACTTGAGCACCATTTTATTTTGTGGTTCGCCTGTTTTTTCCAAACACATCATTAAAACCTGCGTTCTTGGTTGCTTCAGCATATAGGCGACTATAGATATTATTCTTGCGTCAGCCTTGCAAACCACATTAAAACACTGAGAGAAGGATCATGAGGCACATATAGAGCCTTATTTAGAAACGATCATGGTTGTTAGAAGCGTCTCGAATTCTCGAATCCGTCTTATCAGCCATCCGCCACCTTTTTATCTCTTTACAAACCTCTCTCTCCCGTTCAACATCTCTCCCTCTCTTTCTGTTATTTCATTCTTTATGATGTTTCAGCAATGGCTCTGCTAACCGTCGTCAACAAAATGGGTCAACTCCGACATCTTAGAGAACGAGGCTCTAGGCTTGTTGGGATTTTACTTTCGGTGGCGCAGGATTTCTCGCCTTCCTCCTCCGTTTTCATCTCAGGAAATAGATTTGGACAGGTAGCTGATAAGTGGCAGGGAGGGAAGGAGGGACATTGACAGCCATTTTACACTGTCATATGGAGCAGACAAACCCCCCAACCTTTTTCACGTACTGTGTCTGTAGGACGATGTGCCAAGGGTGTTATCTACATCCTGTCAGCATCAAACTCCCTGTCAAACACACCCAACCCTGTGAAATGTTGTCGCGACATTCATGTGATAGAAATGTAGTATAATATAGCTTTTATGTTGCATCTTGTTTTTGTGTATGCTTGAAGATTACATTACGTGAAATGAATTGAAATTCATTTTCACTTGCGTTAAATGCTTAAGTAGGAAATTTGAAGGTGGTACTTTAAAGCCAAAATCCATATTTGCGTTTTTTTTTACAAAAAAACGTGAATCATTAATAATTTTAGCTCACCCCAAAGCCGCAAATTTCCAAATCTGATTTCATTTTTGTTAGAATATGACTCTCCATTTGTTTGCATCTCATTGTCTTCCCTCCTCACTCCCTCCCTCCCTCCCTCCCTCCCTCTCTCTCTCTCTCTCTCTCTCTCTCTCTCTCTCTCTCTCTCTCTCTCTCTCTCTCTCTCTCTCTCTCTCTCTCTCTCTCTCTCTCTCTCTCTCTCTCTCTCTCTCTCTCTCTCTCTCTCTCTCTCTCTCTCTCTCTCTCTCTCTCTCTCTCTCTCTCTCCAGCTGAGTTCTGCATTTATTGTACAACACTAATGAGAATGTATTGATCTAGTTGAGCTCTGCAGTATAAGTCTGCCTCTGTAGGATATAAGAGCTTAAGAAAAAGATGCATCTGTTAATCACTTAAGGTTATCAGTATTATTACCAATGCATTCTTTTGACTCCTTTGGCCCTTCATTTAGAATTTTTCAGTTTGAGAAACAGTCTTGAATGTAGGTTTTGTAATCGTGTTGAGTGCAAGTGTATATGTTTGCTTGGCTTGCTTAGGAAAACTGCCTTTTCTAATGTGTGTGCTTTACTTTTGTATGCACAGAGGGCTGTCCCGGTCTGTGCAATGGCAACGGCAGATGCACGCTGGGTAATAATGGCTGGTACTGCGTTTGTCAGCTGGGCTGGCGGGGAGCAGGCTGCGACACATCAATGGAGACGGCCTGCAGTGACGGCAAGGACAATGATGGAGGTACAACGCAAACAACACACTGACTTAAGCTTATTATGAGTTCACGCAGCCCATGCTGAAGTATATCCTTGTCTTGTTTTCTCTTCTGTTCTCGTCTTGTTTTGTTTAGTTTAGTTGAGTCATTTAGTTGGTCAGATGTCAATATTTGGTGGTTTAAATACTGTGAGGTCTCTCTTAAAGTTTTACATTTGAAGCATGATTTTTCATAGTCATGTAAAGTGCTGTTTCAGAATTCTCACAAAAAACATAAATAATGCAACTCCACCCAGTTTGTATTTGCCAGTAGACATCATCTT
Source organism: Beaufortia kweichowensis (assembly GCA_019155185.1). Taxonomy (NCBI): domain Eukaryota; kingdom Metazoa; phylum Chordata; class Actinopteri; order Cypriniformes; family Gastromyzontidae; genus Beaufortia; species Beaufortia kweichowensis. The sequence goes on from CM032811.1 coordinate 4,700,659, forward strand.
CCAACCAACCACCTGCCAAACCTCTAAATCAACGATAGGATTGTCCTGTCACACACCACACCATGCAGGAACATATATCCTTTAAACTCTTTGGGGAGCTTACCCATCACGCTTCACCTGTAGCTTTCAAACTCCACGACTCAAACTCAAGTATTTTATGAGCAGCATAAGCCTGTTTGTGTGTTTGTGACAAGGCACAGTCATCCTAACCATTCGCTCTGAGGGACATACACGAAACGGCGAGCACGAGTGATGTGGGAAGCTATCCCAGTGGAAAATGCAGCCCAGAATGATAAAAACCTGTAGCACAGAGCTTCAACAGCTTCAATTTTACACTCACAAATTGCTAGTACATATGCTAGTGGTGAAGTAGCGAATTGGCAGCGCCATCGCAACGACTCGTCAAGCAGCGGTGAGACTTCCGCCAGAAGAGCTGTTATTTTTATAATCTGGCCCATCTGGTCTGAGAGGTTCCTGAATGGAGAGAGAGAGAGAGAGAGAGAGAGAGAGAGAGAGATGACCCACTTCACTACATTAAAGGTTTCCTCTCGGCGTGGCCTGGAGTCCTAAATTATTTTAGCTGATTTACAAGAGGGAGAGGCTGAACTGCCAGTGGAGGTATGAAGACTTTTGGGAAGGAAAAAAATACATGAAGGAAGTGAGAAGTCAGACATGTCTAGCACTGACTTTTAAGTTACTGCAGTAGCGCAGCTGTAGGGCAGAAGCAGCTGTCCAACTGAGTCTGTGATTGCTCAGATGCTCAGCAGTGTTCAAGGTGCTCCTGTAAGTTTTCCTGTGTTCCTTTTGGGAGGATGAAATCTTTTTAGAGCTCGTTTAAAGATACTGAACCCAAAAATGATGTTAGAAGGGATGGAATAAGCATGCATACTGTAGTTTATGGGTTTTGCTCCCAAAAACATACAATACCTGATCAAAGTAGTTTTTGAGGTGACCTGTTTTGTGCATGACAGCCTGAAGAATCCTTAAAGGGTTAGTTCACTCAAAAATCATTTGGTGTGAAACCTGTATATGACTCACTTTTTTTCTTTTGTGGAACACAAAATATTATATATTTTGTGAAATGTCTCAATGCTGTTTCAATATTCTTTAAAATGTCATCTGCAGAAGAAAGCAGGTTTGCAATGACATATGGTTGAATAAAAATGATAAAACATGTTCAGTTTTGGTTAAACTCTAAACATGTACAGTAAGGTTGATTTAACTATCAGACACAAAGTGGGGCACCTTATGTATCACATCTAAGCAAACTCACCAAGGACAACAATGTTCTTCAGTGTTGAAACCAGGTCATCATCTGGTGGTCCATCTGAACAATGTTCTAGATTAGCTGTACCGCATTAAACTAGTTTTAGCAGAGAATCTTATAGTGCGGCTCATCTTATGTTTTTCTTCATCAGATGGTTTAACAGACTGCATGGACCCAGATTGCTGTCTGCAGGCTTCATGTCACACCACGTCTCTGTGTGTGGGCTCCCCTGATCCGCTAGACATCATCCAGGAAACCCAGGTCTCTTCCAGTCAGGGCACTCTTCAGTCCTTCTACCATCGTGTCCGCTTCCTGGTTGGCAGGGACAGTACCCACGTCCTCCCCAGCATCAACCCCTTTGATGGCATGTAAGTGTTTGTAATTTTGGTGTTTTCTGATCTTGTGTGTAAGGGTTTTTTTTTTTTTTTAATGTTCAAAATTTTTGCTCTAGTTTCCATTCCCAAGTCCCAATCCACTACAGTAGTAATATTTAGATCAATCACTAAAGTAGAGAATGCTGTCAATCCATCCATATTCCCTGTTCGTGTAAACAAACAGGGCATGGGTCTCGTCCCCTGGTGCCCCAAAAGTCTTTCATACGTGAGAACAGCGCTGTCACTGTGATCCTATGCCACTCCTCATCATTTGCCTTCGTTTTGTGGCATTCGCTTACAGTAACTGTAAACAATAGCAAAAGTGAATGCCAATTAATTTGCATCCCACTCGTGCACAGGTCTCGTTCCTCTTTTTCTTCCTGTTTTCATTTGAGACCCACACAAAAGACGCAACCAGAGGCTTGGGGAAAAGTTGCACTCCTTTGAAATCTCGTAAAGTATCCCCGTTTTTCCTTTCATGAAAGCGGAGCTGACATTTCAAAGGCAAAAATGCAAACGGAACAGCTAAATGAGCATCTCTCCATACTCTCCACGGAGAAGGGCTCTAATGGTGTTGCCTGGGGTACTTTGACGTTTCGATTCTCATCTCCATAAGGCATAATGTGCCAAAGAGGTCTTCGATTCAAAGCCTCCCGTTTTTAGCTCCCGTCTTGTTTGTTTCTTTGTTTGTTCCTCCATCAATGGAAAATTTCTTGTTTTTAAAGAGGTTTCGAATCAATGAACAACCTTTTCCCAAGCTATAAGTAAATGGCAGAATATTGTTTTTGCACATCATCATAAATGGCCATTTTCCACAGTTCAGCTCAGACTCTGAATGGCCTTTTTTGCGTGACTGAGCCCGTGGCAAGTACAGTCTTTTTTTGTCTAATCTGCGCCGTCCTAATGAGACTCTGATCACTTCAAAGGCGAGACCAGCCTATCTTCTTGACGTTCTCTTCGTGCATAAATCACAGCGCCCTCAATCAGTTCGTGTCTGATGAGTCTAACCTCAGCCGCTCTCACGCTTGAGAAATGAAACACTGGACTTTGTTTGATATTGCCTTTTGTGGACATGTCAGCCAGCATTCACGAAATGCTCTTGTAATACAGTGTGACATTTTCTCAAGGTGACATTTTTGCAAGACTCAACGGGGAGTCTCTCGATACCCTCTTCATTATTTGAGGACGGGGTCTCGGCTGTTCTCCGTCGTCACGTCTCCCGAGAAAAAGAAGCATAAATAAATAAAAGCTTTGGAAGCCGACCACCAGCCGTGAGATCGCAGACCTCAATTCACCTAAAAATATCAAGCCTGATATATTATTTATTACCCCTTCATTCCTTCTCCCACTGACAGCCGCTCTCAAGTCCAGATGGAGCCGTAAGACACGACCGCAGTGGATCTGAAAGAGCCCCCTGCCATCACCTGATCGGCCTTTTTTTTATCGATTTTATAACCACCTCTGCATGCTAGTAGACATGTCAAAAGTGTGTGTCTGGTGTGTCGAACCGCAAGAAGGCAGCACGGATGACCACGATCAAAGTCACCCAGTTGATCTTTCCTGAAACTTTCCTGATGTTCTTTATATCTTTTAGCATGTACCGGAGATCACACAAAAGAGTAAATGTGCTTGGCTTGAGATGCACTTGGGTCAAATTGTTTGCTCGCTGCATCTGAGTGTACTTAGACCCTTTTACCATCATTTAGAGATGGCGGAGGGGGGCGGGAAGAAATGGCCTAATATATCTCTCTATTTAGCCTGTTTAGTACATGTTGCATTTTCTGAGAAAAAGAGCACCGGTACTTCTGTAACATAAATGTTAGAAAGGAAACGAGATTATATTTAGCCCGTTATGGAGTTGTTAGGTAATTAAAGGTGCTTACTGAGACAGGCATCACTGAGATGTGCTTTGCCGTTTTTCTTCAGAAAATGTATTGAGTTAGATGATGAAATGGTAAAAGCTTTCTGCATTCTACAAGGCTTTGCAAACATTTCCTTATGAAAATAAATCATTGTTAAACTAGAGTAATCACTGTTTTTTTTTTATCTGTACTTAAATCATATTATCGACAGATTTAGCACTGTCTCACTATAGTAACTATTGCTTATGGTAAAACAAATGGTAAGCACTCCTCCAAAAAAAGAGTTTTTACATCTTCTCTAGAATAAAGCCATGGTTAAGACTTAACTTCCTAAGACTGCCTGTTAAGATAGTTCTCACACTAGCACTCTTAACATTTGCACAAACGCTTCATAACATGCTCCCAGAAATTGCTATCAGGACACTTGTCTCTTCTAATATCATGGCAGATGTTGTCTACAACGCATTTCCATACTCCAAAATTACACTGCCGTCGACACAATGGTGATCGGCCTAGTCAAGGTTATACGTCTGTCATGTTGTTGTCACATCCGACTTCATAAACCTCCTCGACAATCTCATTTCGAGCGGGGGGGGTTTGCTGAATAAATGAATTTTCGTCTAGAACTCTTCACTGTTCCCCATCTCTCCTTTATCTTCTTCAGCTTCGTTTAATGTCAATATTTAAATCATTTGTCTCAGAGTTGTTGAATCAGCTCAACATATTTCGCCGCGACACAGAGACGACAGTTCCACTCAGTGCACCCTGTGAAAACTCGCACCGCTGCCCCTCCGGAATGAGAATTCTCTAAATCAAACTGTCACCCCGAGCGATACTGCGGATAGACAAAAGCTTTACACATTTTATCTCTTTCTTTATTTCTTTCTGCCCTTTATTTAGATATATTTCTTTGTCAGTTTCTCTGTCTCTCTTCTACTCCATCCGAGTTCACTCTCGGGCTGATAATAGTCGAGATGAAGCTGCACGTTGGGGCGCTATCTCTGCTAGCTTTGTTTACAGGGACGTAGAGCCGAGGCAAGGACTGATGAAGGTGAGAGGCTGACTAAATTAGCATAACGTTAGCCTCCCTGGGACCGCGATATTGTTGGGTCCGTGATCTTGCCCGAAGTAAGGACGGGAAGGGGCCAGCCTCTTACACGGCGGTGTTAATTGTTCCGCTACCTACCGAATGTTTAATATCTAATGCATAGAAACTGCCCCATTGTGCATATTTTTTGTAAGCCTTCAGTGTATGTCCGCTACTAGATTGTAGTTTTTAGTTGTACGAGCATGCATTAAAAAGTACTAGACAATGATAGTTTTGCTTGGAACTGTTGGACACTTTTGTCTGCCTCTTGCTCACCATTTGGTCCAACTGTTTAATATGTAAGTGGAAATGTTTCTACATAACTTGTTTTAAGCATTTAAAATCTGTAAATACTACAGTATAATACAAGAATGTGATAGATATTTAGTACCAGTGTGTGTGTACACATTAATATCTAATGTTATTTAGACATCACTGTACTATGGTATAATCACTGTACTTTTGCAAGACTGTGCAATACTGTATGAGTTTTCCATTTTAATAACTGCAAGTAATATTTTATTCCCTTAAAAAAATCTAGTTTCTCAACATTATTGCATTTTTGTCCGTTGTAAATCTCCTTACTCGTAAGCAGCCGGAAGCCTGATTACAAATCTCTGTTGTTATGAGTCAGAAGTTGAGCGAAGCCATGTCTAGCGGGGAGTTGTTTCGCACTTGTTCAGGATTTTAAGAAACTGTGTTTGACTTTTTTATATCGATCAGTATGTCTGAGCTCCCAAGGCTGGCAGATAACATCAGACAGGCAGTTTCAAGCCCCTGATATCTGCAGCGCTCATACCTTCATATTGTTCTCTCAAGGAGTCTGAATGACACGCATACTACCACATTAATGCGTTATTTTCTGCAGGGAATGGAAAAACCCCACTGAATTTTCCTTAGAGATTAATTCAATTTATTGTACGTTTTTACAAAACCATATGGTGTGATGTTCTGCGCTGTAAGCGACACAATGGAAGTTAAGCTAATGGAAACTTTTTGTTATTTCACAGTCATGCTTGTGTTATCCGAGGACAAGTGGTGACTTCAGATGGGACTCCGTTGGTCGGTGTGAACATCAGCTTCATCAATAAACCAGCCTATGGCTACACCATCACCCGACAGGATGGCAGGTATGATGCATTACTCTTGACATGAACAGCTCAATGCACACATCTACCTTCATATGTTTCTAGATTGATCGTCAAAGTGTGCTCCAAATCTTAGGTGAATGTTGTCTTTTTCAACAGATTGTAATGTAAACCCCAAAGAAAAAAAAATAGGTGAAGCGGCTTTTTAGTCATTGTGCCTCAAAAATCTGGAACCTATCAAATTTGAATTTGTCAGGCTTCAAGTATTTGCATTTTTAAACAGCGTCTGCTTTGACTTTTTTTTCTTTGTTATATTAACATTTTTATTTCTTGTTATTTATTAGCATTAGATTTGTTTTTTAATTATTATATAAATACTTTTATTTATTATTATAACAGTGTGTATTATTATTATTATTATTATTATTATTATTATTATTACAAATATTAGTAGTACTAGTCACATTAATAATAATAATAATAATAATAATATTATTATTATTATTTTATTTTTACGTTTGACATAGCATAGATTTGTGTTGCTGACTAAAATGTTTTTTATAAACAGTTTTTTCTTTCATGCCTTCTTCATCTTACCTGAACATCAAGTATACATCTGTATCCCCTTATTTTATTCCTAGCACACCATTGAAACACTTTGCTTGGACGTTCTGTTTTTAGGTGCCTTTTGTAGCCATAAACAATCTTCCATCCCTCTGGTTCTCTCTAATTTTCCCTCTCGTTCTCATAAACACATCCTCTCCCTCTCGCAACCGCCCATCAAAACGGACTCAATACAGCATAAAATCAGAAATGTGCCTGTTCGCTTGCTTACAAATGAAAAAGCACTGATTTCATTTGACTGTTTTTCGGTCCTGGTGGCCCAGCTTTTTAAATTACTTAACCGCTAGACTAGGATTGACAGTGTCACATGCATTGAATGTTCATGTAATACAAAATTTAGCCTAAAGTAAGACTCCAGAAATCCATTATACATTTGTTATGATGTATTGTGAGTAGCTTATGCAACCCTGTTTCCCTGAAGGAGAGATTGGAGTGCTGCGTCACGTCACCAACAAACACTGAGCTACAGGCGGTAGGCTCAGAAGACATCATGCGGATTATTCATGTAGAGGTCTAACCCATTGATCTGGTTAACCCCTTTGGCTCTCTGTGTGCACTGAAAGGCTGAATGCACAAGGCCTAATAAAATTTGACACTTGTGCCTGAGGTTCTAGTGTGATTGATAACGGCCTTGCGAAACGCTCATCGATTGGTATTGCAGCCTTGGGGGCCATGTGCATGTCCGTGTAATGGTTATATGTGCGGGTTTTTGCCCACATGACTAGTATGGCAGGGCAATATGACACATTTTTTAAATTGACTACATGAGGGTTGTCTGCAGTGTTAGAGGTACTTTGTAATCACTTTGTAAAGTTTTTCAAAGGAAAAGTAGCTTGTTACTGGAAGAGCTGTTATTTTTATTGTCATTTTATGTAGTTAAGTAATTAGTAAAACCTTTTAGGCACTACCAACTAGGAGAAAGTTCACCCATAAGGAATAGTTCACCCAAAAATTAGACCCCATTGAAAAAATACTATGGTCAAGTCAATGGGGTCCATACTGGGTGAACTATTCCTTTAAAGCTAAAAAACAAGAGGAAATGTAAGTGTCCAGCTACATAAAAAAGTGAAAAAGAAATGTAATGTGCAGGTTAAGAGATTCTTTGGGCACTTGCACATACACACACTCTCTCTCACTCGCATTACTGTTTTTCTTTTCCTCTCTCATTCTGCAAATGCATCCCAACATGCTCTTTGTGAACTCCCACTGAGCACAGACAAACGTTCACGTTTTAGCAAGGGCACAGCAACAAAGGCATAGCGGACCTTTGTTTATCAGGCCTGCCAATGAGAGAGCTCTGTGAATAGCCCGTTGGGATATGTAGTTGAATTAATGTTCAGGCGGCGTGATGTGTGACTACAGATGAATGCTCCAGAAACAAAGACACGCTGCAGTGTTTTTCACAAGTCCAAGTATCACGTGCCGAGCGACTGTTATTTGGATGCTGTTATTTGGACCCTGTTTGTTTGAGTGTTCAGTACGTGTGCTTTTATGTCTAGCAGGGAATGTTTTATATGTGCGTGGACAATACACGAGAGAGAAGATCAGAGTCTTTCTGAATGCTGTAATGAAATTTATGGCGTAGCCTACATACAAAATACAATTCAATTCTGTTAAGTGCCGTCTGTGGTGGAGCTCTTTAAGCGATGCAACACTATAGAAAACAGTTCTTGTTGGTCCTCAGAGCATTTCTGTTGGCTGAAAGAACTTTTAATAGGTACTCCATTCAATGCCTGATTAGAAATGGTATGTAGAAAAGTATGATGTTTGTGGTTTTACCTGTTGAAAATGATGTTAGCTATTAGCTTAGCATACACAACTGCTTAGCAAACTATTTAGACTCTGCTTACCGTTGCTTTAAGAACTTAGCGGTAGCCAGCTAGCCTGACAATTTTTATTAAATGTATCCAAAGATAATAAATATGGCAGTGACCGGCACCCATTGACTTCCTTTGTATCTTGTGTCCATACTATGAAAGTGAATGGGTGCCGGTAACCAGCATTTTGCAAAAATATCTTCTTCTGTGTTCTGCTGAAGCCAGAAAGTCATACAGGTTTGACATGACATGAGGGTGAGTAAATAATAAAATATCTTTATTTTTGGGTGAGCTATCCCTTTAAGGAATAAAGATTATGGTACAGTTGATGCTAGGTAAAATGGTTGGTCTTGAAAAGCCATTTAATTGTGATTTTAGTCAGCGATTATAGGGATATCAGTCTTCCTCTATTCAAGCGGATAGGACTGTGGTCTTGCTGTGACTGAAATAGCTGCCTGGAGGTGTTGCAAACATGGCTGCCAAGTGCCCTGACTTTGATGTATCCGATTTTCTACAAGTTATTTTAAAATTTGCTAAGCTAAAACAAGATATTGGAATAACGTTGAGACATTTTTAAACACAGCTTGCAAATGCTAACACCAGCATTGCTGCATTGTCCTAAAGTTACAATAGCGCAGACAGCCCACTACACACGTAGATGAATAATATCTCAGTCTCAACGTCTTTTATCTAAGCTTGCTGTGCTTTAAAGCAACAAAGGCACACATCGCTGCATACATGCCCACTGCAGAGTGAGAAACCTTGCCAGTTTATTCCCCAATAGAGAATAACGACATGACACGGCACCCATTCAAACCCATTTTATTAATGCAGATTCAAAAGCACAGTGTATTAAATTGAACCAGTGGTCCATTGTATGGCAATCACATTGTGCAGCTGCCAGATAAAAACCATCCCAACTAACTGGCGCCAAATCCTTTTCAATTGAATCCCATCATTTGGAGAAACATAATGAATTACAGCCTTTATTAAGTCTGGTTTTGATAGCGGAGTAACAGTGAATGATGATGATTAAAATGTTAGTAAATGGTGTTATGTGGCAATGAAGTGGTATTGTGATGTCATTGAATAGTAAATCAAAATACCATTTTATAGAATGTGATGGTTAATAAAATTACTGTGGCTTCGTACACTATCCGCTTGTTACGTCTGACGTCATGTACGACTGCTTCCGGGTCCTATCAGATGCCAAAGGGAAACAATAATAAACATTCATGGGACATTAGACACATTAGACACACAATAATAGAAACTCAGTACACTCTTTTATCCAAAACATTTTATCTCAGAAGACAGTCCACCTCTGAGCACCTGAGATGGACACTAATGCTAAAAGGATTTTTTTTAAACAAAACTTTGTTATGCAACTGTACCATAGTACCATACCGTAATCTAAACGAACTCATTCTTTCTGTTTCAGCTTCGACCTGGTGAGTAACGGAGGCATGGCCATTGCCCTAAGGTTCGAGCGCGCTCCGTTTATCACTCAGGAGCACACCTTGTGGTTGCCGTGGGGGCGATTCTTCGTCATGGACACCATTGTGATGCGACACGAGGTGAACGACATCCCCAGCTGTGACCTGAGCAGCTTTACCCGACCCATGCCCATCGTTCTGCCCGCCCCGCTGACGGCATTCGCCGGGACCTGCAGCGAGAGGGGTGCCGTGGTGCCAGAGATCCAGGTGCTGAAATTTATACACTTCAACACAAAATTGCATGACTGCTCCAAACAGATGAAAGTCGATTTTGTCGCGATTGATTCCAGGCTGGTGTTGGTTTGTAATGATTTTCTGATAGACAGAGAGGGCAGATATTGGGAAATGTACATCAGGAGAGAACCACAGAGCTTCTGTCCCATGTGGCAGCTGTACGATTTTATCTCCTGTGTGTAATTGGGCAGAGATACACAGTCCAATTTACTATGCCAGGCGTTTTCTGAAGAACGATAATTACATTTAGACAGAAAACCGTGTGGAAGCTTTTCTTGTCTGAATCCTGGTGGAGCTTCACAGTCAGTGCTGGAAAATGAGTCTGTGTTTTTGACTTGAGATTGGTTGTCATTGTGCGTGCATATGTGTGTGTGCGTGTGCACAGATATCTGATTATTTTCAGTGTTATTTAGGGTGCCGGTGGGACACTGAAAGTACAAACGTTTTATACAGTTCTAGTCAAAAATTCAGACACAATTGACAAAAATCTCATGATTTCTTATCGTCTTAAAAATCTATCAATTTGAAGATGCATATTTCAATGTTTGAAATTACTTTTGTAGACACAAACATAATTGTGCCAACATATGATTTTCTTAAATTAGAAAACAAAAATTTTATTTAAAAAATATTTTTAAAATGGATTACTTGGAGCAAATAATGAATAAAAAGCCAGATAGAGTCCAGCATAGATAGAAATTTCTTCAGTGTTGTTTTAAAAGCTTCTAGGTTGAGACCTCAAGAAACTGAATGATAAAATGTCAGGAGTATGATTTTACAAATTCTAGACAAAGTGTGACTACTTTTATATAAATATAACATAGTGTTCATTTATTTTGGATGATTTCAATCACAACATAATTCACACAGTTACAATTGTGTTATTTCATGATGAGTTTACTACTATTCTAAAATGTGGAAAAAATCTAAACAGTGAGTAAGTGTTTCCAAACTTTTGACTGGAACTGTATATGTATATTATAAATATTATTTGTCTTTGTTGTCATTTTTGACATTTTTAATCTCTTCCTTTTAAACAAAGCCATCTAAGTGCAATTTATTTATTTGGTTTATTTAAAGGCAGTTACTGTAATTGATTTTTTTTGCTCATTGTACAGTGTTGTTTTCTGTTATATCCATGCTTGCCTGTTGTCTTCTCTTTGTACGCGTCCTTGGTGGTTTCTTTGCGCATCTGTGTGTGTGTTTGTTCAGGACCTCTGCTTGTACCTGTGCGCCACCCTCCTAATTATTTTGTCTTTGGTTAACAAGATTAATGACTCAGCCTTACATGGATTGTGCTGTCCGGGCTATTATTATCAGCACAGATCTGTCCCATCCTAGAAGTTATTTACAAACACTTACGTATGCATCTACACACACATAGTTTACAAACTGAAGAGTTAGTGACGGCTTTCTTATCAGCGTATTGACGAAGTAACGGTCAAAGTGTTTATTGGTCGGCTCTGTGTTTGACTGTGATAGTGAGCTGATACTGAGAGTTAATGAGCGCTATGTCAAGTGCAATGAGACAACTTCCTGTGAGGATTCACAAAAGTGTTGGGAATGATGCTCACGTAACCTGTCCTTATTTTTTTCTTCTTTTTTAAAAAACATGTTACATAATAGGAGTCACGCAAAAAAAGTCAAGTAATACTGTATGTGGGTCATATTTCATCACCAAATCAAAAGAAAAATAATAAAAACGTGTCTGTAACTGTCAGATTTATAGATAGAATTAGGCCTGTTGGAGAACATTAAGGCCTTTTTTATTGTTATATTATTTTTATGTAATATAATTTTGAACAACCACATTAAAATTTAGCGAAAACTAATAAATTATTTTTATTTAAATTGTAAAGTAGTAGTTGTTACCGTGCATCAGACGAGGCAGAACACGAGAGTACAGATTAAAGTCTTTTACTGAACTTCATCAGAGGAATAACAAACAGGTACAAACCTCACTTCAGAGGGGAATCAAGAACAGGCATAGATAACAGCGCTGAGATTAACTTAGAGACTTTCCAGAACAAAATGCACGGTTGACAGACAAAGTAACGACATCCAAAATAACAACATCCAGATAACAACAATACCAGACAATAACTAACCAAAAAGACACACATTATAAAGAGTCCATTAACAAGGTGAAACAGGTGATGATGGTTGCGGGGCTGAGTGCTGGTGATCGATGGCAGGTGTGCGGGTGCAATGGATTGTGGGAAATGAAGTTCAAAAGAGAGGTGCAAGGTGAAACCGTGACAGTAGTATTCGTGGAAGTATAATTTTAATTAAATAATTGTAATATCAAGAAAAGGTCATCATTAATAATATCATATAAATTAAATTAGTTGTTATAAAAATTTAATGCAAAAAATATGTGGTCCAGCTTTATTTAAAAAACATTTATATGAATGATGAATTTCTAAAGTGGTTTTTTTTTTAGATTCATGCAAGGGTTTCATGCTGTGCCCATGCGTCTAGTAGTCTGCTGTAATGAAAAACGAATTCATTCAGTGTTGCCAACTTAGCGACTTTGTCGCTAGATTTAGCGACTTTTCAGACCCCTTTAGCGACTTTTTTTTTAAAAGCCTAGCGACAAATCTAGCGACTTTTGGACAAACCTTAGCAACTTTCCAAATGCCGGCAGTACTGTCCTGCGAGCGCGAGCGAGGTTTTGCTTTCGGTACAGCAGTTACACCTCTCCCTGTGTCTGCTCTGATCAGTGAGGGCTGGCTCCAGCTGAGAGGAGCAGCACATTCCAGCGACTGCACGACATCTGACATAGACGTGAATGAGCTACGCATGTGCAAACGGTGTTGCCACGGACAAATCACTTACCTGCTTCTCATTTGTTTCAAATAAAACTATTTAATTTTACCGTTTCTTCTTCATTAATTGATAACAGTGTTATACTGGACATTATGTGCTCATGGATTAGAGGAAACAGTTATAAAGTACAACCATTAGGCAGAATGCAAACATGATGTCATTACATCATTAATATGCAAATTTACGCATGACGTCACTTAGCGACATTTAGCGACTTTTCGGGCAGACTTCAGCTACTTTCCATTGAAAATAGTTGGCAACACTGAATTCATTTTCTGTTATTAATATACTAAGGATGTTAAATAATGCAAACATATCACAGCGGGATACATCTACCACATAATGAGAAGATTTGTTACTGTTTGCTCATCTTACGATCTCAATTTTACTGTCACTAATAACTCAAAATCTCCCTACAGACCCTCCAAGAAGAGGTGCGAATCCCTGGCGCAGACATTCGTCTGGGATACCTGAGCAGCCGGACGGCGGGATATAAATCCCTTCTGCGTATCACCCTGACCCACTCCATCATACCGTTCAGCCTGATGAAAGTACATCTTATGGTGGCTGTTGAAGGAAGACTCTTCAGAAAATGGTTCTCAGCAGCACCAAACCTCTCCTATGATTTTGTCTGGGACAAAGCAGACGTCTACAGCCAGAAAGTATACGGCCTGTCTGAAGCTTTTGGTGAGTGGGTTTCTTGCCACTAACTGAAACATAGATTGTATAGATTAATCTTTAAAACTTGCTTTCACTTCGCTCCTGCCAGTGTCTGTGGGTTTCGAGTACGAATCTTGCCCGGATCTCATCCTCTGGGAGAAGCGGACGGCCATTCTTCAGGGATACGAGACCACAGCATCCAACCTGGGTGGCTGGAGCCTGGACAAGCATCACGCACTGAACATCCAAAGTGGTAAGCTGGTACATACAGAAAGATAAAAGATATTTATGTCCAATGACAGGCAAACAAATAAGCACAAACACACTCACTCAATTACTCGCCAACAATTCGGTCTGTCCGTTTTTCCTGCTGCTGAGACATTCATTAATGTTCACCGCTTGCCGGAAAAAAACTGGAAGGTTGAACTTTAATACAGCTTGACATTTGGATTGGGAGCGGATGTTATCTGTTTGACGGGGCCTTATTGGGGTGAGCCGGGTCAATTTTCTTATTGCTGCTGAATTGGCCCTAAAAGCAGGGAGCGCGTAAACGACTACGTTCGGTTTCTGTCAGGATTTGTTCTCGTCAGCATAGCATCACACTCATCTTAGTAAATGAAGCGTACTTGCAGCAAGAGTATTAGGCGTGCAGGTGGCAGTTGGATCTGTCGGTGAAGTCAGCGCTGTCAACATGGAGACTTGCTGGACAATTTACTCAAATTCCTTTGTTTGTCTTTTTCCAAGTGGCCAAAGCTTTTAATTACAAAGAAAATTATGCCAAAGGTTGTTCAGTGATGTTTATCCACATTTGTTTTTAAATTTTGATACACTTAAAAACACTTAAAAACACTTAAATAATCTATTTCAATTCTTAAATAATCTAATATTCAAATTTATTTTTTTTATTATTTTTTGTCGAGCAAATTTGGAAAAAACCTTAATCAGTGAATGCTTTTTAGCTTTTGGTGTGAAGGTCTACAGGAATGCATTGGTTTAATGTAAAAGCTTTTGACAAAATAAGCAGTCGTTGTAAACGGGATCTCTGCTAGAACGCCTGCTTTTTAAGCCAATCAGCACAGCGAATGTTATTTAGCATCTCTCTAAATGCTGCATGGTTCAACAGGTGCTCAGGAAGAAAACGGTGTGAAACGAAAATGACTAAAAATTGAGTTTCACAGACTCTTCCACTCACTGTCGCTTTCAAATGGAATTTGCTGAGAGCTTTTCAGCGAGGTGGAGAGCTGTAGGTTCATTGAAGCGTGCGATGGTGATTCAGATTGACTGTGTTAGTGATAATAAGGGGAAGATGTCTTTCCTGCTGTGGCTATGGACCTTCACTTAGCTGGTTCCTGTACGGGGGCGACTATCTGTGGGAGATAAAAATACTGGGTGATAAATGTGAATTCAGTTGAGTTTAGCACACCTACGCTCTACTGGTTATTTAATGAAATCCTTTCTCGACTGTCCTTTTGCTCTGTGACAGTGAATGCACCATGCAAATGAAGTTAATGTCATCAAAACTGAGCTGAATTGGCTTCAAAATCTCTTTAATCTCCTCAAATTCAAATCGCTGATTTTACAGCAAAAGCCTGTTGAGATTGAGCAGAACAGAATTTGGTTTAATTACAGTAAATAGAGTCATGTGAAATTTACTAAAGACTGAAATAGAAAAGTCATTTTTTATTTAAGTTGCAGATATAAACATGCAGATATAGTCTACATAAAAACTGTATATAAACCTCACAAATGACCAAAATATAACAATTATGCCAAATAATGTAGGATAAACTGTTGAATTGGACACTTTTATACTAAAACATCTATCAAGAATTTCTGTTACTATTTAAAATATTTATAATTTATTAACAATAATTGCCATCTTTGTTTGAAACAAGATTGCAAGTATTTTCGAGTTATTTTCTTGACGTGGATTTAAGTCAAATTTAAGTCAAACGTTACCTCAAATTATGAATCATTATTATAATCTTACTGTTTAAACATGGATATTTTAAATAATTTGCTCAAAAACTAATTTTCATTCATTTTTAACCATATAAAATTATAAACTGCAGCTTTAATTTTCTTTCACATTATTTTGCTGTATCTCATTTGTATAATACACACATTGATATTGACCCTATATTAGAATAATGTTTTCAAGTATAATGCCCATAAATGTTGTGTAGGTTGGCATTGGACCATATTTTTATCAATGCGACTGATTCATTAAATTGCTCAATTAAGTCTAAAAAAATCTAGTAAACAACGTTTTCATAATATTTCTCACAGGTATCCTGCACAAGGGCAACGGCGAAAACATCTTCATCTCCCAGCAGCCCCCGGTCATCGGAAGCATCATGGGTAACGGCCGGAGACGCAGTATCTCCTGTCCAAGCTGTAACGGGCTAGCTGACGGAAATAAACTGCTGGCACCTGTAGCTTT
The DNA here is from genome assembly GCA_019155185.1 of Beaufortia kweichowensis. Lineage (NCBI taxonomy): Eukaryota > Metazoa > Chordata > Actinopteri > Cypriniformes > Gastromyzontidae > Beaufortia > Beaufortia kweichowensis. Next base: position 4,716,440 of record CM032811.1, read on the forward strand.
AGCCTGCGGATCTGACGGTAGTCTTTACGTGGGGGATTTCAACTACGTCCGACGGATCTTCACCACAGGAAATGTCACAAGTGTCTTAGAGCTCAGGTTTGACATTTTGCATACAGTAGATATACAAACACCTAATAATAAAAAGTTTCTTTGGACGGCTACCTTTAGATAAGCTGCTTATATTACTGGCCTTTTATATTTCATTCAGATTGCTATTGCCAAGCTCCAAGAGATATAGGATAGGATGAACCCAAGACAGTTTCATTCATTTTGCTTCTTTTAACCTAGTAGCCACACCAGACGTTCTAATTGGTTGTGTGTAAACATTTAATTAACATCTTTAATAGCTTCTTCATCAAATGCATCTACTAGATGTCATTCTGTCATCCACCTGTAAACATTTTAGAGATGTATTGCAAAATTACATCGTGGCAGAATAAACAAACAAGCGAGTGGTTCTCATCTAATTTTGCTTTAGCGGACATCATGTTCAAACTAACACGGCCAGATTTGATTGGTATACAGAAATTGAATATTGCACATTGAAATTCATCGTTTATAATATTTACCTAGTTTGCACCAAAAAAGAGTTTTAATTGGACTTTGAGATGAGAACCACTGATCTTGTACATATTTCAAATAGATTAGATTCACATTTAAAACTGTCTGGAGTACTTTTCATTTATTTGGTCATTCTTCTTTTTCATTCATTAACGCATGTATTAAAAACTAACTCTGCAAGCTAACCCTCTTGTTTCCTACTTTCTTCTTCCTCCCCATGCTGCTTTCGCTTTATACAGAAATAAAGATTTCAGGCATAGGTAAGAGATCTTCTTAAGAGTACACCTTTAAGATGAATGCATATCAATGGAACGCAATATTCCTTGGAGGAGTCTTTTTGATATAAAGTTGTTTTTGTATCTGCCTGAGGTGTTTATCATAAAAAACTACCAGCGAATACATAAAAACACACAATCTCCAGATAGCCGTTAAAGCGGGCAGTGCTACGACTGGTCTTTGAAATAGTGCTGTAGATGAATGGAGACTGTATTGATGCATGGGTAACCTCTGAAAGTGGGCTACCACAATAGAAAAAAACGCTTAAAGAATTATGTGTACGTGGAAGAGAGCCACAGTCAGGGCACATAATTTGAAATGTCAGACAGGAAGATGGAAAAGCAGTTACGAGCTAAGCATAAGCCCGGTTTCAGCATTTTAAATATTTCTCGCCTTCGGGGGACACGGCTCTCTAAAGGAATATAATTACTCACCCCTCCCTGTCGAAAATACCCGCGCTGCATTACCCACAATCCAGCGTGATATTTCACCGGATGACAAATTACACATTCAGAGTGCCGTCGGATCTAAATACACAGTTCGTTAACATGTTTGATTTGACAAATGGCAGCGTGGCGTCGAGAAAAAAGCGCTAGTCATCAAACTTCGATCTAAGCTTTCAAATATAACACACATCCTCCCTGCGGTGCTGTGAACCCTTAATATGGGGTGTGCGGCATAACCAGCTGTGGGTTTTGACAGGCGGCGGCGTGACAGCTAGAGGTGTGATGATCAGGTATGACTGACAGGATGTTGAGCTGATTCTTCAAGAGAGGTTAGGTAAACCCTGGACACCTGCAGGCTTTAAAAAATGCCCTATCGTTCATTATGAGCTCTCGGTTGATCCCTGCATCCTCGGGCCGAGCTTCCCGTGGTTGATTCTGTCAGGGTACGGGTGGCGTGACACCTCATGTCACGTTTAGATGTGGAACTATGCGGTTAATGACTTGAAACTGGCATATAGAGCTGCGTGATGCATGTTGGTAATGCCAGCTGGGGCAATCGCACAATAGATAACGCACCTAATTTAATTGAACGACATCAACAGCCAGACATCACAACTTTCATAGCTGTTAGCAACACCTGTTTAGGATTTACTAACTTTACCTGTGGATGAAGTGCAATTTGGCATATGCCAAAGACTATAGATGATAACAGACACCATTGTGCTGTTGTTACAAATAGGGGAAAAGTGCAACACAAAGAAATGATTTCCTGCTGGAAAACAATAGTAAGTGACACAGAAATTCTAATAGATTTAACCTGTTAACTGAAAAATGTTTCACCTGTGAAATGGTGACACTTTAATATTATATGGTTGACTTCCAATCTAATCACAACTAAATATTGATGAAAAGGTCTAAGAGTAAATATTTGACACAATCTTGTAACAACAATAAACATAAACTAAACAAATTAATAAAAAAGTTAATATCATCTGTGAAAAAATAAAATTGAGAAAATTTTTTGAAAATTGTGGTTCGCATAGTGCATTTTAATGTGTATTCTCAATATGTGCAGTGACAGTTGTCAGGTTAATGGTCATAATGGGAATTGTATTGGTTTTAATGAAAACTTTAATGGTCTCTGTGGGTCTACTGTCTACTGGTAATGTTGAATTATGTTGATGGGATGTAATCTAGCGGGTGGGAACCAATAGGACACCATTAAATCCTGCGTAAATGAATTTTGTAATGGTTTTAATGGTGGAGCTGATGGTTCATAATGGTATTTGTGAAGAAAACCATCAGAGTTTCTAATGTTTTTCCAGCAGGGCCGCCTACCCCTAGAGTGTAGTCACTTTTCTTTAAATGGACTTTGGTTGTGCATTCATTGACAAATATTATTTCAGACAGATGGGTCCATTTATACTAGGGATGGGCAAACTCGGTCCTGGAGGGCCGCTGTCCTGCAGAGTTTAGTTCCAACCCCAATTAAACACACCTGAACCAGCTAATCAAGGTATAATTAGGCATACAAGAAACTTTGAAGCAGGTGTGTTGAGGCAAGCTGGAGCTAAACTTTGCAGGACAGCGGCCCTCCAGGACCGAGTTTTCCCATCCCTGATTTATACTGTTACAATTACATTTAGCTGTATATTTCAAGTGGCTTCTTTGTCCTATTGGTCCTTAACCAGGTTTTAGTTCTTCTTTTCATTGTAAAGGTTCAGCTTTGGGGTATACAAGCTAGCTCGTTCACCAGCAAAACACCTCGCTAATAATAATTCATCTTATATAGGTGTGTAAAACCAGCCACAAGTTATATTTGCAACCATAAAAGAACAGTCATCAATTCTCACGTGACAACAAATTGGATGTGTATGTATGTGCGTGTGTGCGCGAGCTAAGGAGAGAGCAAAGCTAGACCATGATCTCTCTGCCATACCCACTGACCCCATTGCGCAAGTGTCGCTCACCTCCATCCTCACACCAACATGCTGAAAAATCCAATTATCTTTCCCGGACCAGCTGTAGTCTGTGAATATAGATGGAGTCTGTGAAGGTCAGGGTGTTCTCCTCTTCGCAGAAAGCACAACACCACGTACCTCTCATAAAACATTGTACCATAACACGAACACAAAAACATCCACGTGAAGCATCAGACTCCCCCACAGACTTAGGATTAAGATTTTTCTTGACGAACCGTTTTACCTCCTTTCCAAACTGTGGACATCAGTCATTGCTTAGCGGCCACATAGTGAAGTGCCGGCCCTCGGGTCAAGCAGAGCGGCCTGAGCTTCTGGAAGGTCAGTTGTCTGTCTGAATAATGGATCGAAGCTGACAGTGCCACAGACCTGGCGCTATTCCCTTCCACACGCTGGCGTCAGGGCACTGGGATTTGGCTCTGACAGCCTTGGAGTTTCAGGGATAGACGTCCAGGGTTTGTTTAATGGGTTTTGAATGCCGGTCCAAAGACAGGTTGGGTGTTAATAATGATGGTATTTGGCAGAAATCTGTCCTAGCGTCTGTTGCAGCCAGTCATCTTTCGAGTGCTAATATAGCCCTGCCTGCGGAGTGCCGCTTGTGACAAACAATGTTTTTCGTTGAACGATTGCGTTCTCTCGCTGTGACCTTTCTCACTTTGTTAGGCTTTAAATGCTGTTCGAGATCAGCTTGGCACCAGTAATGATGGTATTTGACAGATGTGTGTCATAGCATTTGTTGTGGCTAGTCATTGTTAGCGTGCGGCCGCAGCTCTAGATAGAGTGACACTTTGCACAAAAAGGCATTTTATTTCATGTTTTAGTCTTTTGCTGTGACCTTTCTTACTTTGTTAGACATTAAAAGCTGATCCAGAAGTTGGATGCCAGTAATGATGGTATTTGGTGGAAGTGTGTCATAGCTAGTCATTGTCAGCAAACCACCACAGCTCTTGGTAGAGTGACACTTTGTATGAAAAAATGCTTTTCACGTCATGTTTTGGTAACCTTTCTCACTTTGTTAGGCTTTAAATGCTGATCCCAAGACAAGTTGGGTGTTGGTAATAATAGTATTTGACAGCATTTGCCAGGCCCTGTTGTCTTTGGAGTGAAAAATGCTTTTCTTTTAATGTTTTGGTTCTCTTGCTGTGCCTTTTTTCACTTTGTTTGAAAAGAATAAACCTCTTCAAGAAGGCATCATTCCGGAAAGGCGAAAGCTTTTTGTACATTTTTAAAACAAAATCCTGATTGTTACCTGGAAAAGGCACTTTGTAATTTTCGCCACAATTCTGCTACATTTTTCACTCATTATAGCTAATCAGCCGGTACAGTAATTTCATGTTTTTCAGTGCACTCCAACTGGTCAAACATTGTGCAAACCTGCAGTCACTTTCAGGTGTATTTCACCACAAGCGGTCTTTGACTACAGATGTAGCCGTCAACACAACTACAATTAGAACATATCACGAATCAAACAACAAGTTAAAATTGCAGCCATCCACCAGTTTTCTATGAATCTGATTAGCGTATAGAAACCTGCCTCCAGGTTTAAGTTTTTCCCACCATTGAGACTCCACTTTGAGCCTGATTGAAGTCGTTTTGTCAGGCTTTCAAGTTCCCAAACCCCCCGCGTGGTTGTTAGGAATAACTTTGACTGTTCGGCTTTGTCATGTTTTTCGGCCTGTGGGCATTTTTTGCTTCAGGAATACACAATGTGTTTAGGTAACGGCTCTAGACCACATTTATCTCCAGAAGGAAGTTTCCCTGCAGGGGTTTGGCAGCACACATATTTAAACGCAAACTGGCAGCACATGAGACGCAAGAACCACAACTTTACATTAGCTACATGTGTTTCTATATTTGTGCATATACACATTGAAAGATTGATGGCGAGGACATTTTGCAGACATTTCATGCTATGACAGTGGGATTGTCTGGTGTTGAGTCTGATTTGTATCATACTTATTCACTCAGTGCAAATTATTAAGCAACAGTTTTACACATAGATTTACACTTTGAAAACAACATAGAGGCCAATGAATAACTTTAATTTATATCAGGGACTTATAGCGAATGTATGGCACTTGTGTCAGCTTATTAAGGTAACTCCTGAATTAGAAATATGTGTCCTTGCTCATGTTCATCATCTAGTAACTGTGTTTTATAAAACGAATATATTTGAGGTCATGCTGTATTGTGCACAGCACAGCCTCTCATAACATAATACTTTTAATGTTTATACTTTTAAATTAAAAATTTAACATTTATGTGTAGGCTTTTTGAGCAATTGCATTTCTCAACACTCTGTGCAGATTGTTTAAGTAGACATACAGAATACTTCACAATCCTGCTGAATGTGTAATGCAACCTTTGATGACTGTTATTCTTCTGCTTATTTCAGCAATAGCCCTGCACATAAATATTACCTGGCCACCAGTCCTGTTTCGGGGGCGCTGTACCTATCAGACACCAGCAGCAGGAAGGTCTTTAGGGTAAAGTCTCTGAATACAGTAAAGGATGTAGCAAAGAACCTCGAGCTGGTGGCGGGCACGGGAGATCAGTGTTTGCCTTATGATGAGACGCGCTGCGGCGATGGAGGGAAAGCCGTGGAGGCCACACTTACCAACCCTAGAGGTAACGTTTTTATCATACTGATAGCTCAGATGTCAATATTTGGTGGTTTAAATACCCATGTGAGGTCTCTTAAAGCATGATTTTACATAGTAAAGTGCTGTTTTCAGAATTGTCACATCCATAACAGTCCATATTACAATTAAAATGAATTTTATGTTCTTTATAGAGACATTTTTCTTCATTTGCTGAGTAGTATGGCTTCTGGTTTGTGCAGTTTAATTCATAGAAACGTGTTTCCAAAATAATGTTTGTATTAGTCTGTAATGGATTTGAGAACTAAAGTGACTTTTAGCCGGAGTCACACAAAGATTTGTGTTGATATAAACCCAAGGCATCTAAATCCAGTGTCAGCCCCAAATCCACAGATTTTTTTTGCAACATCCAGTCCACAGCTGTTCGATGTGGTTTTAATACACTTGTTCATTGTGTAGCGAATTTAGAGCTTCAAGCTTCATCTGTGATGAGAATAGCTATGCAGTCAATGTTTTCTCATTTTTCACCTATACAAAGCAATAATGGGTCTTCTAAGTAATTCCAGGTAATTCCATCTATTGAAAGTAAAGAAACATTTGCAGCAGAAGCCAGTCATTACCGATGCAGTTTCAAATGTAAATGAAAGATGACGCATGCAGAGTCGCATGCTTTCCTTTTGTTGTTTGTAATGGTTCACATGCTCTTAAATAGCTTGAGAACAGCACTACACGCGTCTCTCTTTCTTTCTCTGAATGTGCCGTGCCTGGTTGTTGTTCCTCTAACATAAATAATACATTTGTCACGTTGAGCATGTTAATGTTGTTGTCCATACTGCTGTCACTAGATCTTTTCAGCTTCAATTATGGAATGTGACTTTCAGTTATCTCTTCATTTGCACGTCCAAGTGACATTTCATTAATTATATTTTTTATATGAGAACTTGTATAAGAAGTGAATTTTCAGGGCTATGATTTCTTTTTGCCAAGTTACATAATTTACATTATTTACATGACAATTAAGCATTTTTTCCTCATTACCATAATGTGTCCAGTTTTATGTTTTCTTAACTTTTATATTATTTTCACTGATTTTTCAATTAAATAAAATTTTAAAATAATTTTAACATTTATGGAAGCACAAATACCTACCATAATGTATAAATACTGTCTTATTTAAATGTTATATATTTGGGGAGAGAGATAAAATTAGAATTAAAGTATTAAAAAATCCAAAAATATCCCTAAAAAGGCTTTATTTTCTGTAAGCAAAACACATTTTCTTTTAGTTTGTCTATTTGTTTGATGAAATATGACAGATATTGTAAGATTCAGCACTCTCCACACAAGATGACATACCTATAGTTGTTCAGTCGAAAACAGTAGTGATTGATTTCCTCCACCTGTGTGTCTCATACAGGCATCACTGTGGACAAGTATGACGTGATCTTCTTCGTAGACGGCACCATGATCCGTCGCATCGATCAGAACGGTATCATATCCACCCTGCTGGGCTTCAACGACTTGACTTCAGCACGACCCCTGAGCTGTGACTCCGTGATGGACATCTCCCAGGTGTGTAGCTGTCTTCTGATCTTTCTGTAGTATTCTCCCATCAGCCTGTTCCTGGCAGGGTTTGGGACACCAACATTTTCCCTAGTATCATTGATCTCCTTGGTGTGGATAGGAGAAGGCAGGAGAAGGCAGGGTTTAGTTTCACTGTATGTCCCAATAACCCGGATGTGACAGATCTGCCCCTCGTCCCGAAGACATGCTTACATATGCGTTCGGAGAATGTGTGGTCATCTTGTGTGCCGCTAACCAATTCAAATGTTTCCAGCTACCCCAGGCAAGGTGAAGCTTCGGTTAGGGATGTGACGAGCATTAGACGTCCAGACGTGAAGCATTTCAAGCTTTGATTAACTTTATTTTGCATTTAAAATCCTCCCAGTGTCAAGACAATGTGGAGTGACTGCAGTTATTATGACAAATACAATTTCTCCCTAGTTGTGTTTTTATTAGGTGAAGCATTTGCCTATTTTTTGGAGGCATTCTTTTTTGGTGCATTAGAAAACAATCTTCTTGGCGACAGTATAATAATTAGATATAGAAAAAAGATTGAAAATGCAATAATTGAATTGTATTCATCCCCCTTCTTTCATGGGTTTGCTTACATGTACCCATCTGACTCGTGGTTTGCTTAATAATGCCTGTGACTGAGAGAGGTTTTATTTTCGCTGAACCGCTTGGGAGGCGATCTCCAGCTGTACCACAGAGAAAACCTCCATCATCTACACACACACACACACACACACACACACACACACACACACACACACTGCAGTCCCAGGCCTCAATGATGACATATCACACCGGCTTCTGCCGAAGACACTCAGACGGTAAAAAGCATCTATTAAAAATGCATAGGCAGCACGCTCACTGCATCAAACCCTCGGCCGCATTACTTAAGCTCGCTGCTGAACACTTTTGAGGATTCGACTAAAGCCAGCTTACCTCCCTCTTTACCACCATCTGCCATTCTCACCTGAACTCAGCAAAAAATACAGTCTGATACTGAGGAATTCATTAGCATGTTATAGTCTTTAGGTCCTGATGTCTTTTCTCTCATAAAACCCCCTTTAAATCTTCTGTGCATTACACTCCAAATTCATTTTGGATTGTGCAGACACCCTGTGAGACTTGGCAAGAATATTTCTTCATCTTCACCACTGTTAAGTCAGTTTCAGGGATGAGTTTTCTCATCAGACTCCGCTGAAGGCAGAAATATGATGATGAGTGAACACACATTCATGGTTGAATGGAAATATTTAAATGCATTTTACTAGCTCGGACAATTTAACACATTTCACAAATAATTATAATAACATATTACAGCTAACAGGTTTAATCATGCCCTCTGTACGCTACTACAGGCAAGATGTCTTGCCAAACTACTCTTAACAGTGATCCGTACGACAGAATAAAACAAAATCTAAAAGCATTTTTAAAAGTTGACATTTGCACGTGGAATAAGAAAATAAAAACAGAGTAATGTAACGCAACTTCTAAAAACATCTGTCCAACCCATTTTTTTAGTTCGTTTTAAAGATAAACAAACAAATAAAAATTGATGATTATAAGCAAGACCTTAGGCACACAAATGTCTTGCTGTGGATTGGCTTATGTGCAATAACACTGAAATGATGTCACATAATGAGTTTAAATATCTTCTTTCTCTTTTTTTATTTTACAATAATAACATTTGAGAAATACTGCCATTTACTTAATGTAGTCTGGCTTTTACAGATTAAGAATAATAAAATATCTGCAAAAAGACATGCCTTACTTGATGTATATGACTGGTGCATCATATTTCATACTTCAGTTTAGTAAAATGAAAAATAATATATTCAATATCATATAATATCATATTTATAGCATAGCAATGTTATACTGTAATATAAGAATGTAAAGTAACAAAAGTAATCTGTGGCAAAACATTTCTCTATACATTTTTGATACAGTATATGAATTATATGAATACAGTATATTTATCAGCAATTCACATATGCAGTCAATTTTTTATATATTAAAAACCGCAATTTTAAAGGTACCAACACCACAAAATCTTAAACAAGCATCTTGCCAGTGATTATTTTGCCTTTGACGGTAATCAAACCGATATGAAAAGCGTCTGTGAAGTGATTGGGTTTGAAAAGGCTATTTAATATTCCAGTTAGCCAAAGCGGACAAGGTCAAGCTCACACGTTCTCATCGCGTGCGTTTGTGCGTATGTTGAAGAATTTAACAGCAGCTGTTTCAGCATCAGATTCACAAGCGTGCCAGTCATTTCTTCTCTCTCTGTTAGCGTGTGAAAGTGTGATGGAATGGAGAGAAACTGAGCTGATACATCCTGTCAATCACTCGCACGAGTGTGAAATCCCTCACACGCAGAGGCGCTAAATATGTAACTTGCACAGTTGGGAAGAAAATGGATTTAGTAAAACAATGTTACCCCTGATAGTGCACATGTCACAGACACCTGTTTGATCAACGTTTTTGCAACAATCATGCTGCAAAAAGCACAACTTGATTTATGTATGTGTGACATTTCTTAATTATCATCATTTGGAACATTTCTATAAAGCATTAACCTAAGTAAGATTGTTAAGTAAGTAAACCTAAGTAAAATCGTTCCTCCACAATTTTTATTATGACTTGTAATGGTCTTTTTAAGATATTTTTCCAATTTGCATCAGATTCACACGTCTGCACATCAGAACCATGATGTGTTTTATTACAGAAATCTCCCAGCCTTGATAAGAGATACAATGAGGTTGATATCATGCCATGCGCGTGTTGTCAGTTTCTGCCCGAGGGAGATATCGCTGAACCAATATCGAACAGAACGTGATGATACTGTAGGCCGGCGAGAGTCTTCTTTCTTTAAATCTTACTTTGACCTTATCGTATCTTAAAATCAATGCTCGGTGCTACTTACGCTATGGCAGTGACTGTGGCCAATAGATTACTGCAGACCAGCGTCCAAGTGGCAGTTTTGATATAGATCTGCTCAGGGCGCGTGGATCATTTCCAGGAATGAGAGCCGGGATGGTGTATTGAGTGCTATGTTTTATGTTGAGGACTTATCGGCCGGTCCAGAATCCTGCAGGACAGAGAAATCCTTTCGTTGTTGATATTGTGTTTAATATGGCTTCCTCCGTGTTTTCAATGGTTATCCCTTTCTTGTTACTCGGGGTCATATCAAGTCAACAGATAAAGCCTGTTTAGCCTTTTTTGCTTTTTTAAGCGCCAGCAAATATATTTACATTATATACATTAACAATTTATATACAAAAAACAATCATATTCATAAATAACCATTTTAAAGCAGCAATCTGTAACTTTTTCAGATAAAAATAAACAAAAAAATCTGTTATTGAGCAAGTACATAAAACTTTAAAAAAGCTCAATGAACAACAATATCTCTAAGTTATTATTTCTCTTTAAATAATATTATTATTTATAGTTGATTGGACAGCACTCACTAAATGAAACGCATGTGACAGTGATGTAGCATACTACTTCCTGAATTGTTTCTTGAAGTTAAATACATACCGTCTCACAGAATTAAAAAAGGAGAAAGTATAAAGTACAAAACTGCATGGTATGCTGCATAAAGTAATGTTGTTAGAAAAATATTGTAATCCATTCATGCCCTAAATATTACCCATAATTCCCCACTGAATGCTCCACTCTGCATGCCAAATGTTTTTCAGGTATTATGAGTATAGATGAAAGAGAATTTCTAAAGACGCATAATATATTAATGCTGAAAAAAATGTTTTAAAATGAAGTGACTATGTCTAAAAAATGAGGTTTATAACCTTTTTTCTTCATTTAAATGCCACTTGTGTTTGGTTAAATTTCACATGAAAATGTCTCAACCATACACAACCACATTTAGGAGTCTAAAATGAAGAACTCTTAAAAGTTTCAAGGCAGTTTGTAATGTTCAATATTGTCAAACTTTTGACATAGCTTTTCACGCTGATTCATACAAATCCACATGTCCCAGTCAACTCCAAATTAGTTTCCCACTTTTATATAATTTTTAATATAGAGACTCAGCTTGGTAGCGTTCTGTCTATTCTTTCAGTGCATTAAAAACATCTTTTAATCAGCCAGTCTTGTTTCTGTGCCAAGAACACTATTGAAATGAGACACTTTATATTTGGTCCCCCAGTGAAGAGAAGGACTGTGCAAAGCCGCCAGATTCAATCAGTCATATGTGTTAAAAGCCAGCTGCATTATTTTCAGAAAAATAAGTAATAATCTAGCGTTTATGTGTCCTGTTCTCCTGCTGCAGTCTTTTTCCATTAAGAAATGAATAACCAAAAGCTAGAAAAAGACATCAGATACTGTGGAAGAGTGTTTAGGGAGACCCATAGTAAGTCAACATGATCATTTAATCTAATCATTTGACTCGCTTTTCTTCCCCCGACTGTTTTATTTATCACTATGCATCCAGAAAATCTTTTTCTGTATTTGAAACTTTCACATTTATCGTACAGTTTATATTGTGCCAGATATATTTACACAGTTGTTTACTCTGAATGCTTATCATTCATGTCATATGAATAATCTTTTTGTCTCCATTATTTTACAATAGATATATAGATATTTAATATATAAAACATTTTTAATTCAATTTAAATTTGTTTATTTGTCACATAGACAGTTATACACCTCATATAACTTGCAGAGAAATTGCCCGAAAATATACGCAAATATAATGAAAAATCTGTTTACGTTTTTAACGTAAAAGCTTTTCCTACGGAACAACTGCAACATCGTCTTTGTTTCCCTAATATTTTCTCCTTACCCCCAACAGGTACGTCTGGAATGGCCCACTGACCTTGCCGTGAGCCCAATGGACAACTCCCTTTACGTGCTGGACAACAACGTGGTCCTTCAGATCTCAGAAAACCATCAAGTGAGAATCGTAGCCGGACGGCCAATGCACTGCCAGGTACCCGGCCTGGATCACTTCCTGGTCAGTAAAGTTGCCATCCACGCCACCTTGGAATCCGCTAACGCTCTCGCCGTGTCCCACAACGGCATACTTTACATCTCCGAATCGGACGAGAAGAAGATCAACCGCGTGCGACAGGTCTCCACCAATGGGGAGATCTCTCTGGTCGCCGGCGCCCCTAGCGGCTGCGACTGCAAAAATGACGCCAACTGCGACTGCTACTCTGGCGATGACGGCTACGCCAAAGACGCCAGACTAAACGCGCCGTCTTCACTGGCGGTCTCGCCCGATGGAGAACTCTTCATCGCAGACTTGGGTAACATACGCATCCGCTACGTCAGAAGGAACAAACCGTTCCTCAACCCGCTAAATATGTATGAGATTTCTTCACCGATTGATGATGAACTCTACCTGTTTGATGTGAATGGCAGTCACGTCTTTACTCAAAGTCTGACCACGGGAGACTATCTGTACAACCTGACGTACTCGGGCGAAGGTGACCTGAGCAGCATCACGGACAAGAATAGAAATAAAGTTACCATACGTAGAGACACAACTGGATTGCCACTTTGGTTAATGGGTCCTGATGGTCAGACCTTCTGGTTTACCATTGGGACTAATAACGCTTTGAAAAGTGTTGCCGCCCAGGGTCAAGAGGTGGCTTTGATGACTTATCATGGAAGCTCGGGACTGCTGGCCACAAAGAGTAATGAAGATGGATGGACCACCTTCTATGAGTAAGTATATATATTTCACTGATATACTAAAGATTGCTGAATGATAAGTGGTAGAAATTCTGTTCAGTTTTGTTGATTTTAGTGTATATAACCGACAATAAGTGACGGCACCTCAAACGCATACTTCCCAGGTTCAGAAGAAGCCAACTCATTTTGTTTTCCCCCTCCTGTTTCTCATCAGGACTCAAGCTGTCATATCATTTGTTTAATCCCTCTTTGCTAAATGAACAAATGGCAGGCAAAGTACATTTGCTCAATAATTGCAATTAGAGGCAGAGGGGAAAAGCAATAATTAACATCAGCAATAGTTGCTCCCTCGATTTTTTTTTTCCTTTCCTAAGTAATGAGATCCGTCCTTTCCCTTGGGCAGAATGGAGTCATCTTTTGTGATAAAGAGAGCATGCTTGTTGTTTAGCTTGTTTTGATTGTATTTTTGCGATTTGTTTAATATTATTTTGCATAATTGACTTTGAAGGTCAAGCTGCCATCTGAGAACCAAAGTCGCCGTTTTTTCCTGCACTTGAACAGAACGGCCCGAGCAATTTATCTGCGCTCTCCAGCACGCAGCATGTGCGCTTTATCATCTGTGCCACCTGAATTCATTATGTCTCTGTGAAGCGTGTTCGCCTGCGGATGCTACATCGGCCCGGACTCGTACGCAGTAGCACAAGCATAACAAAGACATCTGCTATAATGTCCATCTATTCAGCTTTGTTGAAAATCCATTTGACTTTTTTCTTAGAGAAACGAAAAAGGAGAAAATTGGTTTTTAAAGCAGTCTAACTTTTTCATTAACAAGCTACACATAGCAAAGTAGCCTGACAAAATGCAACATTGCCGTTTTGTTTTCCTTTTTCGTGCTTGCAGTTTTACAACCGTGTCTGAGCCAGTTGTCCTTGGATAGATGTCTTTTGTATGTAGCATATTAGGACATATTTGGATTATTAATTTCAGTGAAATGAATGATAAAAATGATTTGAAGAAAATTGTTATCCTGCATTAAATGCTTAATTATTTTGTAGCTTTAAGGACACTGGTGCATAAACGTCCAGCGAATGTTCAAATCCGCCACATGACACTTCCTCTCACTATGTGGTCACCAGCGGTGATCAGCATCTATGTCTCAGTGGTACATCGGAACAAACGCTCCAGTCCCAAAGTCTTTTACTGGGTCACTTCTCCATGACTACAGTAGATTACCGCTTTAAACTGAGATGTTTTGAGGTCTTGGCTCGTTTCCCTCACAGAGATGAATCGGTCTTCTTTTTTCACACTCGGCCTGCTGAGAGAAAGCTCACGTGGATTCTGGCAAATGGGAAGTATGGGGTGGAAAGGGGTTTAGAGGAAGAAAACATGATCATTAACTTGCTTTCCAAAGAAAGAAACAGAACTGTTGTGAATCGACTGGAGCCATTTCCTCTCTATTTTGTTGCCAGCCCCCAACCTATTTTCTTTTCCCTTGATTAAGGCCACAGAGAAATTATACAATGAAAAGCATTTTAGATTGGATAAAAGTTTGGCCTTCATTATTACATTAATCATTATTACTACTGTAAATGGCACAGTGAATGTTCTCTGCCGGCTGGTAATGAGTGTTTTTTTACCGAGGTACATGGACCCCAGGGGTGCTTTTGATTTTGCTTTGTTAAATCTATTTGTTAAACAGACAAAAGAATAGATTAACTAAAGTAACCAGTGATTATCTCTCAAGTTTAATGGAGAAAAAAGAAAAAATGTCTAATGAAGAGAAATGTACACATTTGTGTGGATGAAAGTAGTAGAATCTCTGTAATCATTGGGGGATTTTTTTATAATAAATTAACACATGTATACAAGTATACACATGAAAAAATCTGAACTACAATTTTTACAATTTTTATATTTTTTCAAGCATTTTTAAGTCTTTTAAAAAAAAATCATTTTAGGTATTTTTTTTAATTACAGTAACATTACATTTTTTTGTTGTTTATGTTTATTGTTATAAATTTCAATGTATCTCAAATATTTTATCTTAAGTCTTATACCTTTCAAACTGTTTATAGTTAGATATAGATTAAAAACTATGAAATATTAAAGTGAATGGGGAAATAACATAGGTGTTCCTCCTGAGGAACAGGGACAGTTAACAGCTTAAACAAACAGGTTTTCTTCATTCTGCTGGAATTATTATAAAGAGTCAGTTATTTAAGTAAGGTTATAAGTAATTTTAATAAGATAAAATGAAACCAAAAAACAATTAAAAAGCAATTAAAATGTTCTGCAATGCCCAAATCTACAAACACTCCCACCTCTGTAATAATCACAAAGATCTAGTCCCATTCAAATCGCACATAATATCACAGTTTTAACTCAAACATCGTTCTGAAAACTAGTCCCATCCGAATAATGCTTTAGCTTTGCACCCTGCTGCCACTTCGGACTGGACTTCATTAGAGATGCAAAATCTGTCTCTCTCTAAACCACTACTCTACTCTCAGATTGAAATTTTCATATCATTGCTTCTTATTTTCCAAGGCGAGACAGCCAGATTGCCCATATTCAGTTAATAAAAGGTATTGGGCTTTCTGTGCTTGTTTACGATGCAAAGGTTGGTTTGAAGATATTTCTTGAAAATAGGCCTATTGCTTAGATCACAAATATCGTGTGGGAGTCTGAAGACTCGGATCTCGTCCTTTAACTAGAGTTTTATATTTTCGATGGAATATGTGAGTGGTTTATGATTTGAGGTATCATTTGAGTCTGTACTACAAACGGCATCCGATGAATTGCATTTCAAAAGCTAATGCTTCGAGTTGAGAGTTAGCTGAAAGTGTTTTGATTGGTTCTTCATTACTGTTTCTCGCCTGTGTCGCCTTATCTCGTCTCACTCCGTCTTTATATTCTCTCCAACCTCTGCAGGTATGACAACTACGGGCGGCTGACAAACGTGACCTACCCCACAGGAAGGGTGAGCAGCTACCGCACTGATTCAGACAGCACTGTGCGGGTCCAGACCGAGGGCTCCAACAAAGAAGACATCACGGTTACCACCAACCTCTCAGCATCTGGAACCTTCTACACACTTATGCAAGGTAAAGATATCTGGAGGCTACAATTAAACACATCCTTGAGATAATCATTTTTCTTGGGGAGGTTTGCTTTGCTTTGCAGTGATGTAAAGGTCAGGGGCTTGAATTCCAGTTAATGAATGTTGTGGTAAAATGAATAGCATGGATTTACTGTTTATCACTTTGGAGGAAAGCATAAGCCAAATGCGTAAATATAAATGTTTAAACCTCTTTGTAATCTTAGGATTGAGTAATCTTTACCTTGAAATCCACTAAGTATGTTGCCTGTAAAAAAAAAATGTGTCACATCCATAATTCAATATATTTATTTATTAAAATTCACTGTATTTTTCAATATTTTTTCATAAACAGTTCGATATATTGGTAATAAATGCATTAAGTGAAGGTTTATATTTTGTTTTGCCCGAAAATCTGTCACATCCATAACGCTGGAATTGCCCAGATGGTAATTTCAATATTTTTGACTAGTGAATTTTTAAGCACTTTTTTGTTTTTTGTGAGCATTGCATAATATTTTTTTGCGCAAGTTATTTCATCCAGCTTGTCGGGACAAATTCTTATTTGTTTACCACATAAATGTATATTCCCCATCAGAGTTTATTATTTCCACAACTTTTCCAGTCCTGGAAGTCTAAATGACAACATTCCACAACTATAGTTTTCCATGACCGTGTAAACCTTATGTTTAACAAAATTGGTACCTTTGTGGGAAGCGATTGAAGGTCCATTCAACTTCAAACAGACCTCTACTTGGTAAAATCAATGAAGGCATGTGTTTGTATTTTCTCTAAAAATCTCCAGACTGGCCACTCATAAAGACACAAGTCGAGATTGATTTCCTGTTGTTGGTTGCAGCCCACCTGCTCCACTAATCGGCAGTTTCTCATGTCTGTCTCAGAAAACCAAACTTTAATCACTTTGGCCTGGAAGACAGCAGGGCGTGTTCATATCCAGGGGTCGACGGTCGTACCCTGTGATTTTCCGTGCATACTTGGGCATTTTGATATCCTGTTTTTCACCTAACCAAGCACTCCATCGATTTCCGTTAAATAGCTTTGAACTCTCTTGCCCCGTGCATTTTATTTTCTAAGAAACTGTAAAGATTTTCCTGCGCTCCTGTGCAGGAGTGTTTGATTTGAGGGCCGCCCCTCCTCCCCTGGGCTTCTGTTGGTGAACTGATGACTGCATCTAAGCGAAGAAGAGGGTGTAAAGTTCCTTTAGTGTTTAAATACTAGACCAAACTAATGGTCACTTACGCTCTGACCTTGTCCCGGACATCTGCTGGAGAGAAAGACGGCACGGAGCCAAACGCTTTGCTGCTAATTAATTCACCATTGTCTGCTTTGTAAATGGAAACCAGTTTGGCTTTAGCTCCAACACTCTGTTTTACTCGCACAATCTGGATATACATTTCTCGGAGGTGGTGACCTTGTGCTGTTTATTGACTTTTCAAGGTTGTGCGTGTGTTTGTGTGTGCGTGCATGACTGTACGAATGGAGCCAATTGGCTTATTGGTAAAAGCATTAGTTTCAACGCCTGATTTAAAATTAAATCCTAATATTTATGAAATTATTGTGGTCGAATTTTATAGGGGATTGATTTGATGTAAGTTACTGATATGTACACTTTCTGTCCTTCCACATTTTTCCAGTTTATAGGAGCTGTAATTGCATGACAAGAAAATAGCTTTTTTGGGGGTGTCACAAAGATGGCAGTCATAACAAAGCATTCAGATAACAAAAACTAAAACTGGTGACTTTACCAAAAAATCCCCAGAATGGATTTAATTCAGGGTATTTTGAGGAGTGTTGTGCTTTTCTTTGGCTGACTGTTACCCTCTTCTCTTCGACAGAGCCCTCAGGCTTCTTTTACTAATGCAGCGACTGACTTACATAACAGACATGCTCTCAGACACACACACTGTACAGGTGTGTGTGTGTGTGTGTGTGTGTGTGTGTGTGTGTGTGTGTGTGTGTGTGTGTGTGTGTGTGTGTGTGTGTGTGTGTGTGTGTGTGTGTGTGAACGCTTTTGACCCACTATATTCTGTCGTACATGAACATGTCAGTCACACTGTCCCCCGTTTGCCTTTGAATGTTGAGTCTCTGAATTATTTTCTCCTTTTCCATTTCAATAAATATAATTAAACTGACTGTGTATTTACAATCTGTTTTTAGTCACATGCCCATTTTATTATAGTTCCAGCATTATGGATGTGACATTTGCGGACAAAACATAAAATATAAATTCTCACAGAATGTATTTATTACCAATATATTGAATGATCTCTTTATTTTTTTTATTAAATCCCTAATGTCCAGACATAAAAAATATCAGTCTATACACAAGTTATCCATTTTAAAATATGGACATATACATGTGTTGTGGATGTGACAAAGTCGGATTTCTGTCAATTAAAACGCACAAGACTATAACAATACAAAATTTTTTTTTACTTTTCATCTCTATAATATTAATAATATAGATTGTGTTTAGGCCATGCTATCTGCACAGCTTTTGATGAGTAATTAATTCTCTTTGACCAGTAATGAGAGTCTCATCAAAGCACTCGCTGACATTTTCTCATTGATGATGCATTTCTCTCTCTCCTCCTCTCTCTCTTTTGCTGTCTTCCATCTTCTGTGTCTCTCCAAAGAGCCTAGTGAGACCACCTGGGGATAAAGACAGACAGTTTCAGATTTAGTCGTGTGTCTATTGCCACAGGCAGACTGCCACAACTATGATAGCTTTCTGTTTTTTTCTCTCTACACCTCTTTCAGTCTCTGTCTGTGTGTCTGCCGTGGGCTGCTTAAAGACTGAAACTTTACTTTAACTAGGCTTTGAAACATCACTTTGTTTTCATGTCTGTCTGGCCTTGTACAACAAACAAGAATGTTATCGTAAATTTGGCAGCCATCTTGAGAGAATCATTGCACATGACCAATAGGGTTACTCAAAAATTAAAATTGATCTCACTGTTTATCCATAAATATTTATTTGGAAGACTAGGATACGTTGATACTGAACATCAAATACTAATTTTTACAGTATGTATGTAATATATGTATTTACCATATTTTTTCTCTTTACAATCACAGATCAAGTCAAAAACAGTTACTACATCGGACTGGACGGCTCTTTGCGTCTGGTGTTGGCCAACGGCATGGAAGTGTCTCTTTACACGGAGCCTCACCTGCTGTCAGGTACCGTCAACCCGACCATAAGCAAGAGAAACGTCACTCTTCCCATCGACAACGGACTCAACCTTGTGGAATGGAGACAACGTAAAGAACAGGCACGAGGACAGGTCACGGTGTACGGACGCAGACTCAGGGTAAGAACAGTGTCTCTGTCTCCATCCTAACTTCATGATACTGCATTAGGTTGTGTATCAGCATGAAGTATTAATTTCAGAGCGACTGTTTTGTAACAATTAAACATTGACAGCCAATTAAAATCTATTAGAATTTAAATGACTAGCACAGTTAAAATGTGAAACTGAAATCTTTATAATTGTAGTATATATTTATATATACTTTGGTATTTTTATTTAAAAACGGCTTGCAGTGCCTACTATGCACTGTTATTCACTGGTGTTTTAATATTTTTTTATTATTATTTCTATTTTAATTTACAAAATGTAGTTTTAGTTTATGAATTGTGGATTTCTTCAACATGGTTTGCAACATATACCCTACAACCCACGTGCATGTATTCCCATGGTGAGGTTCTCACGGCTCGCCTGTAATTACACACGGACCGCGGCATCAGCTTGACTCTGTGCAGTCGTCATCTGCTCATCCCGTGTTAATTTTACGCAAGCACAGTTCCATGCCTTGCAGTCACACCTCAGATCCAGGACAGCTCATCTGAGCATCCCGGTCCTGTTCTTGGAGTAATTGCTTCTCGGTTATAATCTCTGTTGCTTCATCTCGGTCATCGGTTTCAGTCACACACGCTGCGTCTGTCCTTTAGACTGATCACCCTTATTACAGATGCAGGCCGGGCCTTACCGGTCAACTAACTGCCTACCAAGGTCGGTGTTTGCGTGCGTGTTTTAATGGTCTATCCATCATGTTTCTATGATCCTGAGGGCTGGGGTCATCACCTGACTCAAGCTCTCTGATGTCTTCATAGTTCTTGACAACATTATGAACATAAAATGCTTCCCAGTGCACCCTTTTCCTGTTCCATTTAGTTGTATTCATAAACAATGTACAGTGGCATGGTTAATTTGAATGGGCCATTTTGTTCAGTTGTTGGCTGATTTATGAACCCGCTGTCTTTTCGGGAGGATTTGTGTATGTAGACCACCAAAGAGATGGACTGTAGAGAACGGCTTATGAGCGTGAACTGAGGGACAATCCGTGCCGAAATCATCCAGCAACCTTGAGTGACATGTCAAGTGAGATTACGTGGGTGGATGAGTGGGCAAATGTGTGTACGTGTGTGTCAAGTATGTGTAGCGTATGAGGGGGTGGTGCTGTTGGCCGTAAGAAGATCGAGATGACAAGCAGCCAAGACAAACATTGACAGAACAGACAGAGATGTAAATTTAAAGCCCAATTTTTTTTAATGGTTTGTACTGTGTCAATACTGTGGTATTCTTTAAAGTATTCATTCAGTATTCATCAAGTTTATTTCTACGTTTACATTAAACTTTGAATCCCAGATGTTTAATGTGCTCTCAGACATTTGCACCCACTGTATGTGTCATGAAGCACATCATATCCTGAGGCGGTTGGCAATACTGAACCCTGGTAGACATGCATAACACAAGCAGGGTCACATGACCATCGACGTTGCTACTCCACACCATCAGAAGAAGCCTGTGCTGCCACGCCACCAAATTTCCCCTCGTCTCCATGGCAACCACATCTCTTGTCAACCACAGAGCTTTGGAAATATAATAGGGTAAATTCTCCCCTCGCAGCATGCTCGAACCCAAGCCCACCGAAAGCTTTAACACAAGACCTCCGCTGACGGTTATTCAAATGTTTGCTTTACATTATTAGACCAGTGTCCTATACCGCCACCAAACAAACAAAACGAACACGTGAGCAAGCGTGTTTGCTCAAGGAAATCGCACTGAATAAACAAGATTACAGTTCTTACTGCAGCGAACGGGAAAATGCGTGAAATGAATGACTGAGCATCAAGCAAATATTGGATTTGATGAACAAAAACTAGAGTTAATTTTTCATGACGGGGAAAAGTAAATCAAATGCTGTTTGATAGATTTGTTGACATATTGCATATGGAATGAGACATTTGAATTATTAATGGTGATTTATGAAAACAAACATTACTTACGACTTGTTTTTTATAACGAAAGTGCATTAGCAACAGTTCCGAGATGTTTTGTTAATTAGCCGAGTTAAAAAGACTGTCGACCCTCATTATTAGTTTTGACGGATGTTTGTTTGTAAACGAGAAACAGAAAACGCCATGGGAGATGCATTTTGATGGCTTAAGCACTGTAAATTTCACTGTTGATGAGAAACACAATGAGCTTGTTCTTCACATTCTACACTTGTCACATTTTGTTATATCACTTTCACATTAATTTACATTTTTTATATGTAAGTCTACAATAACGAGAAATAATGAGAAATGTCATATACTGATCTTAACGAAAGCTGTTAAGCACCTAAAATGAAACTAAAAGGTAGTCATTTTCCTTGTCTGTCCCCATTTATTTTCAAAAGCCAGAATTTGGGAGGTACGAGACCACCCGTTTTCCCCACCCTGCCCCAATCCCCTTCACTTCCTCCCATCATATCTGCTTTCCCAAAGCTGAGCCCCTTTAAAGGAATGTCCAATTTCAGACATTCCCCTCGAGTGGGTTTTCATTCTCCAGAGACTCTGGATCTCACTGCCAAAAGCTTTTTTCCAGCCCGTTGGGCCACTGCTCAACCAGCAGGAGCAGCCGGCCCTTCCATTTCATTCTCCTTTCATCTGTCTCTCTTTCCTCAAGTCCCATCCCTTTGGTCTCCCATCATCCTGCTTCGGTCCAGTCGGCGCCTTACAAACGTAGTTTTCTCATCCCTGGCACCATGAAAGCCTCTGAACATCTGTGAAGTAATACCTAACACTGGGTTCTTTTGCGTTTTCTGAAGCCAAGTGAGTGGTGCTTGCCAGTGCAAATCTTACCAGGGTGTTCAGAGTTTTTGCTAGGGCATTGATGTTCTGGTCAAGTCTAGGTCCCTCTTTTTGTGAAAGCCTTTGGGATTTTCAAGAAAACAGTCTAAACACTTAATTAATGAAACAATTTCCACAATTCTATTTTTTATTATTCTTTATTATCCTTTTTTCTAGTTGTATTTTATCATTCCATGAACCTGCATGTGCTGTGATGTAGCCGACAGATCTTGTGACCAATTCCTAGTTGCTAGAGAGATACAAAATGTATTTCAGTATTTTCAGGGCAATCCTATTTTCATCGGATCAAAAAGACGAGTCATAATAAAGTGGGTGGTTGTTATATTCATATCAATACGTAGGAGGAGCCTAAATAATTAGAAGGGAGAAAATATCTGTCCTTCATTCATTCAACCTCTTTGTTCTGCTTCCCAGCAGGAATTCTCCTATTCACGAGCTGCACGCTTTTAATGTAAAATAATCCTCTCAATTAGGTTTTAGTGACATTAATTGGCCCCAGTGTAATTGTCCCTTCACAGATGAGAGCTCCCAGCATGCCGCTCACGTGCTGCACCCCTCCCACTGCCATAGCACTGGACCAAAGCCAATAACAACTCACAAAACAACTTTAAGACTCTGTTAAGCTATGCCAAGGACTGAGCCAAGCGGAATGCCAACATACCTGATACGAAAAACTGAGATTAACCATTGAGAGTTTATATAAAGTAGAAAGATTTTGTTTGATTACACTGTTTTCAAAAGCAGTTTGGCCCAAACTTCCAGATGGCCATTTAGGCAGTGTTCATTTAACCCTGTAGCCATAATATCAAATGATTGTGCTTAAAAACAAACAGCTGCCTTTTTCCAGTCAAAATTGAGTTGTTTGCATTATCCTCACGCTTTGATGCAATGAATAAGCAGAACATGGACTTTTGGGATACTGTTCATTTACGTTCTCTTGCTTTATGCATTAAATATTACCATGTTTATCTATTTTACCCCAAATCAGCACAGAATATTTAAGTGTTCACTGAAAAACTGAAATGAGCTCTTATTGGATGATATGTATGTAATCCACTAAAACCACTAAAGTCATCAAATATATATCGCTGTAATAAGGGTGCCCTATCAAAGACATTGGGCTGTGCACAATAAAGGGTTGAGGTATTTAAGGCCTCTAAATCCTCAGTA
The DNA here is from genome assembly GCA_019155185.1 of Beaufortia kweichowensis. NCBI lineage: Eukaryota > Metazoa > Chordata > Actinopteri > Cypriniformes > Gastromyzontidae > Beaufortia > Beaufortia kweichowensis. The sequence goes on from CM032811.1 coordinate 4,739,968, forward strand.
ACCCCCTGCACTGACCTGTGTGTGCATTAAGGATTACTACCCATGTAGGACTAGTTCCCAGCTCTGATCTCAGCATGTACCGGGTCAGAGGTCCCTGAACATTCAAACCCACTGTGACATGTCATTCAATGCACTGAGCATTGAACTCAGTTGATACTTGCTGCTAAAAACTCCTATTAGTTTTCTTCAAACAAACGCAATAAAATTATTGCCATGCCTTTAGGGAGAAAAATGATGTTAGTGATCAGAGAAGTTCTTTTATTCTTGTCATTTAATAGGCAGAAAACAAAAAAAACAGATCAATTAGAAAGCTCCCGTCCTCCGGAGATATCCTCCATTCTCTTGAAATTAAAAAATCACTGGAGTAAAACGTTATCTGAATTTACGAAGACTCAGCCACACGCATCTGTTGAATTAAAGAACTTTGTTTGGTTGTTTGTTTTTTGGCAGGTTCATAACAGGAATTTATTATCCATGGATTTCGACCGCGTAACAAGGACTGAGAAAGTCTATGATGACCACAGGAAGTTCACCTTGAGGATTCACTATGATCATGCTGGACGACCTACTTTGTGGGCTCCAAGCAGTCGACTGAATGGTGTCAATGTCACATACTCACCGGGCGGTCACATTGCCGGCATCCAAAGGGGCACCATGTCGGTCCGCATGGAATATGACCAGAATGGAAGAATCACATCAAAGATTTTTGCAGATGGAAAGTCGTGGAGCTACACCTATCTTGAAAAGGTAACCTCCTTTCATCTGCTCAAAAGAAAACGTCAAGCCGTCTCGCAATAGAATGTTCTGTGAGGTCTCTGCATTGAACCTTGTTAAAATGTATTAATGTCACAAATTAACCTCGCATGCTTAAACAGCCAACCCTGTCTAACGCACAGCTTGCATTATACATTGTTACAGTACACAGCTTGACAGCCACGTCGCTCCTGAAATATCACTGTGAGAGAAATAAAATGTCACTGTCTTGTTAATGGGAACAATATCCGAGAAATGTAAGAACTGTGATTTCTAGGTTTTACTGTAATGTGAAGACGGCAGCTGTTTATTGCATTCATGTGCTCGAGACACTCTGATCCCAATAGATGGTTTTAAAAGTATTGATTGTGAGTCTTAACCTCACCCAATTTAATGCTTCTTGCCATTCTAAAATGGCCGTGCACTGGCAAAATCAATAGTTTCAAAGGAATAAAATTAGAGAAGCTGCTTCCTGTTGAAATATAAACTCCAGAATATCCTCCCAATGACCTCCATATTAAGGTGACATTATTAGTAATGTTATCAGGGGGGCGATATGATGATTTTATCCTCATTTAATGAGATTTCGCCCAGCTTCATTTTTCAGTCAGTGTTGTGGAGCAGCATTAAGGTTATTTGTAATTTTTATGCACCCTGAAGTGATTCTGTGACACCCTACAGTTTGTTGTGCAGTTAGTCATGTGGTGTAATGTGACTCCTGGGTTCTTAGTGACCTTCAATTTCATTGGGCAGAGAATTTAACATTTAACTGTTTGAAGTGCAGAATGTGTTGGGATTTACTATGCTTCATTAAATCTGCTTACTGAGTATCACTTTTTCATTTTCCCTTTGCAGTCTATGGTACTACTCCTATACAGCCAGCGACAGTACATCTTCGAGTTTGACAAGAACGACCGCCTCTCTTCAGTCACCATGCCCAATGTGGCCAGGCAGACCTTGGAGACCACTCGTTCCATTGGTTATTACAGAAACACGTACAGACCCCCTGAGGGCAATGCCACAGTTTTGCAGGATTACAGTGAAAGTGGACTGCTCCTTCAGACCATACATCAAGGAACAGGCCGTAGAGTCATATACAAGTATGGGAAGCTCTCCCGTCTGCTAGAAATCCTTTATGACACGACACGGATTGCATTTTCCTATGATGAGTCTGCTGGGATGCTGAAAACGGTGGGCCTTCAAAGTGATGGTTTTGCATGTACCATTCGCTACAGGCAGATTGGGCCTCTCATCGACAGGCAGATCTTTCGTTTCAGTGAAGAAGGCATGGTAAACGCCCGGTTTGACTACAACTACGACAACAGTTTTCGGGTCACGAGCATGCAAGCGGTCATCAATGAAACACCTCTGCCCATCGACCTCTACCGCTACGACGATGTATCAGGCAAAACAGAGCAGTTTGGCAAGTTTGGAGTCATCTACTATGACATCAACCAGATCATTACCACAGCCGTCATGACCCACACCAAACACTTTGACGCTTATGGTCGTGTTAAAGAGGTGCAGTATGAGATTTTCCGTTCCCTAATGTACTGGATGATGGTACAGTATGATAACATGGGCCGAGTGATTGCCAAGGAGCTTAAAGTGGGACCTTATGCAAATACCACCCGTTATGCCTACGAGTATGATGCTGATGGCCAACTCCAGGTTGTTTCCATTAATGACAAACCACTGTGGCGCTATAGTTATGACCTGAATGGAAATTTGCATCTTCTAAGTCCTGGTAATAGTGCTAGACTTACACCCCTGCGCTACGACATACGGGATCGCATCACGCGGTTAGGTGACGTGCAGTACCGACTGGACGAGGATGGGTTCCTCAGACAAAGAGGCAATGATTTCTTTGAATACAACTCTGCTGGACTGCTGGTTAAAGCCTATAGCAAAGTTGGTGGATGGAATATCAAGTACCGCTATGACGGATTGGGCAGGAGAGTGTCCAGCAGAAGTACCCAAGGTCACCATCTGCAGTTCTTCTACGCTGACTTGTCTAGCCCTAATAGAGTCACCCACATGTATAATCACTCAAGCTCAGAGATCACCTCACTCTACTATGACCTTCAAGGCCATCTCTTTGCCATGGAGTTGAGTAGTGGAGATGAGTTCTATGTTGCCTGTGACAACATTGGCACACCGTTGGCTGTTTTTAGCGGTGCAGGTGTCATGATCAAACAGATACTACGTACAGCTTTTGGAGAGGTGTATCTAGACTCAAACCCAAGCTTCCAGCTAGTGATAGGCTACCAGGGTGGTCTTTATGAGCCACTTACAAAACTCGTGCACATGGGCCGCAGAGATTACGATGTTCTTGCAGGCCGCTGGACCACTCCTGACCATGATGTCTGGAAGAGACTTAACAGCAACAACATTGTGCCCTTCAACCTCTACATGTTCAAGAACAACAACCCCTTGAGCAACAGCCAAGAAACCAAGTGCTACATGACAGGTAGGACTTCTATCCAAACACACTTGAGGAATACACTATCAATAGCTTCAATGTTACATTTCAATGAGCACATGGTTCTGAGAATCATCTTTGCACAAGATTGATTATTTTCCAGGCTCGCATCCCAGCCCCAGCTTGGGGTGTTTCAGGCCCCATATATACTGTTTGTGAGCAATGGCAGCACAACAAAGTCGTCTTTGTTCTTTATTCAGGTCATTTCTCTGAAATATCCCATCCGTCTTTGCTTCCCTGGCTTGTGCAGGAGGTAAATACTAGTGAATGCTCCCCAGTGCTAGACAAAGAACACAAAGGGGGTCAGTAGAACTAGGATCTAGGGGCTGTATTACATTCTCTTCACTTGAAAGCAAATAGCAGCCTTGTTTGAGGAAAACAAAACAGTACAGTGACATTTGTAGTCTGAGATGCACATGGGCTGGTTTTTGACTGAAATCAAAGCCTTGGTTAAGGACTTGCTACAAAAGGAATTGAAGGTTATAGAATAATAATCATTCAGACTGGTTATACTGTTCTCTATTGACTAGATTGTAATATGCAATTTATTGTGAATATTTATTGTACATCATCCTTGTATCAAATGTCAACTATTGCATAAGTTTTGTAGAATTTAGTGTACCATCTAGTAATCACCATTCTAGTAAATAGCATGTATAAACTAGAAAGAAAACCTGGTCTTTGCCTTTCAAACGGGGTATGTGTCTGTATGCTAATGTTATTTTGCAAAAGCTGTATTTCAAGCTCAGCTAAGCACTTACCCGTTAGGCTTTTTCTTTGGCATTATAAAGCTAGCTTTGACAGAAGGATATATAAAGAGATTGTCAGATATGTTGATATACTGGTGTGGGCCCGTCACACTATGATTGATGGCACTGACATTTCCATTCCTCTCTGAAGCATGGGGGTTCTTTCATTGTCTTTAATCACATGCATGTTTAACACAACTCTGTCAAGTGACATTGCTGTAAATAAAGACAGTTGTCAGAGTGAACTTTTCTACTGTCCATGACAAATTTGGTAACATTTGCTGCCTGTGGCAATATATATCTACATTATGATCTGATCAGAGAAAGAAACATTTGGTCTTGAAGACAGTGTAAAATATGACAATCTTGCACTAGCCAGATGTAGAATATAATTTGAGTCTTTCTATTTGCTTGATGGAAGTTGCATCAGTTGTTTGTGTTTATAAAGTTCACAAATATCACATTTATTTGGAGAGTTGCAACTTTCTGTGCAAATATGATTCTTTAATCATATTTAGTTCAGTCTCTGACACTAGTGTTGTTTGTATTGACTGCAAGAAAAATAAAGTTGCTTGGAATATGTGCTTATTCACAATAGATCATTTTTGTATTGGCTGTTGTCACAAATACATTGGTAATTTATCAACACATAATATTTTTTTAGAAGTGCATAAATCTCATAGATATCAACTTTAAAAGCTTTGCTCATGTTATTTTTCTCACAAGGACTTTCTCTTATGCAACTCTCTGTTACAAGCTGTATGAGATGCATTTTCATGTGACAAAAATTATGCAAAAATCTAAAACTAGGTTACAAGATTACCCACTGGCACATCCTATCCCGCTCCCTCCACCTGTTGTTCTTATCATGTCATATCTTCCAACAGATGTTAACAGCTGGTTGGTGACATTCGGTTTCCAACTGTACAACGTCATTCCTGGCTACCACAAGCCTGTCACGGATGCCATGGAGCCATCTTACGAGCTCGTACACACTCAGATGAAGACACAGGAGTGGGACAGCACCAAGGTAATGCCAAACAAATTTGCCTTTCTCCACCTCTTAACACAAACCTGTCCTTTGGCTCCAACTTCAGACTTTATTTGCAGTAACCTGACCTTTCAGTTTGCCGTCTCCCAGAGGAGTGCACAGCAATCAACCCAGATTCTCGTGCGAACGAGTCTGGCCTCTGCTCCGGCTCTTCAAGCTAAGGAAAGGGGTCAAGCTAAAGAGCTCTTGTAATAGGACTGCCATTAGGGAAATTCACTGTAGATTTCCTCCACCACCAGCCATTGATTTCAGCTCAGTCTTACACACTCCTTAGCTTCCTCCTAGATGTTCACTTCTTGTCTTTCTCACGCTTTCAGACTGATTATCGGGCCTCTTTTAAGTCATCTGAATAATTAAAAAGGTATTGTTGTTTTATTGGGTTATGTTCCACACCTGTTGGCTGCTGTTATGGACACTTTGGCTTTTCCAAAACCTACTGAGCTCCCTCCATAGTAAGCATAGGCACAAAGGCTGTTCTGAAAACTAGGCAGCATAATTATTGGAAGCAAGAAAGCATTGCAAGAAACCTTCACAAAGAAGAAATTACTAGAATGCATTATGGCAATAATTTTTGCGGAAACAAAAACAAGAATACTGAAAGGTTAGATATTGTTGAAAATAATTAGTAAATGCCAAACTGTAGCAAAACCAACTGTCGGTTGAGTTGACTTCATGTGCTGAACAAAAACAGTATTTTTTACACAGTGATGCTGCCTATAAAGGAGTGTTTCGAAATGTAGCGTTTCTAGCTCATTTGGTTTTGGAACATTTCTTACCCCTGATGAGCACTCTCGGCTTTCACAGGAACATTTACAGACAGTGAAAAACCGATACCGATTCTGCTATACGGCTTTTACCATGCTAGCTCTATAACGCTGAGGCTCTTAGTGGGCAGGACAACTTTGTTATTCACACGTCTGAACGATGGGAAAGAAAACACGAAATATATTTTTATCATTTTAGTCAAACTGACCAGCCAGAGGGCCAGATTGATGCATAAATGCAACAGAAACTACTTGAATTCTTAAAAGTAATTCAGCCCACAGGAAGTCCAGATCTCTTCTCCAGCTTCCATTCCTTGTATCTGCCTGTATAAGCAGCACAACCTCAAGCTATCAAGCCTCCATCACCAAGAGCCTTTCTATAATAAGCAAGCATTTGAAGCCGATCGGCATGGGTGTGCTTCAGACAGCTGAGATATGAGATTTTAAATGTAATGTGATGGAGCTGTTTGAAGCCGTCAGCCTGGCAGGTTTCATATATGGTAGTCACATACACTCAAGAAGGACTGGAGTATCCAAAAAAGACTTTCAAGTTTCAGATACCCCAGACTTGCTTGAGTTGTGAGGGTTTTTTAAAAATAAAAAAAGTCTTCTTTCTAGAGTTTTGTCAGCTTTTGACAGCCCTGGTGATGTCAGGCTTTTTTATAGTCTCCTCACAGTGAATCTCAGTTGTTGACACTATTAAAACAGACTCGCCCTAATGAATTCTCTTTAGGGAAATAATCATTATAATTTAATCGTAAGCACACAGCGTTCTGCATGTGTGTGTGTTCTTGCATATGCAGCTGTTTAATTTTTACGTGCTTCAAAGTCCCGACCATTACTCTCTAAAAGCATTAGAGTTCATCCAGTTAGAACTGTAGGACCGTGAACCATTAACTCCAGCCTTCAACTCTTTGGGTATCTAGGACACACAATGCAAAATTTACAAAGGGAAAGTAAACTTGTGCAGTATGATTTGAAAGACTTGAAAAGCAATGCAAGTGTCACTAAATCTACAAGGTGTATTTTTTATCGAGTGCTGTGGCGTGACTTAGAATAAACTTGGACAGTCCCAACCCCAGGGGGGTCTCAACAGATGCCTCTTTCAAGGTTTCTCTTAAAAGACGAGCTCAAGACCCAGCATTTTCCATTTCAAATATTTTTTCATATTCTTTTTTGAGCTCGTAAAAAACATTTTAATGTTCTCTCTGAGAATCTTTTATCTGTAAAGAACAGGCTGTGCCCCACAGTTTTTGCATAGTCATGCCTACCAAGCCATAAATCAGTGCTCTTTGGCTCAACCCCACTAGCGTCCATTTTTCGCTTTTATTGGTGGAAGTAGTAAACAATTCTAATTGCCAACCAATTTGCTTTTTGCCAGTATAATTGTGGGGTCATTTATGGGCTTTTAAAGCAGCAACATTAAAAAAAAATCTACTAATGGCCTTGCAGCTGTACCGCTGCTCTTTTGAGAGTCTGAAGTGGGTTGTTTATACCATAATGCCCATGTTACATTAACAAGATCTGCTGTGGAGAGTATCTAAGGGCAGAGATAAAATGGCCATTCATTACTTGTAGCATTTTCTACTGTAATTTTATGCTGGTTGAAAGTTGCTGTTTTGTCACTGGACTAAAATAAAAACAGAGGAGCTTGATTGGATTTTCCTACAGGCCAAATGACCAGCACTTCCTAATTTAATTAGTGGTTCTTTGAAGCAGGACTTCTGCTTTCTCTTATAGGATTAGATCACCCAAAAAATACAAATAAAAAGTTCATTAATTACTAACCCTTATGTCCTTCCAAACCTGTATGCTGGTGTTTTTACTATAGAACATAAAAGGAAATTAATTTATTCAGCAAGGTCACGAAAGCAAAATGAAAGAAAATTTCAAGACTTTTGCAGCCATACAATAACTGCAGTTTGAGTTCACTCTCAAATCAAAAATATTTCTCCTTTGGTACAGCAGTGATGCTGTGACATGACGCAGTGACTTGAGACATGACTTTTGATGTTATTAACATCTCATCTATGCCATATATGATTTGAGAGAAATGAAAATTGAGAATTAAATTTCTGTCTGTTCATCAAACCAAGCTAGCAGTATATAGTGCACGTCGTACCTTTTTGCTTTTTTGACGAGCTTTGCAGACTGGTCACCATAATTTAAACTTTATTTTTCTGCAGAACACAAAAAAAGATATTTTGAAGAGTGTTTGTAACCAAACAACACTGACCCCCATTGACTTCCATTGCATAGACACAAAACCACTGAGACATTTCTCAAAATATCTTCTTTTGTGTTTCACAGAAGAATCAATCATACACAGGGTGAATGATGAGAGAATGTTTTTGGGTGATCTATCCCTTTAAGGTGAACTGATCCTTTAAATCAAATGTCATTTATCCACTGTACTGGAAATTTCAAGAAACAGCTTGAAAGTGAACTTAAACTTCATTACTCACCCTGCCATTTAAACTACTAGGGTCTTAAAACCCGTGCGGATGAGAAATGATGTTAATGTGCCGATGATGATGGACGTCCCCATATTCTGACTTTGATCCTAGTGCAAGCTGATCACCCAGTGCTATGTGAATGATGCACTCCTTCTTTACTGTTCTTTAGGGTATATTGCTAAATAGGTAGGTTGCAGTATGGACGGCTCCATTAGCCGCTTATCCCTTCCTTCACCCTGAACTGGGACCAGTAGAGGCTTGCAGACTTTGACTCTCCTAACAAAACTGAAAGAAATCAAAATAGAGATTTTAATTGTTGACATACAGTATAGAGAAATAAACATCATGTGTGTGAAAAACAATGGAATGAAAAAAGTGAGGTACATGTATGTTGAGGGACCTTTATCAGATCGTAAGAGCTCTGTTCCAGTACCAAAGCTTTAACTAGACTGTGTTTCTCTTTCCGCACGGATGCCCTGGAGCATGCCACCCAGCACCAGCTATTTCTAGGACAAGTACAATCCATCTGCTGTCTCCACACAGTCCTTTTCTAGTTATCCAAATCGTCACTCTCTCAGGGCAAAGATTTCCTGTTTAATCATATTTAAGATGGTTACGCATCACTGCAGTGCCACTGGTCTTATATTTATTTCTCTTAGCTTATATGGCTAATACTGCTACAGTACCGTTTTGTGAATAATAGCAAACGTCACCAGTGGGATGAGTACAGATGCTCGCGAGGTTCAAACTTGAACCTAAAGGGATAGCTCACCCAAAAATAAAAATCTTAATTTATTCACCCTCATTCTCTTTTATCCGTGTAACAGAAAAGAAGATATTTTGAGAAATGTATTAGTGGTTTTGTGTCCATACAATGGAAGTAAATGGGGACCAATGTTGTTTAGTTACCAAAATTTTTAAAATCTTCTTTTGTGTTCTGCAAAAGAAAGTAAGTCATACAAGTTTGAAATGATTTTAACAAAGATGCGAGAGATGTTGCCTTTAACTACAGTTAATAATGTACTTCTGTTTTGAACACAATTAATAACAATTTAGGCTTTAACCTAGATAGTTATGAGGGGAGATATCACATTGACATGTTTACTCCTTGAGCATAAAATAGAATGAGTTATGCTACATACTTATATCAGGAAACATGAAATGTTTGAAGTGTTAATGAAGCAGCACGATTCTTGGTGGAGGGGAAAGTTGAGCAGCTGAACGTGGGGGTAGAACGGGTTTCCCGCTGAGATCGCCTCATCCTGCACCAGCCATCAGGAAATGTTACTTACTTCTAGGAAATAGCAGCAGCGGAGGTGGGAGGCACAGTGACGCCTGCCATGGAAAGAGATAACATAATGAATGTGAAAATTACATGCAATTTTTGGGATATATGGCAGTGTTTTACTGAGATGAAACATGCCATAACATGTCACGTTCAATCAATGCTCCCACAGAGCAGACTGTTGTTGTGGGGATGTCTTTCATTCAATTTATTTCCTCAATAAATTTTGGCACATATTTCATATCAGCCTGATAACGGGTAACTAAAGTTATGCAGATTTTGACGTCAATCAATCTTAAAATGTTAATGTCTTGAGATGCTTATAAATGGTGGTATAACGTGTAAAACTAATATATCCATTTTGTAGATTTTTATTTTATTTTAAAATCTATGCAGAAAATATTTACATGTTTACATAATGGTTTTTTAAAGTTAATGTTTGGAAACTTACAGTGTTTTGTTTGTATTTTTGCAGTCTGTGTTGGGGGTGCAATGTGAAGTCCAGAGGCAGCTGAAGTCATTCGTACGGTTGGAGCGGTTCGACCAGATCTACGGAGCGAGTGATTCCGGTTGCCCTCAGGCACCTCTCCGCACCCTATTCGCCACTGGCCCCTCGCTCTTCGGCAAGGGTGTCAAAATAGCTATCCGGGAGGGCCGGGTGACTGCTGACATCATCAGCGTGGCCAACGAAGACGGACGGCGGATAGCGGCAGTGCTCGACAAGGCCCTGTACCTGGAGGATTTACACTTCACCATCATGGGCTTAGACACTCACTACTTTGTAAAATCAGGACCGGTGGAAGGTGACCTCACCCTGCTGGGCATGACGGTGGGCCAGCGTACCCTGGAAACGGGCGTCAACGTAACCGTCTCGCAAGTCAACACGGCACTCGGAGGGCGCACACGGCGCATCACCGACATTCAACTGCAGTACGGCATGTTGAGCCTCAACGTACGATACGGCAGCGGTCAAGACGAAGAGAAGGTCCGCGTGCTGGAGCTCGCTCGCCAGAGGGCCGTCGCGGCTGCCTGGGCTCGTGAGCGCCACAGACTACGGCAAGGAGAGGAAGGCTCTCGAGCTTGGACGGACGGGGAACGACAGCAACTTCTGAGCTCGGGACGCGTACAGGGCTACGAGGGCTTCTACATAGTGTCGGTCGATCAGTTTCCTGAATTAGCCGACAATGTAAACAACATCCACTTCCTGCGACAGACCGAGATGGGCCGCAGGTGACATGATCGGGCGAGGACCGCGCGGGAGGACTCGACCTCCAGGAACTCTTGCCAAAGACAAGTTGCTTTTGTGACCATATTATTTTACTTTATTTTTATGTTGACTGTGTCAGACTTATTTTTTTAATACATGAAGTATACATTACGAACTGTTGCACTGTATATGGACTGCGGAGTGCCCTTCTCTTTTTTTGGTCATTTTTAAACCCTCTTTGCCCTTCAAGTGCGGCTGCTAAAGATTGACATATGGCAGTGTTGGTGGTTGATTTGGTTGTGCCTCTGTGTTTGTGGGTTTGCTCAAAGGAATATAGTAAAGGGAGTGGTAACGCATTACGCTCGCTGGCTCAGCCTGCTGCCAGACGAGCAGATTGTTATTCACAAGCTTCACTCCGCTCTGCCTTTTCCCGCGCCTCAGCCAAGGAGAGACCTCTTTTAATCGCTTCTTTTTATACTTGAAAGCCCACCGGCTGTCTCATACAGTACTTAAACAAGGACGCTTGCGAATCATTGCTACTAGTTCAGATTCCTAACTGAGCTCATTTTATGTTAAAGACTTGTTGTGATGTCTTGTAATATCTTGGGACTGGGTGATTGCTAGTAACATCTATAAGTTTGTTTTACTTGATTTTAATTTTGACCAAATGGCTTAAAACACACAGAATGGGAAAAGGGGAGGATGTATGTATGCATACATTTAATCTCTGAAAAACAGAGAAAAATGTTAAAAACAAATAGGTAATTAGCCCTATAGGTTGTAAAAGTGAAATTGGCATTGTTAGAAAGAAATTAGCTCTGTTATGACACCTAGTTAGCCGCCTACCTAAACAGCATTGTACCGCATCACATGCAGTATAAAAATAAAGCTGCCTTATTTTAGACATGAAGGAATCCCAGAATGCAATTAGTCAATATTGGGTAAAATATTTCTTTGTGCTAACATCACCTTAACCACAGAAATTAATCATGGTTACTTTAGTTAGATGACCACAAATTAACTGTGTTATGTTACAGTATTAGTAGTACTAAAACTATGGTTACACAAATGGTAATCAATACACCATAAACCAAGCTTACTACACTTTTACTGTAAAAAAAACTGGTATTTTTGGTATTGGGCAAACTCTGAAAATCAGTGATTGAGTTTCTACACTCTAAAAAAGGATGTGTTATTTTGTAACACATTTTTTGTGTTATGCTGTTTAACACATAATGTGTCATTTTGTGTTAAATACATAAAAGGGACAACACATGTTGAGTTAAAAGTAACACAAAATGTGTCTAGTTAGGGACAACACATCTTGTGTTATTTTTAACACATCTGTTTTTAGAGTGTAGGACTCTTGCGTACTGCCTTAAAAGTAAACAGCAAGGCGGCTCACTAGTTTTTGTAACAGAGCTATAACAAAGTTTATATAAAAAATTGTTTCCTTTACAGTTTTACCTTAGTTTTAGATCGATAGTTAATTTCCTAGCAACGTTCAGAGAAAACAGCAAAAAAATCAAAAACATACAAAATGTGAACAGTTGTCCCTTTTACTGCTAATTGTTGTACTTGAACAATGCCTAGTGTTTCAACACATGGTCCAGACAGGTCCGTCAATTAAACTGATTAGGTTTAACAGTTACAAGTAAAAGACTATCCATATGGACCACTCCTAAGGATAACAGTATTTATTTTAGTGCTGTGTTTTAGAGGAATATACATCCTCGTGTTTTGAGATAAACGCTTGAAGCGTGAAATGGCATGAATGCTTAAAAATGAAGCACATTACTTAAACATGCATTTTTTTTTTTTTTTTAAAGAACTATTCTGAGTGCTGTGCACACTGCATATTGTGGTAAGGACAGGCGATAACCCCTGAGAATAGCCTTTTCCCCGAAGGTCAGCGTCTTAAGTGCTCTAAATTCAACAAACGAGATCCTCAAAGTCTGTTGGATGCCCGAGATACATTACGGACTAAAGGTACGTTGGTTAAAGGTTGAAATAAACGTCAACTCACCATCTGGATGCGTCTCCCAGAACTTCAGAGAGCATTTCACACGATCTGTTTCTGGTTGGGTGGCGTTAATATGTCGAACATGCTGTCGCATTGGCGGTTGGAGTTAGCGTTCGGTACACAAATTTGTCCCTGCTGTCACTCTCGGGGAAAACACTTGGGAACGGTCGCCGTATCGAGCTGCTCATGTGTTTCAAGCTGTAAAATATTGTCAAGCATATTTTGGTTTGTCTTATTGTCATTGAATGCAGTGACATCATGAGTCTGACAATATCGCTGTATTTAAAAAGAACGAATGAAGGAAAAAACACATTGTGGTAAATTGCACTGAGAACTCCATTGTAAGTCTTATTTTTTTTCTAACCTTTGGACTCATTTGAATTTTTGTTTGTTCTCAACACTGTGTTTCTAAACGCTTCTCTTTGGAAATGTAAATAAAATGAATTGGGCTGTAAATACAATGCAAATGTAGATACCTTTTAGAGCTACAGCAGTGAATCTGTGTAGTCTTTAGTTAAAGATGAAAAAAATAAAGGATATTTTGTGTTTACATTCATTTCACATTATTGTGAATTGCATTGCATTATTGCCTCTTTTACATATGCCTTTAAACTCTTTAATTTGGAAAAAAATGCATGTATTGTATACTGTAGTAATAGTGGATTACACAAGTTGCTTAAGTGCTCCAGGTGGTTGGATTTTGCACGCATTATACACAAACATGGAGTGCTGCAACAAAGTTCCCTGTTTCACTCCATTTCATGTCAATTTACTTCTAAAGTGGAACTGCAAATTAATGTCTTTAATGCCGAGTTTGACGTTAAGTGGTTGTGGCATCTCATTGTACATTGTCTAATGAGGCGTTTACCATTTTTGAAAGTTTTGCACATGTGATTGAAATATTCATAGGCTGAAATGAAGGTACAGTAGAGAGAAGGGAGGGATTGTTTCACAAAAGTAGAACAACTTGCATGTTTGAGTCATTATGCCAAAACCTAACACTACTGTACTGTAGCACAACACACTTTCAGAAAACTAAAAGTACCATATGTTCTGATAAATCAGGTCTATATAGAAAATATATTATATAGCAAAGAAATAAAAGTTAAAAGTATATATATATATATATATATATATATATATAAATTGTAAAACATTTTAGGGGGACAGTGTGGTCAAATATTTTTTGGCGTTGGGTGACTGTCCCGTAGCTAACCTTACACAACAAAAATTGTTAAATAAAAAATAAACTATTACAATTATTTAATTAACTTCAGTTATCTAAACATAATACATGGAATTGTCTAATGTTTTACAAAAAAGGCAAATAGAAATAAAAAACTTATTGTAAAACTAATGTTTTCTAATTTAGTATACTCATATAATTAACATCCTACGATGTCAAAAATGAATTTTCAGCATCAATACTCAGCCTGCCGTGTAACAAACACAAAGACGTTTTTAACCACTTAATTTTGGACGTGTTTTGTCCATCATTAGAACGATTACATCTATGGCAGAGAATGTCATTGTAAAATGTTTAATGTATATTAACACATTAATGATATTAAAAGACCAAGTACAAATCTCACGAAGTAAACTATGTACAAGCAAGCAAGAGTTTCTCATTAAATGTTTTTCTATAGAAACCGTTAAACGTGGCTTAGGAATAACAAATTAAGGTAAGAATAATGAAAAACAAAATTTAGCACATACCTCAATAGTAAAGCATATAGGTCTACTCTGTACAGTCAAGCAGATAATCTAGCCACAAAGATTGCATGCCAGTGACTTCTCCCAAGCCCGGATAAACAGAGAAGGTTGTGTCAGGAAGGGCATCTGTATAAAACGCTGTAAAACATATATATAAAAATGTAGTTAATATGGATGCAGTCAGTGTTAATATAACATTGTATATTGCAGGACAAGGAGATGGCATTCAAGTGATTGACTATTATATCTGAACCCTTTAGTCAAAAACCTGTTTTTAAGTGATGGGCTTTTGAAATCTCATGAGCTTACATACAGCACATTTCTCCAAGACTTCTTACACTCCATCTGTTCCTACTTGACTGTAAATTAAACCTTGAGAGTGTTGAGAAAACATTATATAAGTGGCTTGCTATTAAAATCAGTGGAGTGATTCCACATTCATTTTTTGAGAGGCAGCCAGTTTTATTCATTTATTTATTCTGTGCAAATAAATGAATTGCATAAATGTACTTAAAACATTTGTTCATTTTGAAGACAAAGTTCAGTTTAGGATTTTAGTTCAACTTAACATGAAATCATATTCACAACCCGTTTTATTTACGCTATGTGACAAAAGGGGATTTGTGAGTAAAATTCATCAAGACAGGACAGGACTTTTAATCTATTTTATCCTATCCTCTATATTTTTTAATTAACTTACCCATGAAAAGTGGACGGGTGCAGAGTGAGTTACATGACATTTATGAAAAATAAAGTTAAAAACTCCTGGTCCTATCGTGCACAAATAATTTTACAATACGAACACAATTTCTAAAACTCCTTCCTAAAACAGTTTTACTGTGTGCAAGTAGTTTGCTGTAATGTTGTACCAATACATCTTCCCTTTGAAGTTCGCCAACACTGCTTCCTACAATGCACTTGATGAAACATCAACAGAAATTTAATGAAACTTAAGCAGAAACCTGCTGGTTTCAAGACAAAAGGTAACCTGAGAAGTGTGAATGAGCCAGTCACCAAGCTGTCACTAAAAACAACACATCTGATGAATGGAGCGGTTTAATCTGAAATAAAGAGAAACTCAATATCATGTTTATTTTTACTTTCTGTCTAGAAAAATATTACAAAACGGGAGTATGAATAGAGACGGGAAAAAGACGTCAACACCTATTTCTCTATCGTTCTCATGTGTCTTAGGTCTAGTTTTCACGGGTCAGTATGAGGTCACGGTAAATACACACCTTTTCAGAGAAAGATACTACCCCAGAATTGTCTGATTAAAGGTCAAAACTAATCACTACAGTATGCATTGATCATATACAGTATGTGCTATAGTATTTATATACAATATAATGAATATAGTGAGTACTACAGTGCTGTTTTTTATATATATATATATATTTTAAAACCAATGGCTACATAAGGAAAACACTAACATCAATTATCAATGCTAAACACAGTTTGTTGTCTTGTTTGACATGACACACCAAAATTAAATATGCACAAGGGCAATTCCATGCAAATGCCTTTACCATAATGATAGCTCAGATGACAATACTTTGTGGTTTAAATACCCGTGTAGACTCTTTTAAAAATATTAAGCACTTTTGCATGTTTACATCATGATTGTATATAGTCAGGTAAAGTTGTTTTCAGAATTGTCACATCCATAAGAGTTCATATTCCTTCCAAATGAGCACATGAAAATTAAAACTAAATAACTTTTTTTATTTTATTTGAAGATATTGAAACAAAAACATTAACAACAAGTGCTACTTGCCGGGTTTGTAATCTCAGCATAATTTTACAATCTAAACAGTGTAACTATAAACCAGAAGTAACGATTCATGCTAAGAGTGATGTGATTTTTGTAAACGTTTGCTGAGTTTTGACATTGTTTAATGATGAGACTGTCACACCAGTAAAGAGGGAATGTAAATAACATTGTTTAAAACTTCTGTTGCTGTTAACAGACAGTTGGAGAAACAGACATTGAAGGGGTCTCAGCTGCATGCTGCTGTGCCGTCCGCCTGCATTTCTCTTGACAGGTGTGAACAATGGCCGAGCCCTGAGAAATGTCTTTGTAACGGTCTGTAAACCCAGCTGACACTGTGTGCATTCGCCAGTAAGACTGACTTCACACATTATGCAAATCTTATTGACAGCATAGCTAATGTTTTTTATTAAGCTAATTACCCTTAAGGTCATTTCTGTTTTTGGCACCAAGGCTAGATGGATAAAAGAGAAAACATCCCTGCTATTTTGGTTAGAGATCATATTAGCTAAAGAGCCAGTGCTTTCATGAAAAGTGTATAATTGGGAAATTCAACCATTGTGGATGTGACATTTTTAGTCAAAACTTTAATAAATACATTCTTTAAGAATTTATATTTATCAATATATTGAACCATTTGGTTATATTTCACAAACCCCTGTTGACAGCATCCATAGACATGTTTTATATAAATATACCAAATCCCTAACCCAAGGTAGTAAATGGTAAGACTTACAATTGTTGCCTGCCAAACAATAAAACAGGTCAAATATTCCATTATGTATACACTAAAGGTGGCCATGAGCCATTATCTAGAGACGAGAACAGGACCAGGAAAGTTTTTTGAGACATACGTCATTAAGCAAGCAACAAGCATCCACCCAGAATTATCAGCCATATAAAAAAGCAACACCCTGGCAACCACTCAAATCATCTAAGCAACAGCTGTTAATTCTGCATGCAAAAACACCTCTCAGATTATTTTTCAGAAAATATAAAGCATTATCTGTACTGAATTTTATGGAAAAAGAAGAATGAAATGACACTACATAAAAGAGCATAAATGAGCTGATTTACGCTCCAGGATCTAGTTCATAGTATATTTCTTGCAAGCTCTTAGTTAAATTTAAAGTTTTTTTAAGCTCCAGTAATGATGCATCACTCTTAACTTCATCTGACTGTCGAAACTGCGTCTGGAAAATCTTTTAAGCTTTTGATTAAAAGCTTTCTTGATGCAAGACTTCTTTCTCAGATTTCTTTGTGAGTGGCATGATGGACATACTGCAAAGAATGCTTATTACTGCATGTACAACACACTGTAAGACCTCTAGAAAATACATGTTTTGATAGTAGCAGACTGCATGTGAGCTTGTCATCCATCACGCCTGGGGTCACAATGTAACCAATAAAGGTTGAATTTGTCCTGTTACAGATATCAGAATTAAAAGTCACATGAATAATTCATGAGACAATTCTGTAGATTTAAAGCGGGACAAACTGACAATATATAATACATAACGTATAACTGTATTGGTTTCATTAATTCAAGCTAAAAATTATTTTTGACCGCCACCTTTCAAGAATATAATTGTTCAAGTTTTGTTCACGTCCAAAAGAACATAATAATGCAGAAGGAGATTATATGTAGCGCACATCACTAGTGTTTTATATTTAAACGAAGTGTGTCATAATACAGTATGCCATCATATTTGGCAGAACTGAGGCCAAAGAGTTTAGTGCATCTGCGAGATTAAAATGACGCTATTAACACAGTTAGCATTTTCATATTCGGTTCAGATATGGTCCTATCAGTCTCCATTAAGCTCAATTTCAGTTCACATGCAAAAGATTCACACATATTTTTAGCAGTGTAGCGTAGTAGATAAGGACAGAAGGGTTATTTAAATGATTAACTGTAGGACACTTTTAATCTGACTTCTTAGCATTACCATTTTACAGTATCTGTAGTATTTATTATAATACAAATGAGGCAATTTACATAGTTATGTATTATTCTAAACCACTGTAAAAAGTGTAATGCTTACACTGAAAGTGCCACAGGACAAAAAGCTACAATCAAGAATTTAACGGTGATGTGGTATAAAATATCATTTTAATTTGGGACAAAACTGCTCTTCTGAAATGTACACACTAGACAGCTGGATGCATGTTTGCATAGTGTATTATTTATGCTGGATGCATGTTATATATTTAAGACTAATAAGTTTAGTGTTAAAATGTTAAGCTAATAACACAATATATACACTAATATTGGGTAAAAGTAAATTCATAAACAGATAAAAAATAGAACTATTTTACTGACACATTTTGGCATTTAAATTATTTAGAATTGCACATTATTATAATAAGTAGATATTATTTTTGAGGCTCTGTTACAAAACCTAGATTGCTACCTGTATAGGGTGCATTTTAAGGTGTCATTGGCATGTTCCTGACACAAATCCTAATCCAAACGGTAAGCAATATAATCGTGCTTCTACCATCTTTTTTCCCAAAATCCAAAGTAGCATTAAATGCACAAGGCTGTCAAACGAAACGATTAATTGCATCCAGAATAAAAGACTGTGTTTATAAATAAATAAATTAATGTATGTATGTATATTATTTACCAATAATTGTATATAAACATTTATTATTTACTATATTTTTCTTAAATGCATGCATGTATATGTATATGTGTTTAAAAATACAAAACTAATATGTACAGTACACAGACATATATTATGTAAACACAAACTTTCCTTCTGGATGCGATTAATCGCGACTAATCATGATTGTCCTAAATGTACCATTTTTTGAGAAGGCAATCCCAGAATGTCACTATATGTAGGTACATGTAGTACACAGCAAGGCAGCTTTGGATAAAAGCGTCAGCTAAATGCCTAAATGTAAATGTAAATCATTACACAACCATCACTTGAACTGAATGACCACCATAAGAATAACTTCAGTAATTTAAATAGAATAATGTTTGTTTCTGCTGCTAAACATAATTAGGTAAGACAAATATTGCATGCTTAAAGCCCGTAATGGGGCCTTGATGTAATTTTACCTCAAAGTTACCTTTAGTTAGTTTGGAGAGATGTGTATTGAGGGTACTCTTCAAATGAAGCTCTGGTGGAAGGCCAAAGCTCTGTCGTTTATATTTGGGCTAATTAGTGAGGAGTAGGTCCTGTCTTATAAATAGAGACAATTACTTATGTGTGGGGTTTGTCCACTGAGAGAAAGCCTTTGGCTAAATATTGCATTGTTTATGTATGTGTGTGTGTGTGTGTGTGTACAATGGCCCCAGTGAATATACACACACGCACGCACACGCACACACGACACTACAGTGGACACTTAAGCCACACAAATAAATGAGCGTAATTGCATTGCATTACAAAATATCAACCAAGTGGCATTTACTTTTAATGACAAATCCTTTATCATGTTATTGCAAACCTGTATGACTTTCTTTCCTCTGCAGAACACAAAAGAAGATATTTTGAAGAATGTTGGTAACCAAACAACATTGACCCCCATTGACTTCCATTGTATGAGCACAAAACCACTGAGACATTTCAATATCTTCTTTTGTGTTACACAGAAGAAAGAGTCATATACAGGTTTTAAATCACATGAGGGTAGGGCTGGGCAATATGGCAAAAATGTAAACTCGATAATTTTTTCCCATATTTTCCCGATAACGATATAAATTTCGATATATATAAACTGTTAATGCTGCCAGCTTTAAACGAGTATCCCAACTATGAAGCCATAAAAATTTGAGGGTTCATTAATTACATTTTAAAGTATAGTTTTTTGTCAACAACTTCATCATTTTTGGATAATAACTCGAGGTTAGTTTCACTTTGGTCGCTGCTTCCACTTATTTTTGTCATCCTCGCGCCGAGTTTGCTTTGCAAAGTGCCGTAGGAAATTGACTTTGTTCTTTGACGTGAACGTTAAAAGCTGCATGCTGATTGGCTGTTGTCGCATATTTCTGCTGTGTGATTGGCTCTTATATTAATCCACATAGAGTAAAAATGCCTAGAGCTTATCATCATTATCGACATATATTTTATCGCGATTCGATATGATATCGTTTATCGGCACAGCCCTACATGAGGGTTAATAAATAATGCAAGATTGTAAGATGATGTTAATGTGATAAACTACATCTATGGTTACTTTGCTATGACACCTGTGTGACTTCATAAATTCACTAAAATTCACCTCGACACCATTTGGCTGAAAGAAATAGCAAAGTTAGTTCTAAGAAATGGTCTTGCATCATTTACATAATTTGATATATATGTATATCAATATAATAATCTGCTGAATAAAAAGGTTATTGCATAATCTGCTTTGTAGTCTTGCATCACCCAAGTTATAATCAGTTAATTATAATGGTAAAAATTGCATTGATGTTATTGTTCTGACCTTGTTATCTTCGTGGCTTTGTGTTTAAAGACACTGCCTCTTCCCTTCACCTTAAGACCTTGCTCATGCCTCCGTCTGCCAAAGCATCTCACAGCAATGTTATGTATGGCATATTATTCAGAGTGTAACACAAAGGCATATGGCCTGCTTTATGAGCATGATGGTGCTGTAAATAAGAGCAACGCCACAGAGCTGTACTGCTTTGAGCAAGTCCACCCCCTCCACCAGCAGCAGTAACAATCTGTTCTTGACTCTCTGTCAAGGGCTGCCAGCGAAAGACGCATATGTTATTCTGAACACTTCAGATATGTTAAGCACATCTTTGCCTTTTCAGGTTAGTTTTTCAAAAATAAATCAAAAGTAAAAGAACATTTCCACCTGCTGTGCAAAAACAAGTGCACAGTAATTTTAAATGTACTGACCTTGTTTCGTTTATATGTTGGCTAAATATGCATTTAAGACCTTGTAACTTTAGTTTATCAATTATTAGAAAAAGGACGGTCACAAACTTTCAAAAATGAAAAATAGATCAATCAACATACTAAACGGCCATTATTCCAGTGTCAATGTGTCAAAAGGGCATTGCGCTTATAAGATGACACGCCAATGTCATTACTGGCACAACCCAGAATTGACTCAGAAAAGTGACTGAAAAGTAGGTTTTCATTATAATTTAATATGCTACGGAGAAGTATTCTGGAATATGACATACAGTATCTGGTATTGTTGTACTTTGTATTCGCATTTTTATAAATTTGATTATGTTTTGACCACTAGGTGGTGCCAACTTAACAACTTTCATGTTAATATGCATCTAAGCGTTGACAAAAAACAGTCCATTTTGTCAAGTTCACCATCAAATCTGTTAACATTGGACATGAGAATACCATGGTCAATCTGACAGTTTTTGAAAACTTTGTAGTAAGTGGGTATTACCTACAAAATGTCATGCAAATCAGACAAGCGGTGTAGGAGGAGTTCATTTTTTAACACAATTCTAAATTTTTATACATGAAAATGCAATCTGATATATATTTTCTAGAGCATGGCTCAAGAGTTTTGTTTCTAGCCAGTATGGCTGTGGAGATGTTAACCAAAATGTAAAACAACTTTTATTGCACCTGCCTAATTAGCAGAGGGAATTGGGGGGCCATTCAAGTTTAAAGGACTAAGAGTCTATGATGGACAGTTTCTGACCCCAAGACATGTTTAGTGCAGGACATTTGACCAAATACAATAGGGTTCCAGCACTTCATACCTGGACCCTTAACTAGACATTCACATCATGTTTCAGGCGTTTCACACTCAACAGAACAAAAAGGTGACAACCTTCATATTATGTAGCCCGTGAATAAATACACAATATGTGTATATGTACATATGGTTTATGTAAGAAAACTAGGATGCGATAAGCTGTTCAATGTAAAACTTTTGTCTGTGTCGCACTACATTTACATGGATGAAAAATTACACTAACGAGGGCATAGCTGCCTTATATTTGACCTTTATTTACGAACTATTAAAACCAGCATCATATTATGATATAAAACACAGTAAGGCAATCATTATTCAGAGTATAAACTCGACTATTAAAGAATGCAAAAACAGAAACTGCCTAAAATGGCTGTGTGTGAGACCAGAGAGCACTTTTAAAGGAGCTTCTGTCCTTCCCCCAATACCACCAGCTAGAAAGAAGTAAAACATTGGCTGTGTTGCAGCTTAAGCCTATTAGCTATTGACTAAAATAGGATGAGCCCTGTGATATTGCTTTGCCCTAACTGTTGTAGGAAATGTCAACACAGGAAAGAAGATTGAACTTGTCAAGCGATTTCATTTTACAAACTCTTAGATGGTCAATCGTAGCATACCAGTTTTGGGCTGCCGTCCAATTGATAAGTTGAATGAATACCAAAAAAAATACTGCAATAAAACTAAATTTAGGGTTAAAAATCTTCAAATCATCTTTCAGCAGGACAATAATACCAAACGCACGAGCACAGAGACAAATTTAGTATAGGATTTCTAATTTATTAGACTGGTTAAAGGTCTAAATAGTGTTTTACCACATGCTATTAAATAAAAGATCAATATTTTTATGCTACGACTCTTTCATGTTAAAGCAATTCCAAATTAAATGAAAATGGCCAAAGTAAACTACCACTCTTTTTGATGATAAAAAGGCTAGACGCAGCGCAGAGAAATCTTTGTAATCGGCACATTGAAGTCCCACTTTCCCTTATCAGCCTTTCGCAAATAAAGGAGCAAATTGATATGTGGGAACAGAGGTGCTGCTGTTAAGATATTGGTCCTCTCCTGAAGGATTTGTCTAGCTAAGCTCATGAAACATTAAGCAGTGACAATTCCATAAGATCAATAGGACTAGCACACTGTCTTCTCTGCTTGCTTTGTGCCGAGATGTCTCGCAGCCTTACCGGGGGAGAGAACCATTAAAACTTATGTCAATTTATCTACAAAATCAACACACTTATTTATGTCCTAAATGTGGCCTTAATACATTCGTGCGTACAGTATTTATGCCAAACACCTTTCTACTATTCTTTCATATGCACTTCAGACTAGAGCTGCACGATATAACAATATGCGATATTTGATATGCAATATGATATTTGTTTTCTTTAATTCTTTTTAAATTATATTAAAATATATTTTGAAAAATTATATAACCAATATACGGAAAAGAAAGCATCAGCTGGCTATGAAAGCTTTGCAGTTTGAAGACTGTTTTGCATCAGAGCATGCGCACGGCACATCCCAAATAACACCCATGTGCCAGATATTACATTATCAGCTTCCGCCTAAAACTTTGGCCATACCTTACTTTTGGAAGTATTAAACTTAAATCTCTCATTTATTGCAAACCATTGCGAAATGCACATCTGCGATATTTCAACAACTTCTATATATTGCACAGCCATACGTTGGATGACATAAGAAACATGCTCTGTAACAGGAATCTTATTTAAAATGGCCGAAAACACTATGAAGTTTACTGCAAAGGGCACTATGCTTGCTATTGCTAGTTGGCTGCGGTTTTATTGGACAAAACATTATATTTTCTCATAAGACTGCACATTTAAAAACTGAATATCTTTCTAAAGGTTTTGTCAACTTTTTTAAGAGTACAACAGCATAGAAACAGTTTTATCAAGAGACACAACTGGCAATAATATTATTAAAAGCCACAAAACTGCAATTCGGATTTCATGGGGTCTTTAAATTTTAATGAATGCGGTCTTTATGAGTGTACTCAAAACACATCACAGTTTCATCTTTTCTATGTGTATATTCAATACACGTTTTCTTCTCTCACAAAGAATAAACTCTTACCCATAGCAAAATGTTATTGCTCAGAGGTTGATTTATCATTAATGAAGCTCTCATTTATGTTTTATTAAGTATTAGTAAGATGTTTCTGCTGAAATGTGTTAGAAGAAATAAAAAATATACTGAGACAACTGTTGATATACAACAACACAATATGTAGCTATAAAATTAAGATAGTACCGTTCAGATGAAAAACGGTCTTATGAAAAATATTTCAGTTTAAAATGAAATCTGACATCAGAGACAGCTTCTGAAAGGAGACATGTGTAAGATTACTGGCGTCTTTTTGACAGAATACAAATCTAAGAAGCAGACGCCTTAAGCGAAAATCTTTATTCTGGTTTAATCTCATTGCTACCTACAGGTAGGAGAAACAGCTAATATATTAAAAAGAAATCTCTATTAGGAATCTTGTTTCCTATGGGCAAACTCAAGACACAAAAATGTTCAATCAAAGAGACAATGGCTAAACACCTTTTAAATATGAGATCAATATTTCAAATAAAAGAGAGTGGCCTCTCTCAACAGACAACAGACTTTTTTAATCACTGTCAAAGTTCAGGGTGAGAGTCATCCAAAGCCCTTCCCTCAAATGACATCACTACTTTGGCTTTATCAGAACTAAATGAGCCACGTGACGTAAAATCAATGCTCCTTACGGTCCACATGCATAACATATACAGCAGAGGAATTGATGATAAGCCTTTGAATTATGGGGTCAATACACCCCGTAAAGTCAGTCAGGAAAGAGATGCGGACGATCTTGCCCTCCGAGCTCGCCCCTGCTGAGCTCAGAGCTTTTAATACTAGATCCCTGTTTGTGTTGGCTAATCACATATTGATTGAGACCAAGAAAATTGAGACAAATAAGGATGTCTGGAGCTTTGCTAAGCTGAATCTCAACTAGGCCTGCAGAGGCAATGAACGGAGAAGATGCAAGCGTGTCTCTCTTTATGACCCTGCTGAGAAGAAACATCTTAAACCAGTTTAAATCCTGAACTAGTTTGCTGGTCCTACTAACTGAAGTCATCTTTATCTGGTTTGGTTGAGAGACCAGCAGGCAATGAAAAATGATTATTTCAAAGATTATCATTAAATCACTTAATGCTTTATGCTGAAATTAAATGCTGATATTGAGACTGTCAAAACAAAATTCTGCATTAATAAACCTTCTCCTAAATAAATGAGTTTCATAAAAGAACAGACACAAATACAATCATATAACATGCTGGTAAGAACACAATTAGCATTACTACTGGTGAGACCCAGTCTATAGAGACACTATTCCTATATTAATAATTTACTGGTGAAGATGCTAAGATAATAAATAAGTGAATCAATAGATTTGTTTAGTGAGTGACTGCTGCTTTCTATGACAGATCTCACGTGGAGTTACTGCCCCATCTAGAGGCAAAGACGAGTATTGCAATTAGATGATCTGTGACTAAATCTACAGTAACGTAAGAAATGTTTGACCCATGTAAAGTTTTTAGTTGTCATTTTTTAAATCACAGTTAAATGTATTTATTACCAATTTATTGAACCATCTGTTTGCATCTTACTAAATATCCGTTGACAGAGTCCAGGCAACAAAAAATATCAAACATTAAAAATGGAAATATACATGTTCCATGGGTGTGACAAAATGACACGGAAGGCAACATACTTTGTATAAATTTCTGTTATTTGAAATATACAAACCAGAAGCAATAATATCAAACAAATGGAGAAGAGATGACTCTTCAAAGAACGTACAAGTTATTTTACTTTACATTTAAATGTGCTTATTTATGAGGAATATGGACTGTTATGCATGTGCCAATTCTGAAAACAACACTTTACCTGACCATGAAAAATCATGCTTTAAAGATAAAAAACAACCAAATACTGACATCTGAGCTACTGACATCGTGATCTCAAACGAGTTATTTTCTCCCGTTTTTTTGTGAAAGCAGAAGCCACAAAGATATCACGCCACATTTACGACAAAAATGTTAAAGCCCAGGATTACTGTAATGTGCTCCATTAGGTAATAAACAGGCACATACCTGTTCAATGACGCAGCTCTGCTGAATACTTGTTGTCAACTTCAGAACTTTTAAATCCAACATTTAAGTGAAACATTTTTTGACTTGCTGCAGTGTTGCAGCGCCACAGCACACGCTGAACGTCTTCCTCATTAACACACACCTGTTTTAACTCAGTTCATTAGACTGCAAAGCAACGTGTGTTGAAGGGCTCCACACAACTTTGTATTTCATCGTTCTTTTGTCTAATTGTCATTTAATGTTTTTCACTCTGTAGAGTCTATAAACTGTTTGTTGAGTGTCGTTGTAAAGCACACTTGCGGGATGGGGTGACCACTTCCTAAATCTCTGTTATTCACAAAGTGCTTGAAGTTGTGACACTCGGCGGCCATGTTTGCATCGCCTTAGGGCGGCTGTTTTAGTCATAGCAAGTCCACAGCCCTATCCTCTTGAATGGAGCAAGACTGGAGCTCTTAAATTGCTGGCTAAAATCACACATGACATATTTCCTGAATAACAACTGACCGGATAGCCTTTCTGAAGTAGCTACTGTCTAGAACCCCTCCCCCACAGACTTTATGGATTGAGGATTGGCTCGTTGTACTGAAAGTCTTTTAGCGCGTTACTCCGTCTAGAACCCCTCCCCCAGAGACTTTATGGATTTCAATATTAATAAGATTCCCATTAAGCTTTCTAATTTACATGCAGGCTTTGTTATCACTGATAATTATAAACATAACTTCCCCCCTCACAATTGCCTGATCTGAAATAATACAAACCAAACATTAGACAACAAAAAGATCATTTTAACTTTTTAGATAATTGGAGTAAAAACAATAATTTCTTGGTTTCACCACTTTTGAAGAAGAATGGTCTTTTACTTACTTATTCAGAATTTTTCATCAATCTATCAAGTATAGTATTAATTTATGCTATTTCCCCAGAAATGATTCAATTACTAGAATATTATATAGATATAAGACCAAAAATTCACACTTTGTCAAATTCCCACTTTATCTTTAGCTATAGGTTTTTGGAGATCACAATTTAAAGATATCAACTGGAAAAAGACAGTTTTTGTTATAGCAAAATTTTGTTAAGACATTGACTTAAACTGTGTTTTTTGCAAACAAGACGACATTTATTTTGTACTATTTTGTAACTGTATAAAGTAACTGTACACAGTTATTTAGGTGTGATTTGACAGTAGCAATATCAGCTGTCAGATTGCGTTCCCCCTGCAAATTTGCAACATAACTGACGAAAAAGAGCAGTAGTTAGTCCTGGCTGCTAGATGTTTGCAGGTCACAGTTTTGAATCCAGTTTGGCTGTTTTATTTCTCTATAAAACACAGGGGAACCTTATCTGACAATGGCATTTTTAACTGCCAGGATGCATTCCCCTCAATGTTATTTGGCCAAATATAAGGAAATCTGTCTGAAAATCTCAAAACATTAATGTTTTGGGGGTTGAAAGTCAACTTTTTTTATTAAAGACATGTATGAACTTGCTATCTTATAGAATACAAGGGGAACACTATCTGACAGTCACAATCTGTTTTTGTTGTGAAGTTAAACACCTTTAAGGTCTTCACATCATATATAATAAACATTTACAATGATATTATTTAAGATAAATACTATACACAAGTATTTGTGGATTTTATCGTTCATGTGGGATGACAGTGTCTCAGATCTGTGTTAATTGTCATGCTTCTGTAGTGTCTCTTTATTCACTGACAGCTGCTGCAGAGAAGCTTGATCATCAGAGAAGCTGACATCTAAACACTGGAGTAAGAGTGATAGATATACAGTATAGTGTTGTCTTTATTTCTTTTAATCACTGTTAGTGCTTATAAACGCTCACAGAATAAAACAGTGGCTCTTAGTAAATTTATACTTACAATATTGTGTCCAGATTATAATCTGGACTATTCTTCAAATCAAAGAGCAAATTCATCCCAGAGTATTCTATACTATTTTTAAACAGATCCAGATGCCTAAGGTGTGAAGGGTTTGACTTCAGAGCTGACACCAGAGCATCACAGCCTTTAGCTGTAACACCACAATTACTCAACCTGTAAAAGAGAGTTTTCATTTTAGTTTAGTGTACAATTCCTCATGCCATTTATACTGTTATCTTCATATGAATATCTATGCATACAGTATCATATGAATATAATATGTCTATATTGAACTGAAGAAAGGAAGTCATATACAGATGGGATGGCATGAGTAAATCATGAGAACATATCTGGATGAACTCTTCATTTAACTCTACAACCTTGTCATTGCATATATTTAATCTTTTAATTTCGTGAATTGTATCTTACCGTAGTACCTCCAGTTTACAATGAGGATTCTCCAGTGCATCACAGAGCCGCTTCACTCCTGAATCTCCTACTTTATTTACACTCACATTTAGTTCCTTTAAGTGTGAGGGGTTTGATTTCAGAGCTGAAGCCAGAGCAACACAACCTTCATCTGTGATACCACAACCCACCAGACTGGAGAGAACAATATTAACAAGATGTGTCACTGCCGTTCCTATGAATGGGGCGGATTGCAACACTCTATATGGCCAATTTAGCGACGGAAGTTCCGCCTTCCAATAAAAAGAACCAATCACAAATCAATAAAGACTGATGTTTCTCTAGGGGATGGGCTATAGAATAGAATAGAACAGAAATGTAGGTGTAGAAATTTGTAATCTTACTGCAATGTTTTCAGTTTACATTGAGGATTTTCCAGTCCAGCAGTGAGCAGCTTCACTCCTGAATGTCCAAATTTATTGTAAAACAAACTGAGATTCAGAAGTGAGGTGTTTAATCTCAAAACTGAAGCTAGAGCAGCACAACCTTCATCGCTGACACCACAGTGATCTAACCTGCAAAGAACAATACCAAAGTCATTTTCAAAGATGTCAGAGGAGAATTTGATTTTGCTGTCGCTGATGATGTCCTGCACAGGTGTGTGATGCTCTCCCTCCCTAGCCCATTCCTGGGAAATGACACATGCTAAACTCAAAACTACCTCATTTTATGCTTTGAGAGACAGATTCGCTGAAAAATTCATTGAATTAGGGCAGTATAGAGACAAGTGAGATATAAGAGATATAAGGAAAAGACCAAAGGCCACACACTGAAAACAATAATAGCAGACTATAAAACTACTGCTAACTATTAGGGAATATAAATCAACTATTAGGGAACTGTATTTCCTTCTTCTTTTTAGAAAAATGACCTCACCTCAGTATTTCTAGTCTACAATATGGATTCTCTATGAAAGCACAGAGCCATTTAACTCCAGAGTTTAGTTTATTATGAGACAGATCCAGTTCTGTCAGGTGTGAGGGAGTTGATCTTGGAGATAAATCCATAGCGGAACAACCTTCATCTGTAATCTCACAATGGCTCAACCTGCACAGAAATCAATATTGAGAGCATGATGGAAAAAAAAAACTTTTAAAAAGATTTAACCCTCTGACCTCATACCCCCAAACATCCTTATCAAAAACATCTATCAGAATCAATCATCAACTCTTTAAGATTTTTTTTTCTATGCATCAAATTATGTTTGATGGAGGAAACACCTTACCACAGCTTCTCCAGGTTACAGTGATTATTCTCCAGCAAGGAAAAGAGCAGCTTCATTCCTGTGTGTGGTAGTTTATTTAAAAATAAACCCAGTTTTCTGAGGTGTGAGGGGTTTGATGTCAGAGCCGAAGCCAGAGCCAAACAACCTTCATCTGTAATACCACAACTATTCAACCTAACGAGAAAACAATGGCATAGTTATCATCCTCAAACATTAGTGGTGGTTTCTTTCTTGAACAAATATTTTAAGTAAATAATCACTGTTGTTTTATTCTATGCACTAAATCATATTTTGTGCTAATAAAGTCTTACCTTGTGACGTGCATGATTAAGATTTTAAGGATTATTGGTCCAGAGGCACTAACTATCAACTATCTGTACAGTCATATATACTTGTTATATATGTATATATACTTGTTCATATATAAATTGGTTTAATTCTTGCTTTTGTTGTTGGCACATTGAAAATGTATGCGGTTATTGTCACTGTGCATTAATATTAGCCAATTTTACTCCTGCGATTGCAGGTTATGAAAATCAGATTTCGTTTTTTTTTGTAGGCATGTCAATTGATTGTATATCATTTTAATTACATTTTTTACACATTTCTTTGGAATGCGTGATACTGATTGGCCAGTTGTGACATTCCAAGATGTTTTTCCCAATACAGACTACACAGGTACTGCGAATCAACTTGACCTTGAAAATAATCGCTTTTAAGGAGTAGAAATTTCATTAAAGTCAACCTTAAATAATGTGGTAAAAGGTTTTCTTTGCTTTTTTAAGCCTTTTGGAAGTATATATTTTAGACATTTGTTTTACACTCTGATGTGGTGATTGTTAATCCAGTTCATTTTTATGTGTGATTAAATTTTTCTCCTGCTTAAGTCTTACCCAATACTCTCAAGTTTCACTTGAGGATTCTCCAGTACAGCAGAGAGCAGCTTTACTCCTGAATCTCCTAGTTTATTCTCAGACAGATTCAGTTGTGTCAGGTGTGAGGGGTTTGATCTCAGTGCTGAAGCCAGATGATTACAACCTTTATCTGTAATACCACAATTACCCAACCTGAAAAAAAAAACAATGACGATGAATATGATCTAAATAGTGTACTACCTTACCAATACTCAGAGGCACAAATTTGTTTTCATTTACTGATTTAAGCAGTCTATATCAATAAAGTAATGTAGGGATAGTGAATGAGAGTATTCTCAATGATTTTTTTTTTATCTGGTAACCTCTCTCAGAGATAATGTCTTACCCCAGTCTCTCCAATTTACATTGAGGATCAGCCAATACTGAAGAGAGCAGTTTCACTCCTGAATCTCTTATTGTGTTCCAGTTCAGAATGACTTCTCTCATGTGTGTGGGGTTTAATCTCAGAGCTGAAGCCAGAGCAACACAACCTTCATCTGTAATACCACAATCTACAAAACTGCAAAAAATAATGACAACATTTCAAATATTTTTGTAGTCTTTCTATTTTTTTTAATAAAATTTTATTTTAAAAAGTATTTTTTGTTTGTGTTTATTGTTATGAAAATTTGTCAAATATTTTTGAGAAAGATACCAGCCCTGTCTAATTTTACTTGTTTGGTTTTGATCTAGTATTGGTTACTTAAGAAGTCTATATATACACCTTAACCCTTTATACGGTTACAACCATGGCACTTTTGAGGACAGGTTTGTATGTAAATTTCTGTAGGGTTTTCTTACCACAGTTTTTGCAGTTTACAGTTTTCAAATACAGATGACAAATGTTTCACTCCTGAGTCACCAAATTTGTTTCGAGACATCAGGAGTTGTGTCAGGTGTGAGGGGTTTAATCTCAGAGCTGAAGCCAGAGCAGCACAACCTTCATCTGTGATACCACAATTCTTTAGACTGAAGAACACAATGACATTTTACCATCTCAATCTCTTTATAAAATAAACAGCCTAGCACTGTATAAACATGTTTTCATCTGTTTGTGTTAGTGTAAGTATCTACTGTAAGTAAATAGCAGTTTTGTGTTATAGCTGTCACTATATTATTATATATAAATGTTTTACATTGACCAGGACTGGACTAGTTTTATATACTGTAGAGATTTTACCACAGCACACTCAGTTTACAGTAATGATCCTCCAGTCCAGCACAGAGCAGCTTCAGTCCTGAAACTCCAACTTTATTCAGAGTCAGATCCAGTTCTGTCAGCTGTGATGAGTTTGATTTCAGAGCTGATGCCAAAGCATCACAACCTTTAATGGAGCAACACAGCAGCCTGCAGAGGAGAGAGAGAGAGAGAGAGAGTGAGAGAGAGAGAGAGAGAGAGAGAGAGAGAGAGAGAGAGAGAGAGAGAGAGAGAGAGAGAGAGAGAGAGAGAGAGAGAGAGAGAGAGAGAGAGAGAGAGAGAGAGAGAGAGAGAGAGAGAGAGAGAGAGAGAGAGAGAGAGAGAGAGAGAGAGAGATTTAAACTTGTTTGTTGATTTGTCGAGAGTTTGCTTTATATTACTTACTTAACTGCTTTACATGTTTTAACCACAGGCATCAGCTTCAGAAGAACTTCATCAGGGTTTTTTTGTGCACCAACAAATTCGTATAAATTAAACACATCCATCCTCTGCTCTGAGGTCAGGAGCACAAAAACTAAAGCGGACCACTGAGATGATGAAAGTTTGTTTGTTTTTACTGCTCCAGATTTCAGGTAATGTTTAATCTCCTCCATTAGCGAATGATAACCCAGTTCATTCAGACAGTAGAACAGATTGATGGATTTCTCAGGTGAAGAAATCTTTCTGATCTTCTGTTTGATGTAATCAACTGTTTCTTTATTGCTGTGGCATCCTTTGCTTGTCTGTATCGTCAGGCTTTGCAGGAGAATCTGATTAGACTCCACCGACAGCCCAAGAAGGAAACGAAGAAAAGGTCCAGATGTCCGTTCTCACTCTTTAAAGCTTCATCCACAGCTCTCTGATGCAGGTTACATAATGGATGTTTTAATGAAATGTGTTTCATTAAATCTAAAACCATAGAGCGCACACTTGATTTTGTAATGTGGGTGAAGGCGTTCACGCTTTTATACACAAAGGTGAGATGAACATATAGAGCTGCAAGATGTTCCTGAATGCTCAGATGAACAAAACAGTAAACTTTCCCCTGATACAAGCCAAATTCTTCTCTGAAGATCTGAGAACACAATCCCGAATACACTGATGCTTCTGCTACATCAATGTCACAGTTTCTCAGGTCTTCCTCATAGAAGATCAGATTGCCTTTCACAAGCTGCTCAAAAGCCAGTTTGCCCAGTTTGAAGATCACGTCTTCATCCGTGACTTTCCTCTCATAGTCCTTCTGACATTTGATGTTTGTCTGAATGATCAGGAAGTGTGTGTACATTTGAGTGAGAGTCTTGGGGATTTCTTCACTGCATGCTTCATTCAACATTCTCTGGAGGACAGTGGCTGAAATCCAGCAGAACACTGGGATGTGACACATGATGTACAGGCTCCTGGATGACTTCACGTGTGAGATGATTCTGTTGGACAGACTCTCATCACTGATTCTCTTTCTGAAGTATTCCTCCTTCTGAGGATCGCTGAAACCTCGTACCTCTGTGATTCGATCAACAAACTCAGAGGGAATGAGATCAGCTGCTGCTGGTCTGGAGGTGATCCAGATGAGAGCAGAAGGAAGAAGATTCCCCTTAATGAGGTTGGTCAGCATCACGTCCACTGAGGCTGATTCGCTTACATCACACAATTTTACACAGCTGTGAAAATCAAGAGAAAGACGACACTCATCCAAACCATCAAAAATAAAGACAAACTTTTGACCTGATAGTTCAATTTCTTTTGTTTCTGGAAAGAAAATATGAAGAAGATCTAAAAGCCTGAGTTTTTTGTCCTTCATCAAATTGAGTTCTCTGAAAGGAAGTGGAAATATGAGGTGGATATCCTGATTCGCTCTTCCTTCAGCCCAATCCAGAATGAACTTCTGCACAGAGACTGTTTTTCCGATGCCAGCGACTCCTTTCGTCAGCACACTTCTGATGGGTTTGTCTTGTTCAGATAAAGGTTTAAAGATGTCATTGCATTTGATTGCTGTCTCTTCTGTTACTGCTCTTCTGAATTGTGTCTCAATCTGTCTCGCCTCATGTTCATTACTGATCTCTCCAGTTTCACCTTCTGTGATGTACAGCTCTGTGTAGATCTCATTCAGTGGTGTTGGATTCTCCTGCTTTGATATTCCCTCAGACAAGCACAGGAATTTCTTTTTCATATTTGATTTAAGTGTTTCTAGGGCTTTGACTAGTTGGGAACCATTGCTGTAAGAAATAACAAAAAATTATATATTATACCCACAGACAGTCAAATGTGATGTTATTGTCAGGAAGCGTTTGGAATATTTCAGATGTAACAATTTGAATAACCAATTTATAGATAAATGCATAGACAGACAAAGTAAAATAGATTACAAATAATCTGAAATTCTATATGCTGTTTGCCATTTTATAGAAGAAAAACTAAATAAAACATATAATAGTAATCATTTTTGATCTTAATCTTATTAATCTATGTAAATCTTTCTTAAAATTTGACATGTCTATAATATGCAAATTGACAGTGAGAACTTGCCTGAACGTATCTGTTATTAGACACACTGATAACACAATTTAGGCACGAGGACAGGTTTGAGAAGACAGATAAATTGCCAGATACAATATAAAGACAAGATGAGAAAAATAAACCCTTAAGTGTTTTACCTGTTCTCAGTGGTCTTTAATGGTTGCTCTATGGTTTGATCATTCCTCACAGACACACAATTTGGCTCAGGTGAGTTTGATCTCCCCGGCTGTATTCTGCCAAAAGAGAGGAACATTACATAAACTTAAAGAAATTATAACACAATTAAACTTTTTAATTTAATTAGATTTCTGGATGCCACTCTTATATCAAAAGATGGCAGGGATATTTGTAATAGTAATTGAATAGTGTGATCTTCTCTTTAATATTGTGGGTTTTATTCAATTATACTTCATAAATGCAGCAAACACTAAAAGCTTCCAGTTTATTATATTTGTTGCATATAATAAATGAGAAAGAAGAACACATTCTTCACCCGTGCTTAGAGTTGTCTTTATTTTTCAGGTTTACTGGTTGTTCTATTGACTGTCTACTCCTCAAAGAAAGAGAGTCGGGCTCAGAAAAATCTGATCTCTCCTGCTGGATTTCACTGTAAAACATTATGTAAAAGGTTTTTTAATTATTTAAAAAATTGTCTTGTATACAAAATGAATGTAATATGAAACATAAATAATCCAGGACTTTCACCCGTGGTCAGAGTTGTCTTTATCTTTCAGGTTTACTGGTTGTTCTATTGACTGGACACTCCTCATAGAAACACAACTGAGCTCTGGTGAGTCTGATCTCTCCTTTTGGAACCTGCTGTTACGGATCAAACATTAAACCTCAAAGAGTAATGTTTCAATATGGTGTATAACTGTGTATTTCATGTAGTCTAAATGTGCTGTATGTTCTTGTTGTCATATCATATGAATACAGCTGACATATAAAACATGACTGATCAGATCTTCACCTGTGCTCAGAGTTGATTTTATCTTTCAGGTTTACTGGTTGTTCTATTGACTGGTTACTCCTCATAGAAACACAACTGGGCTCTGGTCCTTCCTGCATTGCTGGACTGCAGTAAAAATAAAGATGATTAAAATTAAAATTAAAGGCAGCTCATTTATTCGTTTACATTTACTTCTATACTGCTTCTATACAAATACTTACAAACGTTTATAATCACAAGTAAACATACACATATATATTTAATACAATGATTTGTTTTATTGATTAAGCATTAAGAACAACTGGATTAAATGATAGTCAAATGTATTAGGACAACAGGAGTTAATGCATTGTTACTGGACTTTTAGCTTCAAAGACTCCATCTCCCATCATCCTCTGCACATCATGTCAGGCATCTTTATTGTCTTTACCTGTTCCTCATAACCCAGACTCTATAAAAACATTGTTTGTTTTTGTGTTTATTGTCAAGTCTTAACGTTGTATGTCGTTAATCGTACCTGTGGAAGAGTTCGTACCTGTAAATGTTTTCTTGCCTGTGGATGTTACTTACCTGTGGATGTATTTACCCATCTGTGGATTTACCCTGTACCTGTGAATGTTTTCAGTGTGTGTCACAACTTCAAGTAAAATCACCAACTTTATTCAGCCATGTCAGTCTCCTTCATCAACCCGTAATAATGAATATTTCAGCCAAAAATTACTCTGCTGGATGCATCTATCACACCCAGCCAAAAATGTCAAGAAAGATTTTTTTTAACACATTTCAACATGTTTTCTGCTGCTACTGGCTGATCTTGTTGATCAGGTTCTGTTACTCTGAATGCAGCAATTCAAGACTATGACGAGACTGTTGACCTTTTTTTAAATTCTTTTTTTTAATTTAAATTTAAACTTCATAATTTAAAATGTCCTTTTTATTATTTTTCTTCAATTCATTTTTAGTGTTTCTTTCACTGTCCACTATAGTTTCACAACTAGTCAAAAAAAATTTAATATTATGTTGACACTGTCATGTTCATAAAACAGACTGAAATCATATTAAATTTGATTGTCATTTTACAATATTAACACTTTGAGATCCAAATTTTATTGGATTATTTTGTTGTTACACAACAAGACAATGACAGTCAGTCAAGACAATGTGTTTTTACAAGACCTCAGTACAATTAATAAATATATTTGTGTAAACATTAAAAAATATTAAATAATTTAACTTTTGTATCACTATTGTTATAGCTAATAATAGTATTTCATTAGACTTACAGTACATCCTGTGTGGAAACTGTATCTGCCATTGTTACACAGTACAACTGAAAGAGTTGTGCTTTGCTTTTTCCTCAAAGAAGGAAGTGTTTGTAATATAAACACTGCACCCTTTCTAGACATATTTTTTTAAACTTGGGACATGGCCAACAAAAGTTACATTGACCAACAAAACTAATGTCAAACATTGAAATATACACCCTCAGAAATCTTTTTAAAGATTTTTAAGATCATGAGAAACATTTTTGTCAGTTGTGTCTTTTGACTAGTACTGCACATATGTGCATAAAATAAAATACAGACAAAACTTCGCAAACACACACAGTATTTAGTACCTGTATATATTTTGAAGAATTTTGGGCCATGGTATCTTTATTATGATTAAAAACATTAATAAATAAATAAATTATTGTTTCACAAAACTTTCAATGAATGGCACTATTAACTTTTAACATGTTATCCACTACAGATAACGCTATTATATAGCATAGGTTAGGTTTATGACTGAATTTGTGACCACTAATGCGAAATCGGCTTTCTTCCTTCATCTTTTCCTCCAGAAAACATATTTGTATTACAATTATATGTTTACTCACCATACGTATTTAACTGTTTTACTCCGTTTGTCCGGGAAAATAATAATTAAAAAACAATCAATCAAATTTGATTTTATCGGTTTATATACTGCGCATGTCAAATGTCAACCAATAGGAAAGCTTCTCTGACGTTGTCTATGACGTATATGACGTTCAGGAAGTGCATGAAGCACAACGTGAATGTCAAAACAGAAACAGACTAAATGATCATGCTTTTATAGTTGCATCTTATCATCCTAGATTATCGGAAATAACATTATATGACTAAACGTTAGCTTCGGTGCCATTTAAAGCTGATCAGGACATTAAATCTCTTGAATCGTTTCTCTTTGCTAAGCTGTAATGATACCAGTTACATTACTTCGGATTCCTGTTTTATCCACATCAGTGTTTTGTCGATGTGGTGCGACATTCATTCAACGACAGTGCAGGCGCATGATCTCCAAGAAAACAAGAATAAGTGATGCGCTCGACAGCACAGATATCGGATCAGATGTTAGAATACAGGTGAGACATCGCCACACTTCTGTATGAAGGGATGTGATCTTTACATAAAGTTAACAGGCATGCTTCTCCTGCAGGGATGGGTTCGGTCTGTCAGAACACAGAAAGACAACCTCTTCTTACATGTCAATGACGGAAGTTCATTGCAGCCTCTTCAGGTGGTTGCCGGTTCACATTTGAACACCAGGTGCTTTTTCTGCTTACCTGCATTTGTGCATCTCCAATGTCTTTTGAGTATTCAGATTAAGGGGTGTGCTCACATTTTGGTGTTAAATCCCTATGTGGTATAATAAAAAGTAACCCAAACAAGAATACTACAGTGAAAACGCATGCCATTGCACAAGAAAATGTGTCAATTGTCATAAAAAATCATGATAAATAATATAAAGCAATGGATGAAGTAACAAAAAGTATGTGGATTATTTCTGATGTTAATAACGTGTAATAATGTTGATACTACTGTAAAAAAGTAAGATCAGGACATACGTAAATTTGAGAAGAATAGAAAAATAAAAACGTATTTCAGATCAGTTTTCTTCTGTTTTGAGTTTTAATGTTATTTCTCTTTTGCATGATTTTTTATATAACAAGGTTTTACAAGACTGACAATAAACTACAGTATATATAAGTAGACAGATGGGTTATTTAATGCAGCATTAAGTAGGTAGATAATTTCATGTCATTATAAAAGCAGCATGTTTTAGTGAAGTTTTTTTTCCATATATATGCATAGATTGTATGGGGAAAATATTAAGAAATTTGATATTTTGTTACCTAATGTCATTACATTTATACGCTTTCAAGTGGTACTAAAGTTTCCAAATTCTAAAATAAATTCACACTTGATTTTGTGTCTTGATATATTTCCATTTTTGTCAAGAGACCTGACATTTGGCTGTGCTGTTGACGTCACCGGCACATTGGAGAGAAGTCCAAACAAGAGACAGAATGTGGAGATACAAGCTCAACACATTAAAGTGGTTGGGGAATGTAATCCTGTTGTAAGTCTCGACATCCGATATTGTATGATCAATTGATCACTTACATGGGAAGGCGATTTGCAACATTTGCAGGAATAATCTTTTATGTCTAATCTAGGACTTTCCTTTCAAAATCAAAGAGCGCCATTCTCTGGAGTACATCAGACAGTTTCCCCACCTCAGGTGCCGGACAAACGGCTTCAGCTCTCTGCTCAGGATACGCAGTGAGGCGACAGCTGCCATCCAATCATTTTTCAAGGTATGCGAATATAAGGTCCTTAAAAGTCCCTATCTTGTATACTTAAATATCTCTTATGTAGCTACTTCAAGACAGTACATCTTACAGATTCTGCAAGGGGTTTGCAAACTTTTGTGCACAACTGATGGCAAACAAAAATTTAATGTCTATGCTATTTGACAACTACATGTATTTATATGTATATGCATGAAGATGTGTTTTTATGTTGATTTAGGATCACGGTTACGTGCACATACACACACCAGTAATCACATCAAATGACTGTGAGGGTGCTGGTGAACTCTTCCAAGTAGAGGTACTAAAAATCTAAATTTTTTTATTATTTCAAAAAGCATTATTATATGTAAATGTAGCATCAAAGTTGTACGTTTAGCAATAACAGAGCAAGGACAGTTTGTAGGATGAAATGAAATCATTTCTTAATAAAACAATATAACTGATGATTTTTTTTCTTGTTCTCTCTGAAGCCTGCTGGTGATAAAATAGGCTCAGATGACTCACATTTCTTCTCTGTACCTGCTTATCTAACAGTATCAGGGCAATTGCACCTGGAAGTGATGACAGGGTAAAGACAAACCTTTTTAGAGGAATAACATGCACTGATGAATTGTGTGCCATGAGACATGAATAAAAAAATATCTAAGTTGTGTGGTTACATTTTGGTAATGTATATGTTTATATGGGCTCTTTTAGGGCTTTCTCAGCGGTATATACCTTTGGTCCTACATTCAGAGCAGAGAACTCTCAAAGCAGGAGACATCTGGCTGAGTTTTACATGGTGGAAGCAGAAGTTGCCTTCACTGAATCACTAGAAGACCTTATGAAGGTATAACATCTTACTACTTAAGTTATAAAATAAGTTTGGAACATTTTAAAGTATTTTCCCATACTAATACAGGTTATGGAGAGCCTATTCAAGGCCACCACAGAGCATGTTTTATCCCATTGCGGAGATGACGCTGAATTATTTCACAAATATATTTCACCAGGACACCGGGTATGATGTAAAATACTGCTGTATGAAAATAGACATATTTGGATCTGTAAAATTTCCCAAACATTAATGGATGTTCATTTGTTCACTCTTCTTTATATCCTAAGGACCAAGTGGATCTCATGTTAAAAAGAAA
This sequence comes from Beaufortia kweichowensis, assembly GCA_019155185.1. Lineage (NCBI taxonomy): Eukaryota > Metazoa > Chordata > Actinopteri > Cypriniformes > Gastromyzontidae > Beaufortia > Beaufortia kweichowensis. The sequence continues at coordinate 4,779,942 of CM032811.1, forward strand.
GTTTCATGTGTATGTATTATATCTCATTACCATTGACTTCTCTTTATTTTAATACTTTCGTTTAATATGGTAGTAATAGTAACTTATTATTTCAGATTTTTTGCATGACAATTATAATTACCTCAAATATAATCTATATTACAATTGAGATTTAATTAAAAGATTTTTAGGTATTGTCGTAACAGATAAAGTAATTCTTTAATAATGTGTAACTGTGGGGTCATTTTGAATGATGATCTTTAAGACTTTTAATTTAAATTATGCCAATTTATTAATTTAATTGTTGCTTTCTCCAGTATTTCCTACACAGAAGCGATAGATATTCTGAATAACAGTTCACAGAAGTTTACATACAGCACTGAGGCAAGTAAATTACACCATCTGGCTGTAGTTATTATAAAATATATAGTTATAATACAGTTTAATACAGTATTAATATGTTACCAGTGTTTTTTGTGTGTATGGAAGTACATTTATTTTCCTGTTTTTTAATGTATCCATTTACTGTATTGCCTGGTTTTAACAATGTGTTTTCTGTACACTTTCTGTAGACTTGAAATAGACTTGACTTCACCATCTATATCTGTTTATCAAGTCTAAAACTTTCACTGCTATAGATTTTACATGCCTTAAAAATGCATTTTTTATAGAAAATGTGATGATTTATGTTTTTAGACTGTTTATGATTTAGATGTTTTTCTCCATTAGTGGGGCTGTGATCTTCAGACAGAACATGAGAAGTTCCTTGTGAAACACTGTGGAAATATCCCAGTCTTTGTTGTTGGCTATCCTTATGACTTAAAGCCTTTCTATGCCAGAGACAACCAGGACCAGCCCCGTCACACTGTGAGAATGAGCTCTCAGTACCTCTCAATGTTTTCCATATGTGGATCTGTTATATGTTTCAGTACAATCCCAGTGTACAAAAGAATTTTTCACAGTTTAACTACTTTGTGTGAAACTATGTAGCGTAGAGATTGTTGTTTAATGTGTTATTTCTGCACATCTACAAATCAATTATAATGATCTGTTGTACTGATATTAAAATTATGATATGTATAATTTTTGGACAGGCGGCTGCTGTAGACCTCTTGGTTCCTGGGGTCGGGGAGCTTTGCGGCGGATCTCTGAGAGAGGAGAGGCCTGAACTTTTAAAAAGTCGACTAGCACGGTATGAGCACGATCTTTTAAGCTTTTCATAGTCAACAATATATAATTACATAATCATAATATTAATTACATAGTCACAAGATCGTCAAAATAAACCTGAAGCCATTTCTACAATACATGCATTTCTCATATTTTACAGGGCTGGATTAGAGGACACATATGCATGGTAGGTTCATGAGAACTATTCATCATTTCTGACCATATTTCTATTTCACTTGGTCCAAGTACAAAAAAAGATTGTACTTAACAGGTATCTGCAGCTGCGAGAGTTTGGCTCTGTCCCACACGGAGGGTTTGGGATGGGCTTTGAGAGGTACCTGCAGTGCATTCTGGGAGTTCACAATATCAAAGATGTGATTCCTTTTGCAAGGTTCTCACACTCTTGCCAGCTCTAAATCTGTCTGTATAAAATAAAAAAATGATGAAATTTGATGTGCAATATTAACTTTTATTTATGTTATTGCTTCAGCGGCGTGACTAATACAGTTTTGTATAAAGCATCCTCTCCATTATGTCTAGGAGTAGATGGTGTAAGATTTTGACCAGTGCTTTTTATATACTGTATATAAATATAATTAGTATTTAAAATAACCTGCTTCTTCAAAACTTAATGTGGTTATATGTCTGTTTAGCTTGTGTATTCTACTTTTTTATTTATTTGCTAATGAAGATTGTTAATAGTTAATAAGTGAATGGAGAACATCTCCAACAAAAGCAGTGCAAAAAATGTAAAGTAGTAAAGTTCATGGTAGAAAATAGTCAAAACACTTATTTTAAAGGTATTTATCGAAAAAAATTGTTTGGTAAAAAGCAAACTATGGCTTACCAGGAATATGAGCTTTATTTAAATTTTGCATAAATTTAGCAAAAATTGCATAAAACCTAATAGCTCAAATAATAAAAGCATACACTGACTATAATTAATATTTGTTAATCATCATTCTACTTGTGTTTTGTGTAAATGTTTCGTCAACCTTCTTAAATTCCTTCCAGTGCTGAGTTTAACTTTATACTACAAACACAACTGTGAGAACATTGAGAACATTTATCCACTAGATGGAGCCATTCTGAAACGTATTAATAGACTGAATTAATTGAAAATCGTTTTCATCCTGATGAATGATTCGGGCTGTACGCAATGCCCTCTGCAGTGCCTCATTTAATCACAATAAAAGGGAGCTTACAGTCACTTTTATTCTCTATGCTCATAAACTGAATAATTATTCACGAAAACAAACTTAAAAAATAGTTTAAAATATAAACAACTTTTACAAAACTTTATATAAAGTCAAAATAAAGCCACAAAACATTAATGTATAGAGTTTGACCGGACCGTATGGCCAAAGTAAAATCCACATGTGGTTCATTGTTACTTTGTTGTCCCGTCGCTTCGGTGGGCGTGGTGTGTGTAAGCGAGAGAGAGAGAGAGAGAGAGAGAGAGAGAGAGGGAAAACAAACAGCAGACACCCAACAGCACTTCCTACATCTGCGCGTTTACTCCTCCTCATCTCCCGTCCAGCGTCTCTCTCGGCGTGTTTCCAGTCGCTTGTAGTATTGACAGTAAGCGCAGAGGACGCGCCGCGCACGGTGTTCATCATCACTAAATGACGCACCGCTGCAGCACAGCGCGCTTTACATCAACATTACAGCGTTACGCGCATTCAACATAGATGGACCCGCATCATCTCAGGACTTCAGAGTGATATTTACAGCGGCGATTGTTTCTGTCTGTTTGTAAAATGAGTGAAGGGGAGATCATCTGTCAGGGCTGGCTGAGAAAGTCTCCACCCGAGAAGAAACTGCGGAGATATGTGAGTGTTTCAAAAGCGTTTAAACTGTTGAATATACCGAAACAGTGATGCAGAAGACTGTGAACTTTATGAGTTTTTTGTGTATCTTTGTGGAAGGAAGTTCGTATTTTGAAGAGGTTTATTTTATAAGTGATCAAAATGTGTTTTTGTTGTCGAACACTTTTAATAATACTATTTACCAAGTTAAGTTTTCAATATAATGGTTATGTACTGTACATAATGCAGTTTGTTAAAATAAATAAAACGTACACAAAATCAACTAAAATGTTTAAGAAAACGTATAACAAACGTATATAAAATATATTTAAAATGTATAATAAAAACATATTTTTGCTTATTTAGAATTAACTAAAGACTTTTTTATTGCTATGGCAGATGTCAGTAATTTCAGATGAATCAAAAACATTTAGATTATTTGACTTTATTATTTGATTATTTGGCTGATATATAGTATGTGTCCATCATTACTTCATTGATGCCCAGCCCTAGCAGGTGCGCTGTTACCCCGTCATCCTTGTTTTCCTCTCTGTACTGTAAATAAGACCATCATTCGCTCATCATTAAGCATGACCAGCAATGCTTTGTCATAAGATTACAAAAAGTATCATAATCTGGATTTAATTGGAACTGAAGAAGTTGTGCACAGTGGGGTTTAAAGATGCCGTAGAGACACCTTCTGTCTCCTAATTCTGTTTTGGACAGCTGGCTTCACAACTGTTCCTACTAAAAGAGCAGAAACTGTTTACTGGTAGAAGCCAGTTGGTGCATTATTGTTAACCGGAGACCACGTTGGACCTACACATCCTGCTTTATTGTGGACTATAGCATTCCGGTTTGCCGGACCAGATAATGCACCCCGCACAAAAAGCTGTTAGATCTCATAAATACAGCTGTCTCATGTTTATCTACAGTGTTGCGTTACCCGACTCTCCATCCTCCTACCTAACTTTGCCATGATGTCATCTCTCCCTCTCTTTTCTCCTTCCCTTTCTCCGGGTTTCTCCGGGAGAGCCCATATCTGCGTGTCCTGAGATTCACACATGCTAGGTCATTTCCTCATTGTCTTCCACATAAAGCAGTCCTATCTTAATGTAGGGCTGCACAGGAACTACTCATGTCAAAATAAGTGGGCAGCTGTGGCTGGGAAGAGAAAAAACAGACATGTTTACTTTTTAACTGAAGGTCAATACTCCTTACGTTAAAAACTGTATTAAAGGCATAGTTCACTTAAATATGTTTGTAATCCTTTATGCTGGTCCAAGCCATTATGTAGTTTATTTTGAATTTAAAGCTATACAATAGTTCATAGTGATCAGGGGCCGTCTAGTTTCACAAAAGACCATAAAAGAATCATAAAAACAGGCCATACAAACGCACTGTTTTCAACATTTACATTTATTTATTTAGCAGATGCTTTTATCCAAACTTACAAATAAAAAAGCATTTACCAGTTTGTCTAATGAACCAACTATATTTGCAAGTGGGAATAGTTTTCAGAATCCTCTGAGCAAAAACTGCTTTTGTAAATTTGTCAATATTGGGCGGGGCACAAACCTTAACAGAAGTGAATCAATAAAATATCAATAAATAGCATCCCATGTTTTGATCTGTTCCTTACAAAAAATGTCATCTGAGACTAAAAATAAGTAAACAATAATACAATTTTATATTTGGAAGAGCTATTCCTTTAATCTACAAACAGTGGTTTTGAAGTCGTGTCTAAAAATGTTCCTGACCAAGAGTCAGGTAAGGTAGCTGGAGATTCAGCAGATGTCTTTGAATTGTCTAGACAGAACAGGGAAAGCCTGTGTCGAGAGGATTAATTGTGCTAAAAAAATTCCTTTCACTTAACCAGGCTGGTGCTGGACAATGATGGCTATTTAGCAGCTGAATTGTGGTCATCTGACATTACTGACATCCTAATGGAGAGCGATATTTAGGCAGCTGTGGATTTTGGCATTACGTTCCATAAGCAAGGTGTCTGTAGGCCAAAGTAAACTGCAAACTGAGTTTTGACGTGTTATTAATGAATTGTCTTTTTTCACATTCGTTTTCAACTTATGAAGAGTTAAATGTATTGTCCAGTTGGCAAATGCAGGAACTGACTGATGTCTAAATGTATATCAGTGAACGCAACAATGTTTCCAGCGCCAATCAATCGCCAATCAGCAAAAACACTGTCAATCAGTGACCGCGCAGTTATGTGAAGCACAGTTTTGGACCAATGAGATTTTACGGTGGGCGGAGCTTATTCCTTGTCACTTGATGGTCAGTGCTGATTAGGACAGAAATTCGGAAGAGATTTCATACAGTTGCTTTATCACATCACGCCTGGTTAGCACACTTGTGGGAATAAGTATTTCCTTTTTTCTTCCTTCCTCCATTTGTAAGCTAAATATTCTCATAATAATATACATTTATTAGTACAAGCACAATTTTGTGCTTTTATTTGCATTAGCCGTGCAGCACAAATTCAGGTGTATGCATGTAAATACATGTTTTAAAAGGCATCTCCTTAACGTCAATCCTGTCATGTAAATGATATGCAAATACACAAGGCAAACACTTTGGGCAGTTACAGCCCTGTAGCAACAGTTGAAAACTGACGTAGTGCGTTTGCTAAAGATGTTTTGACCTTTCTTTGAGAGAGAGTCGGCTTTTTATTTAATAAAGTTATAATAATTATTTCCTGTATTTTTATTTACTTATTGTATTCTTTATTGGCAATGGAAAATGTCTCTACATCTAGAGAAAAGTTGTTGGGGCTTGATGTTTTAAGCATGAAAGCAAATTAGTAACTGAAGACACACAGGCAGCAATACCAGTCTCAGTCTCACCTCTCCTCCCCCACCGCACCCTTTTTATCAGATGGAACATTCTGTATTTTATGGTTCTTACTAACATTTCATAATGATGATGCTACAGACAACCCATGAAATGAGACAAAATGTTATTCTACACCAGTGCTTTTTGCAACTTGAGTTTAGATTGTGCTTTATCACCTTGTATTGTAAACATTATATTTTGTTTAACTGTATTACAATATTTTTAGAATACAATGGTTTAAAAATAGTTGAGATGTACAGACAGCATTACAAATGCTACCATTATTTATAATCAGATATGCATCACAATATCTGAACATGTCTAAGATAAAAATAATGCATAAATGTAATATATTATAAAATACAAAATTTTGTCTTGGACATGTTCTTGACAGATATTGTGATTTTACTCAGAAGCACAATGCTTTAAATACTCACTTCCATCTACTTCCATCATTAAAATTCGATCATTTTCCTGTATAACCTGCACAAAAGCCATTTCACTTCATACCGCAATAAAACCGAAGGTCGGAAATGGAGGGACAATTCTGTCATTTCCCACCATGACTTCTCGCTTCCTTTTCCTACAACCGCCATTTGCTTCCTCTGTGACAATTCTCATTTAAATCTGTTGATCTTATTTCGCTTCCAAACAGTTCCTGCATGTTCCTGCGCAAAACTAGACAAAATAACCCAACTGCGTGTGAAACATGAGTATTCGACAGCTATGGCAGTAGTTGGTACCACCCACTCTGCTGGTTCTGATCTGACCTCACCTCCCAAACATCTCTGTTTGCATAATCCATCGCTACATTCCTGCATGATCATATCGGGAGAAGGTGACTGCCGTCTGCTCTCTCACTACTCTGAACTCTTTCACCGGTCTGTTTGGTAGTCTGCACTCATTGGCCTGTTGTAGTGTCTGTATGTGTGTGTCTGGGTGGGGGTCTGCATGTTTCGAAAGCAGACACACACCGCCTGTGCTGGTGTTTTGCAATGGGGTGCTGGGAAGTCTTAGCCTCAGAGGTCATCACCAGCACCTCCCAGTTCCTGCTTTGACAGACAGACGAACGCTCAAACGCACATTCTCCTTGTTCCAAATCATCTAACATCTGATTTGCTCTTAATACCAAAATTACAGACAGCTGTTTGTCCTCGGTGTTACAGTGTCTGTCACAGGCTGGGCTTTATGTGCCTGTAAATTGCTATTTCATGCCTTTACTGGTTTTTGTTAAGATGTGAACAAATGTCTAACCATAAGTATTATACTTAAGTATGTAGCGTCAGCCATATCTAGATAGTGAATATCACAGAAATTTGGGTGGGCTATTTTTGTCCTAACAAAGCGTCCTAGCATCCACCTGATAATGCCCTAACAACCAGCTAGGAACCCCTAGCAACCAACTAGTAATGCACTAACAACCACTGAGGACCCCCCCAGCAACCACCCTACTAGTACACTTATGAACCAGAACATCCTAACAACCACCTAGCACATTATAAACCAACTAGCAATGCACTAACAACCACCCAGAACACTCTAGCAACCACTAATAAATGCACTAACAACCACCCAGAACACCCTAGCAACCACCCAAAACACTCTAGCAACCACCCAAAACAACATAGTAACCATGTAAAACATACTAGTAACCAAGTATGTCCCAACAACCACCCAGAACACCCTAGAAACCACCAAGTAACACCCTAGCAACCAGCATAACTCCTGCATTCTGTGCTAGAGCTGTGCTTTTACTTTTATGCTTTAGGTGATGAGATTTTTTTGTAGTGGGTATAAAAGTGCATCCATGTAAATTCAGGAAAATCCATAGATTCATAACATTGTGGAAATAATGATAAAATCTAATTAAGATGTAAACAATGATCGTTTTCTGCCTTTTTTCAGCATACTTAGTCGAGATGTAAGATCACTGAAATGACATAATTTATCCACAGTGGGCTTTCTTACATGATCCTCTCGTTTGACACAGTTTTTTCACCTTTTTGAGGCAGGAAATGACAGTCAAGATGTAAGATCTTTAAATAGTAAATAAGGCTGGCCTTCAGCATGTCCTGTGGATCTACCTGTTTGTGTTATGAGCCGAACGCCATACAGCAGCAGCAGCATGTTCCAGACTTCCTGTGGATGGCACCTACAGGAAATGTTCAGCATTGGCTCTCATGAGGAGGGGAAATGAGTGGGATGTGTTCGAGGTTTCTTCTGACTTTTTTCAAGCCTGCTGTTTTTCAAAGCGACGAACAAAGTGTATGTTTTCAACATAGGAAATCAAATCCCGCTGATAGTCATCTTGTGACTTGTGTCTGTATCACAGATTTAAAGTCGAGATGCTAGCTTTTATTAATAGGAAGCACAGTTCAGTGGTACGTTTATATAATGTCGCTGACAAATTGGGGGCTTAAAATGGTTTAAATCTAGTCCAAAAAAGGTTGTACTGCCAGATGTTATTCAAGACCGGATTGTGGCTTGATGCTTGTATTATAAGCTAATTGACAACTATGTGACACTCATTTGAGTCTTAGACATGTGCACGTACTGTTCCTTCACCAAATTTGTAAAGTATGCTGAGTGATTATCTACCGTTGTACTAAAGATATCAAGTGGCTAAATGTAAGTTTTGTAACTAATTTTAAACCAATTTGATGTGAAGCAAATGGTATTTCTGGAAATTAAATTATGACATGTATTTTCTGCTGTCTTTCTTAGCTACAGTATTTTAAATTTGCTATAGAAGTTTGCTATGTGACGTTTTGTAGTGTGACAACACAAAACTTTGTGGTCAGCCTTTAATATCCAGATTCAAATCTCACATGTTCAATATTTAATGCCTTTAAAGCAGAGATTTAAGATAAAGTAACACAGAAGTAGGGCTGGATGCTGTATTGAATATCTTATGATATCTGTCGATATATTTAAATATATATTTTTTCATTAAAAACCTCTTTAGCAAAAATGAAGATGGAATTAACTAGAGTTTGGATGTATGAATCATTTCTGTAAATTAAATGATTATTAATCACACAAAAGCTCAGGCATTTAAAAAAATATATATAAACAATTGTTGGTAAATAAAGCTATTTAGAATACTTCTTAAAAACTGTTGTTCCTCTGATTAAAAATAAGCACCGGTTTTAGTAATACATAAATCTCAAGGCTATAAAACATTTTTGAAAAATACCAAAACGTTATTTTTAGCTATATTTTCCAGTTCTGCATACAATACACAGTCGATTGATTGCTAAAATGACCCTCATAACCTTCCCCTGACTTCTGAGAAAAATTTGTCACAAGTCCCCAATGTTCTCCATCCCCCAGTACACCCGTCCCCAAGAGATTTGTTAAGATGTATTAGTCGATTACTCTCAAAGATTATGAGTGGTCATTACAGTGGCACATTTTTATGGAAACTGGTCATTAAAGCATTCTGCTTTGACAGTCGAGGGCGCCCTTACAGGTGATGTCATGGTCATGATATTAAGGATGACATGATTGGATGATCTCCTGCGTGTGTGCGGCAAATGACAGGGGTCACGTGACGCTTGATTAAAATTGCTCCATGCTGCTTGGTCATGATGGAAGAGGAGTTTACTCCACATCGATTTTAGACGCTGTTTAAAGACAAAGCTGCAGTGCTTATCACATGCCCGTGTGAAATACCCACCCCTAAGCAAATGACTTAAGCGTGATGAAGCTTTTAAAAGAGTGTTTACATTACTGTAAAAATGCACACATTTGAAAGTGTTTGTCATAGCTGTGGTTAGATTCTTGAAAATGTGATTAAAATAGCGTTTTTCCGGTCACTGATCTGGCATGAACCCTAATCTTATGTGAGTGCACATCATCCTAATCATATCTGTCAGGAATACTATGGTTTTGAGCACCTATAAAACATCTAATGAGTTCACACTGTTCTTTGAGCCTCAGGCTGTTGATGTGTTAATGTGTCTCGGTGTAAAAACAAAGCACTCTGTGATCCTTTGCACAGCTTCTGTTAAATCATTATCACTCTCTGTTGAAATGCCGAGAAGGCCTGTTGCATTTCTCTGCGTGTACATCAGTTCACACATTCTTGACGGACGGGTTAATCATTCGTTTTGACTGTAATGCTGGAACAGGCTGGAATTTTCATTTTCTGTATCTGCATTTGAAGTACAGCCAAAATGAGGTGTGAAGTTCTTCAGATGGTCGACGCTTAAATCATTAAAGGACACATTTTATGCTCGTTTTAAAGTTCATATTCATGTCTTACATTTATATGGTTTATATGTTATATTTTTATTTACTTTAGGAATCTTCTAGAATGCATTTACGTTATTTAAATTTCACAAAACACATTTTTCTCATACTGTACATTAATGCAGTGTCTCTTTTCACTGTCTCTGCCTGAAACTCCTGTCTTTTTAAAGATCCCCTTCAGAAATGGTACGTCTACTCTGATTGGTCAAACTGGTCCAGTCTGTTGTGATTGGTCAATCGCTTAGACTGTGTGGTGGAAATGTCCCACTTTTTGCCAGGCGTAAACACATGGTGTCAAGTTTGTCAATTTTAAGCAAAACAATTTTTGGCTGCCAAACAATAAATCTTGAAGTGAAGCAAATATGAGCTTCAGCAAGCATCTATAAGTAACTACTGTACGCTGCAAAAAATGCCCTTCTTGAAACAAGCAAGATAAACTTACATTTAGTTAAAATCAAAATCAATAGGGTAAGCAAAACTGAGCGGGTAAGAATTCTTAAAAATAGCATAATAGTCACTAATGAATGCTACTGGATCTTAAATAACATAACAATCAGCTCCAGCGTCTACAGGTCATCCTGATTCCTTTGTGTGACTGAGGATGTGGCTACTATTACAGTTTACCAGTTTACTCAGCATCTCTGTCCTTAGAAGGGTCACGACTCAAGAGTTAGTTAAAACCATCAATAACTCGAAATAAGTCAACCCAAAGAAGGTGAACAGGATTTCGGGGCGATGTTTCCTGTACGCCCCATCAGAAATGTGTCACGCTTTGAGTGGAGCCCAGCTGAAGTGCGCCCTGCTGACTCCAGTTCAGCTCTCAAACACAAAACAGCACAGATGGCAGAGAGCAGAGGAAGTGACACAAAGAATTCTGATGAGGCAGAATGCTTTGCTGTCACTCAGCGCCCTCATCTACAGCTTTATGAATGGATCACCATTCAACACCAGCTTCGGAGTTTTAACTCCTTTTTCGAATACGAGTGGGTGTCGAGTAAAAGACGTCTGATTGGATCCAGCGATCGGCACCCAGTGGCTTCATTCAGAAGTGACGCATGCATCTTTTGATCATCAGGGCTGTAAAAACACTGAATAATGTTTGCCGGAGATCTGCACCTTGTGGAGACTATTGACCGGATGAATGCAGAAAGTTGCAGTTGTAGCTCGGCTCATCATGCGGTATAAGATCCTAATCAGCTTAATTGGTCTACGTTTTATTAGTCTTTCCTTCTTGCTTTTTCCCCATCAAGGCACATGCATCTTTTTTTCAGACATTAATAAATATCAGTCTATGCATGAGTTATCTATTTTAAAAATGGAAATAAACATACTTTTATGGATAAATTATGGATGTGACAAACACACATTTTTAAGAGGCAATATATTTGTAGGATTTCTGTCAATTAAAATGCACAAACCAGAAGTAATACTACCCAACAAATGTAAAGGGGACTCTTTAAAGAATAGTTGTTTTATTTAAATTTTCATGTGTTCATTTATGAGGAATATGGACTGTTATGGATGTGACAATTCTGAAAACAGCACTTTACCTGACTATACAAAATCATGCTTTAAACATAAACAAAACCTAACATCACGTATCAAACACCAAATAGTGGCATCTGGTGAAAACCAAAACTTTTTTCATGGTAAGGTTGACATTTGCATGGAATTGCACATTGAATGATTCATGTCTAAGTAGTTTCCAGTTTACTAGCCATGGAGGGCAAGTTGATATTTGTTATTCATGCACGTTGTTGATATCCTTGTGAGGTCCTTTAAATCTGTTGTATACGTGTGTGTAGGGTGTTTTATCTACACGTTGAACGCAACACAGCTGCTGACCCTCAACACATCACTGTTTTGACTATTGGAGAGCTAGAAAGGTTCAATGCAAATTGCAATGGGACTCTCAAGCATCTGCCTAAGATTACTTCTGAAGGTAATGACTCCCTCAGCCACAATGTTTAACTTCCTTTCCGCTTCCTATCTCTAGCTTTGGATAAGGGTCAGGCGAGGACCTTCACCAGATTCTCTGAAGCTAAAAGGGAGGCTGTCTGTCATTAAAGGAATAGTTCACACCGAAATGATCATTCTGTCATTATTTATTCACCCCTTTTATTTGGGAGATGTTAGATTATATGCTGGATTGTTATCTGACAAGTTTCAAAAACAGGCACAATGTATCCTAAATGTAGACCAGCTCACTTGTGAGCCAGTGATGATCTAAATTTATGAATTTATGATCTGAAAGTTATTGTTCACTTTCCTACATAAATCTAAAAAAAATCTTACACACTTAAAACATTGCACTTTGTGCCTTTCATCGAAGCTTTGTGATTGGTTCTCGTGCGTCACATGACCGATCACAGCACATTACAGCAGCAGAGAATGATGAACATCTTTTCTTTCTTAAATAATATGGAACACAGTATAACAAAACAACGAAAATGAGAGAACAGATGCTATGAAAGGCCGAAATCTTCCAGCTATGGCTGCATGTGCACAGTGTCAGTTAGTTCTGTATGTACACGCTGAGCTATCTTTACACTGAACATTCACACACGGAGACTGTGTGGAGTTTACTTTAACAGCTTTCCAGTGTCATAAACTGATGTCACCTATGTCAACACAGAAACGTGACACCTGCTCAGCATGCAGGAACTAGCTTAGATCAGTCATATCCAGCTATGTGTGTTTGTGTGTGTGCGTATGATTGATGGGAGGGAGTAAATGTCTGTGGTGTGCATGCAAAACATCTAGTAGACATTTCTATTGAAACAAGCCACAAATCAATGACTGTTGCTTGTATGCAAAAACAAATAAAGCAAAATAAAGTGTTTAACCTGTTAACCGTCACCGTTCCTTAAGAGAAACACCTTCCTATTGACTTTAATATTTCATAGTTACATTTTAATCTAATCATGACAAACTATATATTGATGGAAAGGTATAAGACTCAAGATAAAATTTGACATATTTTTATAACAATAACAAAACCAAAAAAATTATTCTTTAAAAAAAAAGACTTTAAAATGTTGGAAAAATATCTAATATCTAAAAATTGTAGTTCAGATGTAGTTTAGTATATTTTCATGTGTATTTCTCAATTTCTGCTGTGACAGTTATCAGGTTAAAGACATTTTGTCACCAACCTATGCTGTTTTAAACTTGTTTGTGAGACACAAAATCTGATATTTTAAATGTTTTTTTACATGCAGTGGAATTAAAGAATGATGAAACTTTCAAGCTCCAAAAAACAAACATAAAAACATAAACAGCTTTAAAATGAGACTTATGAGAAGTATAATGTAAGTTTAACGAAGTGATATGATCACACTGAATAATAAACAGACAAATTTAAGTCACTCTCAAGTTATATACAAAACTCAAATCGAATATTTGTAACTAATTCAACGTTTTGTCTTTAATAAATTATTTATTTGCCAACGAGACCAAGGGATTTTAAGTTATCAATGTGTTGTTATATTTGGAGTTTCACGATGGTATAAGATAACATGACGGTATTTTAATATAAAATCATTCATTTGTGTTCAGCTAAAGAAAGAAAGAAAGAAAGAAAGAAAGAAAAGTGATTGCATGAGGGTGAGTCAGTTATAAGGAAAGATTATTATATTTGGGCAAATTGTCGCTTTAAATGTTTTAAACTAAGAATTTTAAATGAGTCTTTAGAAAATAACAGAAGAATGTATTTCCAATTGCAGGACAGCTGTACTCAGCATCTAGTGAGATGTTTGTTAATTCACACTTAAATGTTGATTGTTCACACTGCTAAAGGAAAGATTATCACTGACATCAGAGTTACTTTAGCTTGTGCTGATATTTCTGAACTCCTTTAACAGCTTTGTACGATGTAGAGAGAAATAAAGTGCATGTTTCCTCTTTCTTGAAAAAATGGCACGTGGGAGTAAGTTGTTTGTCTGAGCTACACAAGACCCTTTTGCTTTTCGAAACCTTTTCACTCCTCGTTTCCTTTCCTTTCCAAAATCAGACATCTATTTTTGTTCCTTTTCTTCCTAGCTTGCTTGATGTGGTAATGATATTGGTAAAATAGAGTTAACTGTAATCTTGGTGTCTTGTGCCTAGCTCATGAAAAATGTGTGTGTTATTCAGAAATATACTGTATGCATGTGTCGGACTTGCAGTTTATTTATAGCATTTGTGAAGGTTTATTCATTCATTCATTCATTCATTCGTTGCAGTACGTTGCTCATTTTATAATTTATTTTATGCCTTTTTTAGTTTTAAAGAGTTTGATCTCAGTTTTTAGTGCTATTGCAGTGATGATATCAAATGATGATTTTATCACATGATTTGACATACCATCGTATTGAATAATTACCTTATTTACATATTGCATGCCATTTACGTAGTACTAAAAGAATAGCATTGTATTGATGTCATCTATGTGAATTCCAAATTTAGATTAGACATTAGTACATTAGTTTAGATTAGTACAGTACAGTACAGTCAAGAATTTCCCAGAATGTCTTTTGACACATTTCTCTTTCTTTTTCTTCCTCATTCCTGGTATCTGGGTGATCGTATGACCGTCATTTACTAACCGTTCACCACATTGATTAATATCACTCTGAACATTGAATGGAATTATGGGTACAATTCAGTAGTTGAGGACAGACTACTGCCATCTCTAAAAGATAAAATAACAGGCTACTTTTACTTAGTTTTACATGGGTTGACATCATGTTACAATGACATGAAACTGACATTGCCCGTAAAAACATACTCTAGAGATGAAATTATATTTTATTATAAATTATATCATAATCTTACAGTTGTGAATTAAGTTAAAGAGAAAGTAGCTCAAACCAACTATCAGGTAATCAGGTAAAATGAACTTGATAACGATAGACTAAAATCATGTCAAAATGTTGTCTTTATTAACTTTTGCAGAACTTAAGACTGTACTAGACACTTATATGACTTCATAGGATTGGTATAGTGCTGATGAATTAAATAAACCACTTAGATGATCATTTTTTGATACTTTTGTGTTGCTTTTGTTTAAGCTCTCGACTCCATTTATTGTAACTGACCTGAAAAGCTTAACCAGCACAGTTTCCGAATTAGTAATTTTGTATTCCAAAGAAGAAAGGAATAACATGAATTTCGCATAAACAATGAGAGAAATGTGATTTTTCTGTGATCTCTTTTACATTCAGTAACTTCAGCAAGTTGTTTATTACTGATAATGAGAGTTTTACATTTAAAGCTGTTTTTGTTTCATTATGTGCTTACAATTGAAAAATTAATTACAAATGTGACTTAGGAGATGTAGGTAAAACAAAGAGGCAAGACACACAGAGAGATGTGACATTGGAGGCAACAGAAGATCACGTGACCCGCCCATGTGACCTACAAAAGAGCAGCTGCTCGCCCTCAAGTTTGCCTGGCCAACCACCCCTCTCC
This sequence comes from Beaufortia kweichowensis, assembly GCA_019155185.1. Taxonomy (NCBI): domain Eukaryota; kingdom Metazoa; phylum Chordata; class Actinopteri; order Cypriniformes; family Gastromyzontidae; genus Beaufortia; species Beaufortia kweichowensis. The sequence continues at coordinate 4,795,454 of CM032811.1, forward strand.
CTGCTTTTTACTGTAAAACAAAGACCATAACTGCCTTGTGTGCTACTCAGACCTGACCTTTATATACATAAGGGTCTATCACAGGACAGGGTGGATTGACAAACAGTCTGGACGGGCGATGTGGCTCTGAACAGGCGTGTGTTTGCTCAGCTGTGTATGTGCGTGTGTGTTTGTATGTACAAAACAGGTACTACAGGTGGGGAACTATGGGCAGATTTTTGTTCTCATCAAAGCTGTAATGCTGTTGACACATTGAAGATCTAAGATCTAAGTGTTCTTTAAGGTGGTCACGTGACCATTCTTGGTTAGGGGGTTTGGTCCAAACATATGCAAAACGGGAGTTTTGTCAATATTAATATAGTAGATAAAGTAATATTATATTTATTCTGAAATCTTGAAGTCTTGTTCATTTTAAATCCACCATTATCCTATTGAGTATAAGCATAGAGTCTGGTCAACTTTAAAACTTATTCTGGCTAATTACAACCCACTTACATAGAAATAGATATAAAACAAACGTCTCCCGTAGGTAAATCTAAAATCTGATGATACCACAATAATGGAAATCAGAAAAAAAATACTTTCTAGGATTTGATGCCACTAACCTGAAAAATGTTGCAAGCCAGACTCAAACCTGTGTTTCCCCTATGAGCAACACAGCTCAATGTGTGACCTGACTTAACCGTTTAAACCATTGCTTTTGTTTTCCAACGATTTACATCTCTAAAAAAAATATCAAACCATTTGTCTTTTTATTACCCACAATGCACTTTTGATCTACATGGATGCACATGATTTGTTTTCCATCCCTTGCGGAAGAGCCTTGCTGAGTTCCTGTGGATGACCTGCAGGAGTTTGTCTTGTTTGTTTGTCTCTCCTACAGTATTGTTTAGCGTCTCTAAAAATAGGGCTCGTGCGAGTTATCTGCTCAGAAAAGACAAAGACCGTTGGCCAAAGTATAAACACAAGGGCTAATTTTAGAAAGTGACTACTTGAAAACAATTCAGTTTTTCCTTCGTCATTCGATGTTTGCTTTACACAAATAGATCCATCTTATTTTGACCTCCGTGTGATCTTAATCGAGCAGTTTGATGACAAGCTGAAAGATATTCAACCCAGTTTTTAATAAGCTACAGATCAAAACATGATCAGACCTGCTGTCTTCTAATTAAGGCGGCATGCGGATTGGCAATCGATGATGAGCGACTGGGTTCTTGCCATCAACGTGAGATCAACATTGTAATCATCCGTAGCATGCCAATTATCAGTCATAAGTAGGTTCGATGTGATCATTTGTTATAGTTTATCACCCTGAGATCACATTTCACCGGTTTCCCATGATACACTCCCTGAAACCGAAAATACATTCTTTCTGCCTACAGATGTTGTGTGATAGTTGGCACATTGTATATCATGAAGAATTGAAAACAAGTAAACAATTGCTTGTAATAATATTGCTTTTAAATCAGAGTAGGAATGCATCAGTACTAAGAATAGTTAAGATGCAATCTGTAACTTTACACTGCCATCTCTGTCACTGTTGTTTCCTGGGTGTTTGTGTGATTTGGTATTTCTTAAACATATTTGTTTAAAAACATCTGTTTAGTTAACAACTAAACCCTGCTAAAGACATAAAAGGCTCCACTGATCTGAGAGCAGCGCTGACTGAATGTGCTCAATGCTCCAGCTGGGCCATCCTGACCTCCTTCAACTGGGCTTTGTTCCCAATCTCATTCAGTCATGTTACAACCATGAGAGCGCCATAAATTCAAATGAGAATCTAAAGTGATTGCATCTTTGTTTCTTGTGAGCTCATCCTATTTCTCTCTCTCTCGCTCACTCGTAAAACAATCCAATCTGCTTGACAGCACCGGCTGGCGAAACTACGTACTTAAAAGAAGTCATTTACGGTAGATGTTACGTCATTTGTTTTTGTAATGACTGTACATTGTGCCCTGCCCAGAATGGGCGTGGTTCACATACCACAATAGATACCACTCCAAAAACCACAAACAAGGATGTGCTATGGATGTTTTCAAACAACAACAAAAGCCCATCACTACTTTATTCATATACAAACCCAGTTACTCTACAATTATTTAAAGCAAACCGAGGATTGGATATTTTCAGAATATACGCCTAATATTGATTTCAGTGAATCTATACTCGGGACAGATTGAACCAAAAGTGAAACACGTTATGCTGATACAGTAAACTGTCAATACAGCAATATCTTCGTCACACTTTGATAAACATTAGCATGTTATTAACATGCTGGTTATTCAGCTATTGCTGTAGCTCAATTGTTTAAAACATTTACTTGAAAAAAAAAAATAAAACAATAATTTTAAAAATGTATATAACTGGAATGCACTGCTTTAAATGTAACTTATTGATATACATTCATTTTAATATGACACTTTGCTTCATCAGGATTTTTATTTAATAACATATTACAGTAATATATTTTTACTGCTTTTACAATTTATCAGAGACCTGGACTGCTGTTTGTTGGTCTTTTTTGCATACACTGTCTGATGCATATTGTTCACAGTGTTATGAGGTTTATACATGCTTCATGTGGTAACGCTGGATTTACTTATTTACATATAAAACAGGGAAATTCCCAACAACTACAGTTAAAACACCTGACTGTTTGTACGTGATTGAAGATTGTGTATACTAACAGGAAAAAAAAATTCCCCAGACAGCAATGAAATAGACAAATCTTATGTGGAGAGATCTTCTGTGGGTGTTTCATTTTTATCTATTATTTGTACAAAGGTAATGTGTGTGTGTTAGATATTTCAAAGAAAACACATCAGAGAACAGAAAACTGCTTTAGTTGAACTGCATCTAAATTTGGAGGTCCTGGTAATTTCCTGTTTTGCTCAGCACACGACAAAAAGCTGTCAGCACATCCTCACTTCTGGGTGAATGGATAGCGGTCATATTCAGCGCTCATGGGCGGGATAGTGTGACAGCACTGATGTGATAAAGCATGTACTGTTGTTCACAATAACACTAATCACTATTTCTGCAGTACACTGTACATATATCTGTGCATATCCACATGCATATATTTCCTGGATGTCCCACATTCCCTAAATTGTGCAGTAGTATAGATTAAGTACCCCATGCAACCTACTTATTAACTAAATGATACATGACCTTGAAGGTGGGAAGGGAAACTGCAAACATTGTCACAAGATGCGTATGTTTATGCTATATATGTAGTGTGCTAGTATATACTGTGAACAGAGCCTGTGAGAGAATCGAGTGATGTGAGGGGAAAGTCAACAGCAGGCTTGACAAAACACAGGATGTGTAGTGGGATCCATTTTCCGCTTCCTGTCGGATAGTGAGGCTGGATGCGGGACGAGGAAGAGAGGGGGTGTAGTGGTTGGTGGAAATAGTGTCCTTGTGTCCCTGTGTGTGTCAGTGTGTCAGAGATGTGAGAGAGAAGACAGAGAGAGAGAGAGAGAGGAGAAGAGAGTGACAGAGAGAGAGAGAGAGAGAGAGAGAGAGAGAGAGAGAGACAGAGAGAGAGAGAGAGAGAGAGAGAGAGAGAGAGAGAGAGAGAGAGAGAGAGAGAGAGAGAGAGAGAGAGAGAGAGAGAGAGAGAGAGAGAGAGAGAGAGAGAGAGAGAGAGAGAGAGAGAGAGAGAGAGAGATGAGGAATAGTGCAGAAGTGGACCTCTGTCCATCTTCCGGTTGCTTCCATCTCTACTGTGTTCTGTCAGAAATGACATGTAAAGGTGCACTGTATCATTTTGAAAGTCAATGTTTTACATATTACTCATAAAAAGTACTTTCGACAAATATGATTACATTAATATACACAGATGAAATAAATGCTTACGTAGAAGTCATACCACCGACCTAAAAAGTTTCCTACTATCTTTATTTCAGTAACCCAGTAATTTTAGTCATTTTTATTGTTTTCACAGCAAACATTTTGTATGTCGAACATGCCGTTTTTTATCTTTATTACCGTTAAGTTACTGTCCTGTTGTGTGTGGTTAATGCAAGATATTGAATTTGCATACAGATGAGGGAAATTCCCAACTACTTTGTTTAAAACACCTGTGTGTTTCTATACGAGTGGGAATCCTTGTATTTATATTTGCTGAGCGTGTGTTTCACTTCAAATGTAATGGATTGTAGACTCAGTTGACTTGCAGGTGTCATAATGGAGTTAACATGGTCTGTGTCTGTGTGTGTGTGTCTGTTTATCTCCTCAAAGCTTTATCTGAGCAGGAAACTGTGTGTGGGAGTAGCACCTGTCTCAAATAAGCCACACACATACACACACAAATATGGAATATACACACACAGACATACTTGGAGCTCAATCTTGGTTCTGATCAGCATTTTCTTTGAATGTGTTTGTTGACATCCTTTAAAACGAATTGGAGCAATATAACAAATGCAACTTTAAATTTTCAGAGTGTTTAAAGAAGTCAGTGTGGTTGTTAAGTCATTGTGGGTGGTTGCTTAATGCTCCAAATCAAAATATCTCACTTTGAATGAAATATGAATGCAAACCAAAGACATGTAACTGAATCTAAAACAGGATGTCATGTCTCTAAATGTGATGCTAAAAATGCTGGTTTGACAACGTAGTAAAAGCATTTATTTGTCTAGCAGACAGCATCATTTTGGATGATTGGTAAATTCAGTTTCAAAATATATGTCATAAATGATGAGCAGTAAGGTTGTGACCTTATCATCCTGCATTTCCTTATAAAGCCTGAGTAAAACGTTTAATTTTCTTATTGTCTGGACTAAAAGAACCAAGAAAATTAAACTACTAAGTCAGAAAAAGTTGGAAAATTTATTTTTAAGTTGTATTTACTTTTATTTATCAAGTTTAATTCATAGAATTTGTTAAAAACACAATTCAGTTTTTGTTCAAAGACATGAAGCATAATAATTAAAAATGTAAATAACTGTATGATTTGTGTGCCATTTTTATGTGACCATTATGCTAATTTTACAGTATAGCGTAATACAATATTTCCAAAACTACATATCCTTTTAATTAAAAAATATGAAATTGTATAATTTACTAATTTGTATATGTATCTATAAAATCATCTGTGTAACAATAAAATCATATACATATTGTAAATATAGTGTTGTCAGTAACAAATGCAGACTATATTAATTCTCATTTTATTATTATCACTGTCGTTTCTGTAGGCATGGAAGAAGCGTTGGTTTATCCTTCGTAGCGGGCGGATGAGCGGAGACCCTGATGTACTAGAGTACTACAAGAGCGATCATGCCAAAAAACCCATTCGCATCATAGACCTGCACTGCTGCGAGCAGGTGGACGCGGGTCTGACCTTCAAACGCAAGGAGTTTCAGGACAGCTTTGTGTTTGACATCAAGACGGCCGAGAGAACGTTTTATCTGGTGGCAGAAACGGAGGAGGAGATGAACCGATGGGTGCGATCGATCTGTCAGTTGTGTGGATTTAACCAGTCTGAGGACAACCACCATGGTATGAGATTTTTCACTTTCTTTTTGGTCTTGTTATATTCGGCTCTGTTCAAATAAAATGGCAACAACTCATGCGTGTGTATGTAAGTGCTATGGTATTTCCCTCACGATAACTTCATTTTATCATGGTGCTGCTACTTTTTTGTCCGGGTGAGTTGTGAACATATGTTTGTCCAAAGGGTTGACCATCCCATCTGTGACAGTCTGGCAGTAATAACATGAATAGCTCAGCAAGTGGTCTCGTGTATCCAGACCTTTGACTAAACGACAAAAAGTATGTCCAGATTGCGACTAATTCAGGTCAAGAACCACCCACTTAGACAGGAGTTTGGCTGACAGACACGTACAAGGACCAATCACGTTTGTGCTATTCAGGGGCATGTTCATGGTCATCTGAAATTAGACCACTATAAAAATAAATAAATAACAACGACAATTTCTATAAGCAGTAAATAATAAAAAATGCCATCAACCTTATTATTGAACTTGTACAAGATGTTGTAGTTAAATGTTGTCTTGCATGTGTAACTTTAGTGATCCAATAAGGAACAGCAGAACAGAGAATGGATGGTTGCGTAACTATTGTGTCAATTTCTAAATTTAGTTCATGAATCTATGTTAGCCTATAGATACAGTTACTGTAGTAATGAAATCTAATACATCAACAATGCCATTATCTATGTTTTACAGTAGCAGTGCTCTCATCTGGAGCAATGTGCTATTTCTTTCTCTAAACCGATAATAAGAAGGCTAGAATAGAAACCTGATATCATATCTTACAGCTTTTCCCTTTCCCCCTCCATCTCTTGTCATTTGAGAAAGTTGGGCTGGAACGGCCCTGCTAAATGGATGCAGACTGAAAGCTTTATTGATTTTTCCTTTTGTTTTGTTAAAGGAATAGGAGTGAACGCTGCCCATCATTGTAGACAAGAGTGGTGGTGTTTATGCAGAAGACAGTCTTAAACACTGGCATTTTTTACAGAAATATCTAAAAGATTGATTTTTAAATAAGATAAACAAATTACTTGAAGCGGTATTATTAGTAAAATTGCTGCATATTATTTAAAAATTCTTATAGAAATGTCACAGTTTCCCTTTAATATCTCAATAGTTTCTCATGGAGAGGAAATGGAGCACGAAATGAAACATTTACATCTCCTTCTTTTCGAGTTATTATGCAGTCAGACATTATGCCATGCTATGCTGAATGAATAAATGTAAAATGTATACAACATTATAGCTCTATAACTCTGCTGTATGTCAACAGTCATTTCATGCTCTACTTATTGCTTCTAAAGAATTTTAGGAGACATTTCTTTGGTCCTTTAATGCAACATTAGCATTCCTGTAGCTCACTCCACGGTGCTATAAATCCTGTGGTCATGTGTTTGATATCCAAGGAATGCATTTCTGATAAAATATATATATATATATATATATATATCAATAGTTGTAGTTCCAGTTCCAGTGTTTGTATATGTGACATTAATTGCATTATGGTTACATAGCATTTATTTATCACATCTCTCTAATGCTTGTTTTTTTAAGGATTATAAAATCATGTTTTCAATTCTTGTTTATTTCAATGCATGCTGCTGCATTAAAGGAAAAGTTCACCAAAAAATTACAATCCTGAAATGAATCACATTTTTATTTAGTGTGTGAAGCATGTATTGCTACTTTTTATAAGCGATTTGTATTCCTGTTAACATGGAATGACACCATTTTTATTTCGGGTGAATTATTCCTTTATTAGCTTCTTTCCTCATCATAGATGTATTACAAAATATATTTTTGATGTCAAACTTGTCAAACGCATGTTATTTAATGTCTTGAACATGGCAAATCCAGATGTTTTGAGAGCATGTGCGTATAGAGCTTGTGTTTACGTTATATAGAGTAGAAACCCTGTGAAAATTCAGCTAGTCATGTATTGTGATTTGCTGTTTTCTAAACAAAATCATCCTACATCATGTAAAGAACATTCCTTGAAAATATAACCTTAATATCTTTAATATTTACTGAGTAAGACTCAAAGAAAATTAATAGGAAATTAATAGGTGACATTCAAACTTATATCTCAAAATGATTTTTAGACTTTAGCCTGGTTTTCACATACATGGTCACATATTTTGAGTTTAGTTTTCATTTAAATGATCTGTCATGCTGGTAATCTAGGGCTGTGAGTTTTGTCTGTTCCAGTCTGTTCTCATTGTGTTTCATGCACAAATAGCTCAAAGAAAAAAAAAGTTGATTCCCTCACTAATGGAACTAATTTCCCCCAAATTAGTTTTGTATTCTTATTTTAATTTTTTCATTGTAGGCTGAACTGTCCCTTTAACTGAAACGAGTCTCCTAGATGTTATTGTATTGTTTGCTCTTGTTAAAGAGATCTGTTTCCACCCACTGAGGTATCGGAAAGCAACAGAGGTTGATGGTTTGGTAATGAGAAAGTCATGCACGGGTTTTGGCAGTCTGCATCGAAAACACGAGAACCTTTTCTGACCTTTTTCAACAGGCCAGCCAGCAATACTTGACTTTTCAGTTACATACACAAATACACCCAAACATGTCTACTCACCTTCTCATAAAACACCTAGACACCACCAAATTGTTATACCGACATTAATATCCCAAACCACCCTATAACATACACCCACTGAGGACCATTTCCTGGTGTGATGCATTACTTTCTTAGAGAATAAAACACACATCACAACTGCAATGTAGATCAGGGCGACTGCACTCCACACACACACACAAACGCCGTGCTTGATCTCTCTTTTCCCCAAGCAAGTTTTAAGTTGTCAACTGGACTGTGAACATGAGAAATGGGGGAGCCCGATTCGCCTCTGAGGAAGTTAGTGCTGAAAACCGGTCGGCAGTGTGTTTGTATCTGTCTGCCTTTGGGAACGTGTTGTGCACCTGTAATGTTTCTATAGGAGACAAAGTATGTCAAGTGCACTATTATGAATAAAGCTACAAAAGGTTCATTTATAAAACAGTGCTTAATGATGTCGTAGAAGAACCATTTTGCTGTATATGGTTCCATAAAGAACACGTAACATCCAAAGAACCTTTCTGTTTTACAAACGTTCTTTAGACTATAAAAAGTAAGAAAAGAAGTGGTTCTTTAAAGAACAATTTCTTTAAAGAGTTCATCATATAAGCATGTAGAACAGGACTGTACAATAAAATGCTACCCAAACACATTTTTAAAGTTCATCCATTACACACATCAGACAATAATAGCACAAGTACACAAACAAAACATTTCAGTAAATAAACTTTAGTAAAGCTGTAAAAATAAAACCAGTAAGAATGCTGTTTAAAATGGAGACAATAAAAGTGTCAACCTGTGGTTACGCTGGTGTCCTGTATAAACTTAGTAACCAGTAACTGACCTCATACTAAATCTACCAAAAATCACCCTAAAACCAACAGGTTCAGAGAGTTTAAAAAAGACAATTTAGCTTTTAACATCTTGGTTTGATCATTTGTTATCTGTGCGGTGTTTGAATTAAGTGTCCAAATAGTTTCTAAGGTCAGTGCACATCAAACCGAGGCTTTTGTTGCTTGTTTAAAGCTTAAAATGCTGTTATGTCTGCGTCTCATATTTGATCTGATTGTCTGGGTGGAGAAATAAGTACCAGCCCAACATGAAAATGTGATTAAAATGAGAAATTTGGATTTGGTTGCATGAAATGAAAGGTGACTTCAAACTCTGTCTGTTAGGAAGTTTAGGGGATTCCCTGGATGAGCAGAGTAGTTAATTATTTTGTGGATCTTCAGACAAGCATAGACAGTTGAAGATGATCTGTGTGGTACTGAGCCCTCAGAATAGTCAAAACAATGATTCAGAGTTTAAGCGTGACTCGACTCTTATCTGTCTGCCCCCAGCTTTCATTTAGTCAGTACATTTTGCTTAAGACTGTCTATAAAATAATGTGAAGTAAGTCACAACTTCTCATGCTGACTCAGAATGCTATGTCTGTTTTATTGATGTTCAAGTCTATATGATGGTATGTAGCGGAAAATGTGTGAAAATGCTTGGCTCGGATTATTTGGATATGAGGAAGTGCAATGTTCTTTATGTTTATGTTGAAATCTCTGACTTTTTAATCTTGGCACATTTGAGTTTATGTGGAGACACTGTTGAGATTTTCTCTGAGACTCTGAAATGTGAGCGGCAAGAGATGTTTACACGACAACAATGTAGTGAAAATGCACAAGTTGGAAGTTTCACATACATATGACAACGTTGTCACAACGTTCTGCGTTTATTTGGATCTGCACAATCAACTGCAAACACTGTATTGTGCATGTCAGGCCAAAAGAAACACAATGTTTTCAAAGGTTTGTTGTTTTAGACCACTAAAAAGCTGTTTTTTATTGCTGTTTTTTATAAACAGCAAATGTCTCAGTTGCTCTCCGTTTAATCTCATAGCAGTCAAAGAGAAATAATAAGAAATTAAATAGAAATAATTTCTTCACTCCATCTGGTTTTAATCCACTGCATTTTACAAAAATAGCTGTTACCACATGGTTTATGAAATATATTAGCCATTTTTAGATTAAATATATTAACCAAACATCATGATCTATTGGCTGTTGGCTCGTTGACAAAATTAAATGCTTTCTAATTTGAAAGTCGCTTTGGATAAAAGCTTGTGCTAAATGAATACATGTAATAAAATGTCATGTGAATGTTTCCATGAAATATAATTATTCAGAATAATTAATCAGAATATAAGGGTCATACCGCCCAACTTGTAAGCACTGTTATTAATAAATTTGTGTTGAAATGCTTTTTAGTGTGTTGTTGATTATGCATGGCGAAGACCACATCGCTTTTTCGAAGCACAGAAGTCTGTGTGTTAAAAGGTTTCTTGCTCCAGTGGGGGATGGTGTGATAGCAGCAGGCTGTTATCGATGCTCTGATCTGTCTGTCAGGGTTTGGCTTGGGTACATGGGGATGGGATGGCAAGCTGCTCATGGGATGTACACCAAGGTTAGACAAGGTCATCCCGGCCCAGCGTAGCACCAGGACGGCCCCTCCCTGATACGCACATGCGCGCACACACACAAAATGCCCTTCAATCTTATTGATTTTTGTTGAAATAACGAGACGCCGTGCTGCTCTGGGGTCAGATTGCTGATGCCACTCAGCTCTCTGCCCGGACTGCTGCTCAGCATCCCAGAATCCCCACGATTATTCACATATCAGAGGTCTGCTACCTGACCTCTGTCCAGTGGGACCTGATCAGGCTTGGGTCAGTTTTTTAAATTCTGTATAACTTGGGTTAGAGTTTATAATAAATACAGAAATTGTTATTATTATTGTTGTTATTATTATTATTATTACAGTAACAATATTAGTTATTATTATTATTGTTATTATTGTTATTATTATTATTATTATCATATTATTTGAATTTAAAGGGCTTGCACATTACAAATTAAGAAACTGCATCACATAAACTTACAATGAACATAATAAACACAATAAAAATGTGCAAGTTCTCTTGTTGTCCAGCCGGCTACTGGATTCTCAAACGAAAAGGCCAATATTTAAATACTACAACGGAGTCAGTCATCTCTGCATAGTAAGTTGCAAGCGGCATGCCGTGTCATCTCTACATCTAGTTATGTTAGAACGTATAAACACTTCATATTTTGTGTGAGCTCAGTAAGTGTGATTTAGCGAGCATGTTGCATGCTTAACTTCCTTAAAAGCATTATTTGTTATACATTTATTCACATTAAAATAATGTGTGAAATGACATCACTGTTGATTTCAGCTCTAGCCTTGCCATCATACACAGCCTAGCAGCTGTTATTTCACAATTCTATCAGCATGAAAGCAAGAAGTGAAAAATCAGCACACTTAGGATTTAAGACTAACAGGAAGCGGTTTTAATGAAGTTGAGTCACCGTGACATTTTTAAGATTTGTTTATTTAAATAACTTTGGATTTTTCGGTTTATTTAACAACTTTGGACTCTTGCCCACTGACCGATGCCCGATGAGATCACCTGTTCAAAAATAGCACAGTTATCACATTTATGTCACTGGCGAAATTAAAAGACGGATGTAATTTTCTTCTATGTGCGGTGAGCTCATAGATCTCTATGTAAATCTGTCTCAGCTATTCGGAGTGGATGAAAGCGAGTTAAAATGAAAATGGAAAGAGCAGAGAGCCTCTATCAATCATGCTGGCGTTTACACCACTGAGCTCTATAGAATTTCAGCTATTCCTGACCCAGTGAATAAGACACCTGGCTCCACACGGAAGATTGAGTGGATGGGGAAACAGCAAAATCCTGTATACATAGTACTGTATGTTCAGCAGGAGTTTACCGTTTGGAACAGCAGACGTATCGTACCTGTTGCTTACTCTGTCGCTAATAATTTTCTTTCCCTATTTAATGGCAAAAGATTAAAAAAATATATTAAAGTGGGAAATTTCATGCAAATGTTAATCTTAGCATAAACAGGTTTTCATCATACTGATAGCTCAGATATCAATACTTGGTGGTTTAAATACTCATGTAAGGTCTCTCTCAAAGTTTTGAAAGCATTTTTTGTTTAAAACATAATTTTTTATAGTCAGGTAAAGTGCTGTTTTCAAAATGATTACATCCACAACAGTCCACATTCCTCATAAATCAACACACGAAAATTAAAAGTAAATAAATTACTATGTCATGTTCTTTTAAGAGTCATCTCTTCTACATTTTATTATACAGATATCCTACAACGTTGCCTCTTAAAAATGTGTGTTTTTTTGTCACATTCATAACACTTGTACATTTCCATTTTTAAAAATAGATCATTTGTGCATAGAGGGTTTTTTATGTCTGGACTCTATCAACATGACTTTAGTAAAATATAAACCGATGATTAAATATATTGGTTATGAATACATTCTGTGAGATTTTATATTTCAAGTTTTGACTAAAAAAGTCACGTCCATAACAGTGGAAATGCCCAGTTTAGCCCACGAATTGCTTAAATTTGTTTATTTTTACCCCCAAAATTTTTACATATATATAATAAACTGTAAAAACCAAATTCATGGTCATAAGAGGTGGCAGAGCAATGTTTCCGTCTGTTATTATCTAGTGAAAGGTCACGTCAGTATGAGACTAAGCAACTAAAGTAAACACAGAGGATGTCCTTTAATCCAGATTAAAGTATTTCCTCTTTCTAAAGACACATCGTGTCACAATCAGCTTTCTCATTTTACACTGTTTACATTTCATTCACGAGCTTATATTCAGTCAAAACACACTGTGTGTGGCATAAGACCTCTCTGGCTGTTGATACTTTCACATAAACAGTTGCCTTTTTTAGTTGCCAAGTTTCACGATAGGCACTTGTGTTTTAGGGCCACGGTCCTGCCTAGTGTTGTAATCGATTTCTAACTTTTGTCTTCCTCTTTTTCTTATATTTTATCCATGATGATTAATTACCCCTTGGCTTGCCATGTGTCAAGATGTCCCAAAACACTAGATGAAAAGAGAGATGTGTGTCAAACAAAACACTGCTACTCCTCCCATCGGCGGCGATTATTTTCATCTGTTTGAAAGCTCATCACAATAGACAAAATCACAATTGTTCTGCCAAAATTGTGGGCTTGTTGACTCATATTGACTCATATAACATGCTGAAAAAGTAGCTTCTGCTTTTCCTATTTGAAGATGATGTGCCATGTGTCAAGATGTCCCAAAACACTCCACTCCTCGTGCTGTAGAGTACACTAAATCCAGTTCCTGTGAAATTACACTTCCCTTGACACTAATGCTTCCAACATCCAATCGACTGTAGCTCATGTTGTATACTGTATAACGGCAGGTTGCTAAGTTGCGGAGAACATGATGAGATCATTGAGATCCAGCCCAAGTGCATTGAGTTTGAAACCTGAAATAGTCCGACATTAATATCTATTAATCGCTAAGTGTGACTTAATCTGATAACTGTCACTGCACATATTAAGCATACACATGAAAATGAAGTACGCAAACCACAATTTTTTAACCTGTTAACTGTCACCGTTCCTCAGAAGAAATGCATGTTATTTCACTATTCACCTTAATATTTCATAGATTAATTTTAATCTAATCATGACAAACTATAAATTGATGGTAAGATGTAAGACTCAAGATGAATTTTCATAACAATAAACATTAAAAAAATTAATAAAAAAGTTAATGTTACTATTTATTTATCAAAATACCTAGAATGTGTTTTAAAAGACTAAAAAATGTTGAAAAAATATCTAGTATTTAAAAATATGTAGTTCAGATTGTAATTTCATGCATTGTGTATATTTAATTTATGCTGTGACAGTTATCAGGTTAAATTTGAGATATTTTGTAATTTAAAAAAATATTTTTATACATTTAAAAAATTGCTGTTTTTTATTATGTTTATTGTTATGAAAATTTGTCAGATATGTATTCTTGAGTCTTAGATCTTTCCATCAATATATAGTTTGTCATGATTAGAATTCAACTATGAAATATTAAAGTGAATAATCAAATAACCGTAATAAAGTGTCCGGCCTCTGGAATAGTAAAAGTTAACAGGTTAAATTTGGACAAAACCAAGAACTGCATCTACAACTCATTTTATTTCATTAATCGTGACCCTGTCTGTGAAATCCAAAGTCCCATAATCTAATTAAGAGATAAATAGCAGCAAAGTTTGATGCAAAGTTTACCTTCAATATGATAACATTTTTTGACCAAGACCCTACTCAGTCAATATTAAAGATATGAAGGTTATATTTATAATTTATGTATAAAAGAGTAAATCACAACTTAGCTTTAGCTAGGTTTGCAAAAGCAGTGTCGCATATTTCTTTGAAATAGACCAGAAACATGCAACAGTTTTAATCGCATTCAAACCACTTTGCAAATTTTGTCAAATCTGTAAAAGTTGTCCATGCATGTTTACCTCATAGCTTTAGCGCATGCATTTGGGTTCATCTGCAGGAAATGCGACACAGACTGAAGCCCTGCCCCAGGCAGCAGCTCCTGTAGAAATGAAATCACCCTAAACCAGATGATTTATCGGGTCTGACCGAGAGCTACTGTGCTGCCAATTGATCAGTCGGCTAATTGATGTGTTGCTGTGTGGTCACATGACGCAGGCTGTATAGCCAAAGGTTGGGGGCTTTGTGATTCAAGTTGCAAATCCTGAAACATAGCCTGTATCTCTCTGCCAGTTACCTAATTTCTATGTCTAGCTCTTTGTTGCAGCATGTGTTTGAAATGTTTGTGGATATTTTGGTTTAAAATGTAGCTAGCCAATGTCAACTAAAGATGATTCAACAACATTTCAAACAAAATTGTTGGAAAACAGGATCATATGACATTAAGGTGCTCAAGCTTGATTTTGGAACAAGGTGGCTGATTTGTCGCTGGCCTGAGGTGGTCTACCAGCCCTACTCAGCTTGATCAAGATGGTCTAACACGTTGACCCCAGCACGACCATCTGGTATTCCAGCTCAACCATCTGACCAACCATCTGGACCAGCGTGAACCAACTAATGACCATAAATGTCCAGCTTGGACCAGCTAGAAACCGATGAATCCAGCGACCATCAGAAAATGGTATTAGCTGGAAGTCCCACCAGGGTGTTTTCTGAAGAAATTGTGTTTTTAGCATTGCTTTGTGGTAGATATTTTCACAGTGTGGTTACTTACTGGCCCAAACCAAGATCACCCAAACATAAATCTCTGTTATATTCTGGTTTAAAATGTGATTTTAATCTCTACCTAATGTATTTTTGCCCATTTAATCTGCCTATTTTATCATCCGCCAAACAAAAATAGCTTTGAAGAAATAGCACACTTGCTAAAAATAGCATGTCGGACTGTAATCTTTACAAAAAAACAGCAAAATTATCATATATTACTGTTAAGATTTTCCTATTAAATAAAACTTCCATCAGAAATAATCCCTTTAAATAATCTCTTTAAAATGGAAAATCTCTTTAAATGACACTTGCACATCCCCCAAAGTTGAGTATGAGCAGTAGAAGTTGTGATTTTACAAAACACATAAAGTACAAAAAATGATGCTGCAGAGATTTTGCTGTTCATTGTTAAATAGATTGAGTTAGCGAGATTACTATGATAGTCACTAACATAAGAACAGATAAGCACATCGGGCTCTTACACCAGCACTATTGTCCTTCCCTGATAAGCTGTTCCATTATGCTGGAGTAACCCCGAAGTGACCAGAGATGCTGTTAAGTGCTGACGTCAGTCTCATTTAGGAAAATGGATTCACCCAATTTAAGGAATGCAAATGGTTCCCGACATGCCATTTGGGATTTGACATATTGTTGTCTGAGTGTCCGTGCAGAGAGCATGAGACCCGAGAGACAATAGTGGCTGTATTGTCTGTCTGTAGGTTGTGATGGAGTAGTCGTATCTAAAGTGAATTTTCTGATCTCTACCCCCGGAGGCACGTTTCCTTAAGTACTGTCTTTCTGTAAAACTGTTAGCCAAATTGTGTTTCCCTTTTAACCAGTCAGCCATAAAAATAAGATGTTGGAGAGAAAATTCAAACACTTTAAAAAAATAAAAAGACTTATACTGAGAGATCAGCACTTTTGTTTCTGATGATAATGAGATGGATAGATGGTTATTAGGGATAATAGTAGTCATTTGGTTTGCATGAACATTTACATGACGATTATGCATTTGGCAGATGCTTTTATTCAAAGCGACATACAGTGAATTCAATCAATATATGTATTTTTATCAGTATGTTAATCAAACACACAACCTTTGTGTTGCTAGCACAGCATCCTACCCATTGAACTACAGGAAAGACTAGATGAGTTATTCAAATCCAATTTCATATTTTTTATTCTTTGTCCTTAGATGTCTTTTGTGGTGAAGCGACATAGAGAGTTTTAGATTGTCTAAGGCTGTCTTGTCTCTTTCTACTACCCTGTTTGTACCAATTTTGGACCCCTGAGACCAGTAAACAAATTGTGTTTGATGGCGACTGCTTTACCAATGAGACAGAACATGATAAATATACATGACAACATGGCCTTTTTGTGTTGCCAGATCTTCTTATCATATGAAATGTTTGCTTTGGTTCCATTTTGCCTGTAAAATACTCTTATTTTTAAGCTGTATTTGACGTTTATGTATAATTCAGCTTTCTCCTTTTTTGCATCTCTTTTGTTTAAAAGCTTTTGCTTTGTTAACACAATGTAGAGTTCAAATATCTGTATTTTTACATGCGGTGCATGCCTGTGCAAAACTCACCACAATGATGCTGGGTTGTTGTGGGTGGTTGCCAGAGTTTTACTGCGTGGTTGCTAAAGTGTTTTAGTGCACTGCTATGCTGTTGCTAAGGTGTTGTGGATCATTGCCAGGGCTTTGCAAAGAGGTTGCTACTTATATTGGTTTGCATTTCTTATTCAATGTAAGTGTTTGATCGCTCTTACCATCCAAAAAGATTGGATCCCACAACAGACTTAAACAACAGGATATGATGTCATGCTCTAGAGCAGTTTTTTATTTTGGTCCTGGAGACCCATGTGCTTACTTTCCTACTAGAATTGGAATGTGAAATTAATTGTATGTCCAAATATTTAGTATTCAACAACAGTGAGCGAGTAATCTCCTCATATGTTAAGTATTACACTTTCTATCTCTTAAAATAAGATCAAATTCAAGAAAGCAACAAAATAAAAATAATGCAAACTTTTTTTAACCAATCATTGTTTTTTGGTTTGATTTTGTTTTTGTTTTATTTCCCTGACATGACCAAGTCCATATTAAACAGAATGGGTATTACTCGTCCTATTCCTGCCAATGGGCCATCCTTGATTTTCCTCTCTCACTCCCTGACATGCTGTTCTCCATTAGTATCAAGATAATCAAACGCACCAGAGAATTCCTCTTTGGCCGCTCGCTGCCCTGAAGTGGCTTTACCTTACTGCATTAGCCCTTAATACGTGACAGATGCGAAGCAAAGCCTGCGTCTCAATCGGAGCACCTCATTACCCATCTCACTTTCTCCTCTCTCAGAGGAGGGGCCGTAGTGCTCTCACACCACAGATCAATACAGCTATGGAGGTTAGTGGACCCTGAGCTCGCTGTCATGGTCGAGCACATGCACAAAGCTTTGTGAAGCAAATGAAAAAGTGCTGTCCCGTGTAGCTTTGGGGTCCTGAAGAACAATGGAGTAATTGAAGACCTTCAGTGGACCCCTGACACTGTGTCCGTGTTCTGAAGACAGGAAGTCTTCTCTCTCTCTGTCTTCTTTCTGTGCTCTTCTTCCCTCAGGCACATATGTGACCTTGTTTATGACTCGCACTCACTCCCATCCCTTGTCTTGAACTATTATCATGCACATTGCACAGGCTTGGTGGTCAAGTCTTGCTGTGGGTCTATTCAGTAAACTCCTAAGTGTCCTGTTTGACAACATATATCACCCCAAAAATAAAAATTCTCTATATGAGTCTTTCTACTGTGAAAACTACTGTATTTTATATTTGAGAAATGTCTCTGTGGTATTGTGTTCAGATAATGGAAATCAATGGGGGTCAAAGTTGTTTGGTTACTAACACTCTTCAGAATATCTTCTTTTGTGTTCTGCAGAAGAAAGAAAGTCATACCGTTTTGTTATAATGTAAGGGTGAATAAATAATAAAAAAAAGAATTGGTTTCATTTTTGGGTGAACTATACCTTTAAGACATTGTTCTGGATTCATTTTAATGCATGTTTATTATTTTCAATAAATAATAATTTTAATATTAATAATAATTGTATTTTTATTATTAATAATAATTTTATTGCATGTTTCTTTTTAAGAAAAGGGAATCCCAGAATGCAACATGATAGGGCTATGCATTATATTGAAATGTTGCAATGGTTTACAATGACTGAATGTTACCGTGGATACATATATTGGATTACGTATGTAAAACGATCAACAAGCCGTAACATTCTGATAGGAAAGTTGATTATGAGTTGTTAAAGTGATATTGTCAGATTTGTTTTTATGTAAAACATGGCTATTCACTTTCAGAAGTTGTCGTTTTCCAATACAGAAGGTGGAACATATGTGTTAGTTATATAAATTTAAAGCCATTTTACAAAATTAAAAATATTCGTATTGCATAATGCATTATTTAGCAATCACGCTGTTCTTCAATATTCTATTTTTCTTTAATATATTACAGTTTTTCCTAGTAGCAATAAACTAACATTAAACTATTGAAACCAACCACAAGCATTAACCGAGTCTCATGTTTTATGTAAGTAATGCATTAGTGACCATTTAGCTGCTGCCCATTAAGAATGTGTCACCTGTGGGATTCTATTATGCTGCCTTTAACAGAGGTTTTCTAAGTAGACATCATACAGTAAGGGTGCACAGTAAGTTCTGGTACAGAGCTTCAAATTTCTGATGTTCACAGCAGCAAGTATGCAGTACAGTGCAGTAGGCCGGCTTTCCCACCCACTCTCTCTCTCTCTCTTACTGTATTTTCTGCCCTTCTCAGGGGCAGATCGGGGTGGTAGTAGGAGGAGGGTCAAGTGCGCTTCCTGGTTTTGGCTCACCGCCTGGTCTATTTTGAGTGCACAGGCCTGAGATATTTCTTCAGCGGACCCGTGCGGTGCAAATCAGCAATGTCAAAAAGAAACAGCCCAAAGCAAAGGCCATGACGTTCACATAGCTGCGCTGAGATAGAAAAACAGATTGCAATCAAGGGGCTCGGCACGCTGTCTCCGAGTGATTCCTGCAGTTTCGTGACTGTACCACAAGATAGATGATTTATATTGACTGAGTTTGAAAGACATGGATATTAAAACCCGAAACCCAATTGATCCGTCCCTGCCCTTTCGATCACTGCGGGAAAATGGACTTCTGTTATTGGACTTTATAGATTTTTAAAGCAGCATGTTCAGATATGCTCATGTTGATGATCATAGTTCCTGTTTCACACATCACACTCTTTCATTTTTATTTGTTTACTTTTTGGGTATTATCGCACGTTGACTCTAAAAATGAAACTGTTCCTTTAAATTCCACCGACTGTGTTTGTCAGATTTCTTAAGGTTTGTTTTTCTCGTTTCTCCGTACAGATGAGAGGTCGTCCACCACCCACGGTTCACGTTCCTTGGCTAATGACCTGGGTGGCTCTTTGGCCCCTCTGATTGGTGAACGTAAAACCTCAGTGCCCGCCCACTCCAGCCAGCCGATGCTGTTCACGTTTGACATACCTGTACGACACTCTCACAGTGCTCTGTCTAACAGCGCTCCACAGGATTACCTCCTGCTTCATCAGTGCATGAGCCGCAAGAGTGAAAGTGCACGGTAAGAGACATGTTGCTCTTAAATCCTGTGCTCATGTTATATGTCTCCCTACTGGTATATGTACTCCCTACCAAAACTTAATTTCACATATAAACAGTTGACCATTGATTGTATCATTGATTGCAAACATTACACTTTTTTAGGGAAATCAACTTAGAAATGGTTTAACATCATAAAAGATGAAAAACAGGAAAAAATCATGCACTTGCCCTTTAAGTAGGCTATGTAAAGTACTGTGACTTGCTGACAAACAAAAGTGCTCTTGTGTCTCGGACACTAAAAAATATGAACTTCAAAGTTTTTTTATTGAAAGATTTAGACTTTTCCTTAAAAATTGAACAGTTCATCCCGTCTTCACGAAGCATTCACCCAGCCAGCCCCAGTGATAGCTATAAATCACTGAACTGCGGTCCATCATCTCAGTGATTTATAATGATTCAAAGACATCAGGTCATCAGGTTTACTGAACCGCCTCAACAGATGGATGTGGCTATTTCTCTCTCACACATATTCATCTACAGATGCTTTCTTTAATCAAGACAGCCGAATCTATACACACATTATTCTTTATATGAGACCTGTCATGTACTGGTGAATGATCTTCAGAGTACAAGACATAGATCAAGAATCATTTAATGAAGATTGTGCTGGATATTGATTAACCATTATAACTGAAAAAAACTGAATGATGTCACTGGATTGGTAGTGTGTGTACAGCAGACGGAACACAGTGTCTGTGTTAACTGGGTGAAACTTATGAAAACTTTACAAAAAAAAATCCTGGTCATATTTTAAACCAACCTAAACCAATCTAAAGTATATGCCAAAAATAAAATAATAAAGACTTCACATAAATAAATGTTACTCTATTTATACTTATTTATCACAGATTTTTTTAAACTTTTTTTATGTTTGATTATAAATAAATATAATTGTGTTATTTTTGTACTGTTTTCGTTTTTAAAAAATAAATGCAAAAAACTCATTGTATTTTGGCGAGGTTAAGTTCATATATTTATTTATTATTTTTACATTAATTCATTCATTTATTCATTAATTTAGTAATGAGTGTTTTCAATGATCCAGGCATTTCCTCCTGCGATCCACCCATGTATCTATTGTGGCAAGCAATTGATCATGAAGTGATGACATCACATTCTTCTAATGCCACCAAACAACACTTAACATAATAACAAGTGTATAAAATACTGTTTTTATTGTATTCTATTGTATTTCTATTCTATTTTGCTGGAATTTAAGATGATTTGTATATAGTTCAACCAATCAAAACCCCCTGAAGTGTTTCTAAATTTGTGTACCTTATGCATCATATGTTCAGACAACAGTCCACGGGAAAAAAAGAGACTGAGACTAGGCTGTAAACTATTCTACATAAAACAAACACCTACAAGAGCTTCCTAAAAAATCTGTAGCAAACAGTGACGTAATATAATGTTTGCAGAAGGATTTACCTTCAGGATATGCTGACTCTCATTAAATTAAGTAATCAAGATTATGATAAAACTAAACCAGCGATCAAAATATTATTACACATATCATTCATTTTATGTCCCAAACTGTGCATCCTTAACTCAAACATTCGATTTAGCCTGTAAGTTCAAAACCTCCAGACAGTAAACAGACCCAGTTTTGTCCCATGAGTACCAGCCATGCCAGTTTTACTGTGGGAATGTTCATGTATTCAGTGCTCAATATAAGTACATCTTTGATCCCTTCAACATGTATTACAAACACTGTCAATTATGTCCAAACAGACTGCCTGCTCAAAAGTCACACAATAGAAAATTTAAAACTACTTGTGAGCAAAGCGCACTGACATCTGTACATCTGACATTCATATGAAAGACAGAGAGAAACACTGCCCCTAGAGGTTAAATAACGTATTACACCGTTTTGTTTTGTGTCCTTCTATTGCGTAATCCAATGCAATTTATTTTTGGTGTTGACATATTTCTCATTTGACTGGAAATGTCACATCCATAATGCTGGATCTGAACCCACAGCCTTTGCAATCAAGCTACAAGAACATGTCTTGTACATATTATCCGAAAAACTAACCTGTAATCTTCTTTTTCTCCTAAAGGAGTGCCAGTTTCTCACAAGCCTCACGCAGCAGTCTGTTACTGGGCAGTGATTCTGCGGTTCAGAGAATCACTCACGGCTTCTCTCACTGTTTGAATGGCATGGGAGGACAGCTTCATGGTTTCTACAGTCTACCCAAACCTGGCAAACATCAGCAGCTCTCCTCCCGGACCGATTCGCGGGATGCCTGCTACGTCCTGCCCAGGGGTTACAGCTCTGAAGAGCAATCAGAGCTCGAATCAGAAGAAATCTACACATATAAGATCCCCAGTAACACTCTAGCGGCCCCACATGCCAATGAGCAACGAGCTCTCGATAACTATGATCTACCAAGCATTCCCGGCTCTGTATACCAGATCCCCCGCACGTTTGACAAGAACCATAACGCCCTGCTGCCATCCAGTTCTGACTCCACAAACGCTCCCCCGCCCAGGCCACCCAAACCCAGCCAAGGCTCAGAGACGCGGTGGGGCAGCCCGCTGTCCACAGGGGCACAAAACGGTGACGTAGCAACAGTATCGGTGATTCCCAGGAGGAACACGCTGCCAGCAGTGGAAAACATCAAGCTTCACAGAGGTAGTAAAATCATAATCTTATATGATTTACTTATCTTGTCCTGCCTTTTCTCAATCTGTACTATACATGACAATAAAGGGTCAATAAAAACAGGTGCTTTTCCCATTAGAAGATTTTGTTCGTCCACTTTAGTTGGTTAAACCAAATTTTATGTAACGCAATTTATTTTCCATTTATTTTTTCTTAAAAAATAATAATAAAGTAGAAATAGAAAAATTAATGTGGTAGAATAAATAACAAAATTGAGGTTTAATTCAAAACGGCAATATGTAACCTTTACACAATCACAATCTCTGATTGAACATAAAATTATAGTTTACTCTATGTACTTATTTTTAGGCAAGTTGAAATCAAATGATGTCAAACTTATATTTCCTGCAAAATCTCAAATTATAAATAATTATTGATCTTACTGCTGTGAATCATGGTAAGGTTTTAAACTGATTTGTTAATGTACTTGCTCTATAAATGATTTTTGTTTATCTTTAACCAATAAAGGTTAGAGATTATGTAAGACTAGCTAGATAAATCTACATTTTTTCCATAAAATAAAGAAAAAACATTAATCATTTTTTATCGTACATTTGGAAAATGTAGACGCTTGTGTACAAATTATTTTATTCCCGACACTTTTAATAGTCATTTCAATGCCGTTTATAAACCATTCCTTTCCCATTCACTCTGCTGTCTTTCATTCATGTTCTTTTCTGGTAAATTTGTGCATCTGTTTTGAAAATAGGAGGCAATCTGGTCAAGGTTTACTCTAATCTGCAGGGAGGCTAATGAAATTCAAGCCATGCAGGCCGCCCCAGAATGCCTTGTTCCGGCCTGATAAGCATTGAAAAAAATAGCAGACACAATTCGGTGATTTCCTAGTGCCCCAGCAAGGCCAGACTAGTGTTTGTATGAACAGGAAGTGATTTTCTGATCATCCTTTCCTCATTCCCACACCTGTGCTGGGGTGTCAGTAAGGCATATGCAAAAATTGACACCACATTTGTCCTGCATGTAAACGCATTAATTATGCTGATTAGTTTGTTTGTTTAATGTTATATAGTTTGTTTACTCCTTTAAGTATTTAACTAATGTATTTTAGGGTCCTCCTTTGAGACCGGCAGTCACCAGCGGCCGATCTACTTCAACAACTCCGGTCAGTCTGTGGAGTCTGTCAATGATGGCTTCAGCTCATACTTGGTAAACATCTATATCATGTACATAAGACCGTTTAATTTGTGCCTGGTTCCATTATTATTGTTTAATTTGAAATGGTTACAGTTGAAGAAATAATGTTTTACCACATCAATCCGAACCCGAGACCATGAAAAATATAGACATGAAGTACCACAATAAAATATTTGAATATTCAAGATACAGTTTCCTGTTTTAAATGTGCTTTCCCTTCACATATCAATGTTTTATCACAAAAAAAATTGCACTTCTAATATCATTTCCATGTATTATTATAGTTGTGCTGTAGACCTGCATTTCTTTAAACTTTAGAAATTAGATTTTTTTTTCTAAATATTATAAATACAGTAATCTGTATCCATCCTTGATCTTATCCGTACATTATTATTTAATCCCTGTTACAGTAAGTTGGTATATGTGTATTTATAATTTACAAAGTAAATTCTAAAAGCATCACACACAGCTTTAGTCTGCTGTAACACACTTGATATTTCTGTGTTTTTTATTCAACCCAAATTTATATTTCTATAAAATCCCACACTTAGTCAAATCTGTTAAATAATGCAATTGAGTTAAGTATCCTGTTAATTATATCCGCAGTAAGTCATGGGGACACGAATGGCACGTTTCCTGAAAATGACCCCATAACTCACAGAGGCCGCAAACTGACAATAGCAAGTCTATTCTAACTACCACAGAACAAATGGTGTGTGTCACAGTCTTGATCTGAAAACTGTGTAAGCCGGATTGTTCTTCTCTCCTTTACAGAGAACTAAAGCCCCATTGACCCGCTCTGACAGTGCCGGTTCTGAGGATAACTATGTACCCATGAATCCCGGCTCCTCCCCTCTGAGCGCCGCCCTGGCTGACAGTCCTAAAAATAATTATATTCCCATGAGTCCAGGCCCTCACCATTTTGATTTCCCAGGATTCTCAGCGACGTTGCCTGCCAGGAAGGGCAGTACAGCATCGCAGTGTCTCCGACCGGGCCGCCTCAGTGACGTTACGCCGCCGCCAATCAATCGCAACCTTAAACCAAACCGGACAGGTGGGCAGAAATGTCACTACATCTTGAATTTAGTGCTATATATCTGTCACCATTCCGTTTAATAAAACTTTAAAGACTTGAAACTTCTTGAAACTTAAATTATTTAAAAAAGAAAGAAAGAAAGTCATTTGGATTTAGAAAGACATGAGGTTATATATATGATGACAGAATTTTATTTCTGGTTGAACAAGCCCTTCAAATAGTAAAACTGTTTTACTGCGTCTTGGTTCACAGCAAAACCGACACCTCTTGACTTGAGGAACAATGGCATCATTGATGAGCTTCCCTTCAAGAGCCCCATCACCATGTCCTGGACCAGACCCATGTGAGTACTGGAGACCTCCCCTTCCAGATCAGCAGTTTTTCTACAGTATCCTAAACAATCCTAACATCCTGAACTATACCAGGAGTGAGTGGAGGGTCACAGCAAAACTAGACGGGTTTCATTACATTCAACAAAGCTTCATACACTGCAAGAGTAGCCATGTAGGGCATTAGTAGTGTAGACCGAGAGATCAGGGTTTGGCTAGCGAGCATGGCACAGTAAACCCCTGCTGGTAGATGCTTTAACTACACCCTATGAAGCCAAAAGCATCAGTCTTCATTCATGTCCATTTAAAAGTAGCTGTGTTATTATTGATATTTATTAATTATTTTATAAATATATTAATTTTAAAAGTATAAAAATCATTTCCATGTCTCCTGTTTTTCAACGTCACATCTTTTGATTATTTTCTAACAAGTGGCTTGAGAGGTCACATTTACTGCTCAGGCAAATTAATAAAATTAAGTATAAAGTAAAATAAAATGTATCAACATCAAGTGCAATCACTAAAATCCTTCCTTCTGCTGGAAAAAACAGTCTGAGTGAACTGCAACTAACTGTTTTATAATGTGATTTTTTGTACAGGCCTGTCATGAATTCCATGTCGTCCCAACACTGTCGACCCATTTCAACCCAGAGCATCACTAGTACAGATTCAGCAGACAGCGAGGAGAACTATGTGGCAATGGTGAGGACTTCCGCTTTACTGTAGTTCTGCCTCAACCAGGCTATCTTCTATTAACATGTGCCATTCTTACAGATATATTGTTCTGTATCAGTCAACTACTTTACACACTATTATTCACAGCAAAACCCAGCGTCTACCTCTCCAGCAATGAGTGGTACCAGCAGCCCTGCACCCAGAAACTGTGGCAATGTGGACTATTTGGCCCTGGACTTTCAGCCTGGATCTCCTGGTCCACACAGAAAGGTAAATTATAATCAAAATGAGTGATTATCTGTAAGTACATTTTCTGGAGATGCTAATATGTATAATTTAAATGTAAAAATAATATTGATCAGACTAATAAGAGATAATGAATTTGGCTGATAACTATGCAATAATGCAACAAATCAATCTGCCATTTACAGCGTATGGTCAATATTAAAACAAATCTACAATGAAAGCTTTTTAAAAAAAGCATATACTCAGAGTTACTTGTTTTT
This sequence comes from Beaufortia kweichowensis, assembly GCA_019155185.1. NCBI lineage: Eukaryota > Metazoa > Chordata > Actinopteri > Cypriniformes > Gastromyzontidae > Beaufortia > Beaufortia kweichowensis. Next base: position 4,821,727 of record CM032811.1, read on the forward strand.
ACATAATGCTGTTGAAGCCTAGCACAATTGTTGGTTGTGGATGATTTATAAAGGACCTAAATTGCTTATTCGTCTTTCCCACAGCCGTCCACCTCTTCAGTGACCTCAGATGAAAAAGTGGACTACGTCCAGGTGGATAAAGAAAAGACGCAAGCTCTTCAGAACACAATGCAGGAGTGGACGGATGTGCGGCAGTCAAGCGAGCCAGCGAAAGGCATCAAATCTTGATGAACGTTCAAACACTGGCAAACACACTGAATGTGTTCCTCCCTGATACCCACAATGCTCTCATACTGTTACACCATGACTTGGAAAATACTTTGAATTATCAGGGACAAGGCGAATAAGTTGGATGAACTAAAGCCATAGTTTTTCGAGGACACAAATGCAACAGACCCTTCAGGACTGTCGTGCCACGCATGTCAGACATCTAAAACATTTTAAATGTTTGGAGCAACCTAAACGTAGCTGCTTGCTCATCACAAGCAGCGAACGGGTGACCTTTGACCTTTTAAAGGACGTATTTACAGCATTAACATTGTTAATTAAATGGGGAACAGGACATCAGAAGGTTCATGGTGGCTTTCTTGCCAATTTGGATTGTCTGTTGATTCATAAAAAGACAGAGATCAGCAATCTATTTGTGGGTTATACGTTTTAGCTGTCCAAATTCATTAAAGCCAGAAATATCTTTCAATTTCAGCTTTTTAATTAAAAGATCTCTCGGTTAAGATATTAATAAACAGTCAAAAATCTGACATGACCCTTTTTACTAAATTGTTAAAGTTCGTTTAATGTCGACGTTAAGGTGAGAAATGTCCCAGCCTCAGGAATAAGCTGGAAAGGTTACAGATACTTACTTACTAATTTGGAACAATAAAACAAGCTTTTTCACCCATGTACTGTTAGCTTGACACCAGATATGCATTTTAAAGTCCTCAATGGACAGTCTATTACTCTGCATGCAGTATGATTGGGGATAATGGGACTACATAAAATGAATGGGAGTCATCCGTGTGATATTTCTTTCTCAGACATGACGCTTCTGTGGCTGTCATTACAGAATAAGCTGGTCAGTTATACAGGAAAGCAAAACAAAAAAGCATATGCAAAACTCAAGAAATGCTTTATTCATATAACAGAGAAAGCACTTACTATTTATTTATATTCCTCAAGCTGACAGAAGAGAGATATATTCAGAATCACTCAGCGTTTTATTGCGAAATATTTTAATTCATTAACAGTAGGATCAAAAACCCAATGCTGACCTCATTTCCTTTCAAACTGGCTGTGTAATGCAAGTAGCTACAGGCGTGACTAGAAGGTGCGAGTTTAGAGTATGCTATTATTTCATTTCTCGAAAGTCGAAGTGTGTAAGAATACTATAAATAGAAATCTTTCAAAGCCATCCTAAAGACCTTGCATTTGCTTAGAAGTATTAAAAAGCATATTAAGACATCAGAATAGCCCAGTAATAATTTTCATTCAATTGAAAATACTGTGGAAAATTTGTCATTTCATATTTCATGGTGGACTGGGACATCCAAATACTCAGTTTCTAGCAGCTTAGGAGACAATGTTTTGCCTCTTCATCATTTCATATTCTAAAAACCGTTTTGTATTAATTTAGTTTAAAGGTTGTGAGCGGTCTGGATTTATTAAATAAACCTTATGTATATTGTTAGACCCGGATCCTTTTACGTGTTTATTTAAAATGTGCATTACAAGACTGCCATTGTTTTATGATGTTCATTTTTTTCTGAGACAAAATTCAGTGGTGACCCCACGCTGGCATTGGCCGGTTCATTGACATGTATAAGTGAACTGAATGGCTGAAGTTGGTTCTTAATATCTTTTTGTATTACGGAAATAAAATGTAATGTATTGTTATGAAAGAGTACTAGTAGAATATAATACATGTGTGCCGACTGTAGTTGAATTTGTGCTGTAGTGTGTAAGGGGTCTCGTAAAGCAGGGCAGAGGAGAACAAACTCTTTCTGTAAAGCATTTCTGTTCAACTCCTGGTCGCTTGTGAATTAATTTATTAATTTATTACGTGTTTTGCAGGTGGACGAAAGTTGTACAAAGAATGAATTTGTGGCTGTACTAACATTAATTTATGCTATGTGTCCTGATTTTGTGAAACAATATGCCAATCAAAGCCAGTAAAATGGTCGAATGTGGTACATTTGTGAAATCGTTTTTGGTGTTGTTGTTACATGATATTATACTGAAAATACTGAGCGGAATAAATTGCAGTGCAAAAACCAAACCTTTCAATTAAAGAGTAAACAGTTACAATTTATGCAAATATTATGTCATTGTCTGGGAAAAGCCTGTGTGTTTTATTTACAAACATAACAGTAAAGGACATTCTCAAAAAGCCTATAGAAATAAGTTTAACTCTACCTTTAAAGGTCTGGTTGCTTCGAGTGTTCAGGGTGGTTGCATGATGTTTACTGACTGTCTCCAAACAGATTATCCCCAAGCCTATGTGATATTCTGGTCCCTTGGGTCCCTCCTTGTAAGATTACAGGATTTCACAAGAGCCTAGACAAAGAGGAAAACAGACAAACGTGACATTCTATTTATGTTATGTTTAGTAAATATAAAATCAGAGATATTATAATATAAATAGATTGTTGTGCAAAGTGATGCAGTAGCCTTATATAAATACATTTGATATAAGCCAGCTAATCAAAATTGATTTGCCATTTAGGAAACATTTGCCATGTTTGTGTACAAGAAGCATCATTCTGTGGGTACTTTAGGAGGCTGTATCCTCTGCTATTGTTCCTAATGCACAGACAACAACAACAGACGACCTTTATAATGCGTTTACAATTACACTTTAAAGACAGCCGAAACAAAGACACCCGAAAACCAGGACCATGACCTTGAGTTAAAATGTCAGAATAGAAATGTAAAATACACATGTATTTAAATTCATAAATTGTATTTGAGAGTTGCTAACATGGGTCATCTGCAACCTTAATGTTTACTGGGCCATTTACTACCTTCACTGTTTTCATGCAATTCATGTATTTTAAGTTGAAAACTACGCCTATTGACACATTTTCCCCATTTATTTAATTCTTTATTTACTGCAGGACAGTTGAAAGCTGTTGCTGATGAGTAACAGTATGGTTTGACAGCATCAGGACAGTGCAGATAGCCACTCCCTATTTCTCCTGCAATCTGACACATCCACTTTCCCAAAGCCCCACTGACCCCTTCTGGCCCTGGCAGGAATGACTCATTGTGTACTTCACATTATCTCTGGACAGTCATATCCCCACTGATTTATCATGTTTTGAACACAATAGTTGTGTTCATTTCAGTGCTGGTGAACTAATGATGTTCGTGACACACATCACAAGGGACTAAAAGATATAGCAAGTGGGAGGGGAAGATTTTTAGCACACAACTTAAATCGGCTAAACCATTATATAGCTTCTGAAGAGTCATGGACTAGTTTTATGGTGCTTTGTGTTGATTAATTGATAATACAGGCACTCCCTTTTTTCTGACACACCATCAAACCCTCTTATGAACCCTTCTGGCAAAGGCTTACTATGACTTATATTATTATGTTAGCTTGAGAAAGCCAACATACTGTTATTCCATTTAAACTTCTTCTTCTAAGGGTGGGATTTTTTCGAATTTTCCCATAGATTTATAATGGCCCATTATAAAAGTCCCAGATGGATTATCTTTACATCAGAGTGTCATAGAGACATGAGGGTGGGCTCATTTTATTCAGGCAACCAATCAGTCTCACAGGATCTTTGTGAAGCTTTCAAACCATGCCCTAGCAACCGTTTAGAGCGCCCTAGCAACCGATCCCATAGGCTGTCATTATGAAAGGCCTGGATGGATATCTTTGAATAACATTATAGCATCATGTTAAAAACATGCTAACTTCGTGCTAAAACATGCAAGCCTCATGTAAAAAAAATGCTAGCTTCATGTTAAAACAACATCTACATGCTAAATCATGGTAATATTATGCTAATACATTTATTATCTGGTCCAAGTAAAACATTGCAAAAATATTTTAAAATAATAAAATTTCAGTTTTCTAATTAAAGAATTAAAAATGTTTGTCTACAAAGGTATTTTCAAACATTGAAATATACATATTCAGTTTAAAACATTTTTAAAGATCATCAGAAACGTATGTTTTTTGTCAAAATGTTAGCCTTTTTTGCATTATTTGCACGACGTTTTTTGCATTGTAACATCGTGCTAAAACGTGTTAGCATGCTAAAATACAATACAGGGCCGTATTACCTGAGATTACCTGTTGTGGTGGTGTGGGGGGGGGGGTCAAAAATATAGATATAATATAAAAATATAATTCGGCATTACTGAAGATTAAAGTACCGCGAGAAGAATATGTGAATTGAAATCGAGCTGCTTCGTATGCTTTAGTAATACTCTCGCGATATGACGTCATAGACCGATATGACTGCGCAGCGCTGCATATCTTACATAGCTCACCTATCTAGACGCATATAAACATATATAGATGTAAACATATCTAGTAGAGCTGCACGATTCTGGCTAAATTGAGAATCACGATTTTTTGTTTCAAATAGAGATCACGATTCTCCCACGATTCTGAACAGCAACTATAAGTAAATTTACTAAATATTAATTGTTGCAGTATATTTAAAATGATTCATTTGAATGATTTTTAAATCCGTTTTAATGAATTTTTGTATTACTCACTAATAAACATTTCACTTGATCAATTACTGGATGAATCAGCATTGAATGAATGATTAATTAAAAATATATTTTTAGACTCATTGTCCCCATCTAGTGGCGAAACAATGTAATCCATAAATGCGTTATTTGAAGCGCCAATTTACATTCAAAATGTGATGTGCTCTGTTTTGATCACGTATACGTTAGTCTTTATATGCGAACTTTTATCCAGTACTTCTGATCATTTGAATATTTCTAACCAAGATATTATAATAATACCTCAATTAGGACTGTTCATACAGAATGCGTTTTTCAAAGGCACTGCATTATTTATCATAGGTTTTTGTAAACACACGTGTTTGTCCGTTGCACTCGCGTTTTGGGCGTTAACACTCTGAACTAACCCTTACACAAAAGAATAATGAAAAAGCAGCGCAGTAAAATGGAAAACAAGTTTTATAGGCTACTGCTTTCTCTGCTTCGGCAGAATCACCAACGCCAACGAAAAATCGTTGACATTGATGAATGAGATCGTATGGGTGTTTGAATCGAGATCGCGATCCTTTAACGATTAATCGTGCAGCTCTAATATCTAGCAATCTAGATTGACAAATGTTAAACTTGTTTTAATATATTTTACCCAAAAGCATTTACTTCAGCCAAGTAAAAAATGGGTGCTTAATGCAAATATTTGTGGTCCTATTCACAGAACTGGGTGCTTCTCTTTTATGCTTAGAGACAAAAGAATGAGATTAATCACTGTCTGTCATCATCATTGAAGTGTGGGGATTTTATCTGAAAAGAAATAATTTAATGGTACAAAAAACCTTCAGCTTTTGTTCCTAACACACATTAAGCAATTGAAACAAAAATCCTTAAAGCAAATACTTCTTACTCTCAAAATTACAAATTACTGACAAAAACTACACTTAACATATAACAACACAAGTACTTAGGCTTTAAGGGAGTAATTCATTGAAGGCTCATAAATGCCGCTACAGACGAACCAACTCGGACAAAAAAGTCGTCTTGAAGTCGTTCATCTTTGGATCCGGGAGGCGCGCGCGCAGTTACGAAAAAATGCCACGCACACCGCCAGGCGAAATGGGGTCTTGCATCCAGAATGCATCTAGAAATGCGTGTTTGGCGCGGGGTTTTAGGGCAGCGCTGCCGTGCTACAGGCGTGACAACAGAAACGCTTTTGATTTTGGCCTCAGATCTAGAAGCGCGATGCCATTGGCTCAGCTTGGCACTAGCGCGACAATGGCGCCTCCACGCGCTCCGCACTGAAGGCCTGCAGCGCGCTCACGTCAAATCAGGCTTAACACGCTACTGGTAACACACATCTTTTGCAAGCGCTGTTTAGACTTTAGAATGAGGCAGATCGGATGAAAACAGCGAGGCGTTGTACAATATTACAGTTAGACATAATAGGCAATTATTTTACTACTTTTATTAGACCTTAAGAGGACTTCAAAATAAAGTGTAAATGCGTTGGCAGCCCTGAAATATGCTAGCAACGTGCTTAAACATTTTATTTCTTAACATCTTATTGGAAAATGTCAAACCTAAAGAATTTCAAACTATTTTAAACATTACAGACTAGGCTTTGTCAAGCCACCTTAACATTACAAGTGATTTTCATTGCCTTGTTTTATTATTTACTCAATTTTGCTACATCCACTGCGTATTTGAATTACTTAACCAGGAGAGGGACATTGACAGTGTCTGTATTGTTTATGAAGCATACTTTATTATTGTTGTCAAATAAAGTGTAAACTATGTTGTATCCTGGCCTCTAGTTCATTTATTTCAAATGCTTGGGCGGAGATATTTCTTACTCTTTCCTCCTACAGTTTGTTAAAGTGGGAGCGGCATAGTCATCTACCTCAGTTTAATTGATATAAATAGGTAAAAATAAATAACTGATGCCAGTTTTCTCTCCCTCTAAATTGTTCAATAAAAGATAAACCATTAAAAACGGTTTATGTACTCTGAAGGAACATATAGGTTTAATCAATTCAGCACAATTTTTAGGACTCTGCTTAAACTGAAAAGATGCATTGTTTGTTGACATGCATAATTTTCACTTTGTATAAACAAGCCTCAGGTCATTTCAGAGTTAAAGATATTAGGTATTTGGGTGCAGCGAACTTCAAAAATCACCTTACATGACCTTTACATGTATGTTTTATCATTTAAAGCTGCAAATGCAGGCTTCACACATGTCCTTCATATTAGTACCTAGATGACAACTTTCGGATAGTGCTAGGCTTATCATATTTCTTGCATGCCAACCTGAATAGTGGCTAAAAAATACTGTGGTGATGCAAACTTATAACACAAAATCTGTTTCCTACAGGCACACTGGCAAACGGGCAAGTACCACGCAGAGCAGTAATAAAAATATTACATTAGACTGTTCATAATGTCCTGTAGATATTTAAACCTTCTTTTACAATGTTCCTTTCTGACAAAGTTTGACATAACCACATATGTGGCAATTTTTAACTTTTAATTTTTAATTTTTACACTGGTTTGAGATGTACTTAACAAACAACAAAATAATTTATTGCAAAACCAGCAACTATTTACAGTAAATGTACAGTTTTATCATTTGTTGTTAACCAGTTATATTTACATAAAAAATACAGTAAAAATGTGAATTTTACTGTGACACATTTTTGCAAAAGCAGTTTTTTAAATGCACATTATGGCTTGAACTTCTTATTAAATGGATCAATGAATTTTGTCTTTGCTAAAATGGTATAAAATACACTTAAAATCCAAAATACTGTACAAAAATAATCCACCAAACACCAGATGCAAATGGAAACTCAAACGGCAAGCAATGTGTACACAACGCCATCAGAAACTAAAAAGGCCTTCTGAATAAGAAAGTATAAGAAAAAATAATTTCCTATAATTTCAGCTCCCACCTGCAGCAGGATGATTTGTATAAAAAAAAGTCATATGAATGCACATAAACTGTCCACCATTAATTTTCTACAAAGTCCATAAAGTGGATACAGACTGTGACCTCAAGCCTGAGAGATTTCTGATGATTTGACATTCAAAATGCACAGCACCAAGCGAATTACAGGTAACGTTGGGACCCGTTTACATTCACTCAAGACCCTTAAAAAGTGAATAGAAATGCATAGCGCAAGCAAGCAAGCAAAAAAATAAATAGATAAAAATAAACCAGACAGCAAGGAAGAACCAATTGTTCGAATAGTGCAGTGTAACACTGTATCCTAACCAGACGCGATACAATATGATCGCAGTAATAAGCAATTTGACTGTCCTCACTGAACGCGATAAAGGGGCGTGGCGTGATTGTCAATCACAAAACATGACCAATCAGAAGAGTTTTTTCTGTCCGCACACCCTCTCTCACAGCAGCTGAAGCGCGTACACAAGCACATACAGAGATGCATCCTGTATTATGATTTCTGAATTTAAATTTCTATTATGAGTCTCTCCTCAACCGTATTTGTTGATTAATATTCATGAGGTGCAGAAGTTTCAGCGAATGAGATCGCTGTATAGGCGGAGCTTTCAGCCACACAGAAACCACCGTCACGTATCGCCGCCGCGGCTGGTTAGAACAAAACCTCTGATTAAAATGGAAAAGATACCTTTTATCACGTGTCTGGTTAAGACGGTCAAGTCCATATGTATGCTTAATGCACAAATGTTGTGACCCTGTTATGTACAGTAATGCTGTCCTTCATGTTTTTACATGAATAAAAAGGCAATTCATTCATCAGGTAAATAAAAATCCTCACATCCGACTATCATATTTCGTAATGCTGCTTAAAGGTGCTTTGGATCTAGTAACACATGTAGGAGCAGCAAACATCTTCAACTTCAATAGCAGCTTCGGTTTGGTTTCAGCTGGTAGGTAATGGACATCGGTAACGTTCGCACATGAAAAATGGCTCCGATAAAAGCGTGTCATTTGTGTTTTCAAGGGTCGCTGTCCTCCTCTGCTGTGGCAGCAATACCGTTGCTCAGAAAAGCCTCTTTCTCTGGTGCGGGAGGTTCATCTGTCATTAACGCTTTGAAGGTGTTGTTGTATTCTGTGGCATTACTGGTTAACGCTTCTTCTGTACTGTGTCTGATCCCATAAAAAAAATAAATAACAAAACCTAAAAAAAAGAGAGATTTAATTAATCATTTTAATTCATTCATGAGAGACAACATACTAAAAGAAAAGCTTTTAATGATGTACCATTCTGACTCACCTATGGCCATCCAAATAGCGAAACGCATCCAGGTGCCTCTATCCAGCTGCATCATCAGGTACACATTAATAAACATGCTGAAGACAGGAAGGAATGGCAGAAGGGGAACCTAGGTAACACACAGAAAAAGAAACTTCAGAATCTGAGATGGTTAACTGGTTTAGCTGGGATGTACGCTGGTCTGACCAGCTGAAAAGGAAACTAAAACCAGCCAGACGAGGCTAGCAGACCAGCAAACTTGCTTTGTGCATTCAACCAGACAAATATCTACAGTCATTAATGTCTCTAAGCAGGTTTATATTTACCTTAAAGGTGAGTTTGGTTTTGCTCTCTGGTTGTCGGTGTATTAAGATGGTGATGACGAAACAAACAACAGCCAGAGATGCAAGAATGACAAGAGCCCAGACCTGTAAGCCGCCCTGCACTGCCACAACACAAAACACACACACCAACACGCCTGCAAAAAGACAAACACTAATGTAAGCCAATATCACATAAGAGACTTCACATATCTAGTCAATAGTCATGAATTGTAGAAATTAAATAGTAACTAATTAGCTAACACATATATTCTGAGTATATTGGTGTATGTCTGACCTAATACACTGGTGCAGATGTTGACAATAAAGCCAGAGAGACGAGACGGCTCTGTGTTTTTGGGGCAGAGGATGTTGCTCAGGGTGTAGAGATCTTGAGATTCACGCAGGAAATCTGCACTGCTGTCATTAATAGACTCCGCTTCAATTTCCTCCTGACTGTTAGCTATCTGATACTCCACATTAACACTGGGCTGCTCGGGTTGGTACCTGAGAAAGAGACAATATTTATGATCCGACATTAATATACTTGTGGAGTTGCATAGCAAGTTTCACATACATTTGCATTTTCTGAAAGATCAAAAAACAGTGCTAGCAAGAAGGCCAATCACATTTTAATATACAAATATTATGATGACATCACCAACAACAGTCAGCTAAAGATTTTATAGTTTTTAGAAAATGTTAAAATACCATTACATATATATTTAAAAGCAAAATATACATATAATGCCTAAAGATAAAATAATCAATGTGATCAAATAAACAAGTTTAAGGCTGTGTTCACCAGACAGTTATTGAATATTGATATTGTGGTAGTACGGGAATGTCATTTGGCACAGATATGAATACTCGGGTACAGAAATATTATCTTTCAGTTGCTGTAAACATAGGTACAGTTATTCAAGTATTATGTGCTGATTGGTTACTGTGGTATTTGTCCCGCCCCTCCTGCACTGTGATTGGACAGCTGAGCAAAAATGACACTGATGAGCCAAGCCTTTCCCCCAAATGTTTAACGACACTTCCATTGCAAAGAACTAAAAAATATGCTAACCGCAGGACAAAATGTTTCAGTGAACACGTGGCCTAATCAGTATGATGACACATTTCATTTTCCGCCTGGCTAAGATGTTTTGGATGTGCGTACCTTGACCTTTCTAGATTATTCACACGAGAAAACAAATATTTACACACAAAATATGTCGTACCTTAAAACCAAGACACATGCTGCTACTAGCGTGTATGCCAACAGAGTGCCAATAGACATAAGATCGACCAGATCCTTCAGATCAAACAGGAACGCCATCACAGCTGTTGAGAGAACAGGGTGTTAATCCAGAACAATCATGAAGAAATATCACACCTTTAAGCTTGTAAAATATCATCAGGAACATAACAGAACTGAAAATATTTTAATAGTCACCTGCCACAATTCCTGAGGTAACGGTGGCTATTACGGGGGTTTTGGATTTTTCACCAAGGTTGGCCAAGAACTTGAAGAGAAGCCCGTCTTCTGCCATGGCCCATATAACCCGGGGCATCGGAAACATGGAGCCCAACAGACTAGATCATAGAAGAGACACACACACGTCATTTACATGTTCATTGTAATTCAGATACACATTTATAATGTACAGCTTTAACAATCAATGGTACAGGATTGAGGTGGGACTATCGGTTTATAAGACCAATGACGGCCAGGGAAAGGGAAAACCCATTTATCTGTGAACACAAATTCACAAAGCACTGAGCTCTTATTGAAGAACTGTAGTGTAGGTGTTACCTGGTGGACAAAGCACACAGAGAACCAACAGCTACGGCATACGTCGCTCCTTCCCAGCCTACGTATTTAAAGGCCACAGGCAGAGGGCTGTTCTTATCCAACATGTAGTATGGCATCATCATTGTCAGGGCGGCTGACACGCCAAAGTATGCGACAAAACAGATGAGCAGTGATGAAACGATGCCGATGGGTATCGCCCGCTGCGGGTTCTTCACCTCCTCTCCTGTAAAAACACAGACAAATGACGCACTGAAATACATAACTGTATACATAACATAAATACTGAACATAAATCTAATTTGTATATCTCTGAATGGAACAATTTATTTGTATTCATTTTTTATATAATTGTTTCAGTTTCTTTGTGTGTCTAATACCTTCCAGATTAATATTTATAATAATTTAAAATTCATTATAAAAATAAATATCTTATTTTATATTAATGAAGTATAACAGCAGACAAACAAGGAACAATACAACATAATCTTACTGAATAAATTAATATACTGACTGAACTACAGGGACTGACAGACCTTGGGGATTTCATCTAAAATGCTAAAATGAGAACTCCAGTTTATTTTCAGTTGAAGTTCAAGATCACAGTGAAAAACGTACCTGTTGTGGCGATACAATCGAACCCGACAAAAGCGTAGAAACAGGTTGCAGCGCCAGACAGAACTCCAGAGAAACCGAAGGGCATAAAACCACCAGTACCCAAACTCACTTCAGACACCAATGGATCTGAAGTACTGAAAATACAAATTTTGTTAATCATTAACAAAAGTCCTAACAGGGATTCGTGATGTAAAACAATGTAATATAATACATTTTACATAAATTTTACATTTAAATCAGCATAAAATTAAAGGCAGCTAAACAAGTACTACCATATTTCATTGCCCATATGTACACATGAACCATATATGCATTACAGTAGATAATAAGATGCATTATGTAATGACAGCTGTGGGCAAAAATGTGCTTAAATTTTGTCTGAAAAATATTTAACCTGATTACTGCACATATTGAGAATACACATGAAAACATCTCTTCCAAACTACATTTTTTACATTTTAGATTTTTTACAACATTTTAAAACCTTTTTTAAGTTTAGGTATTGTTATAAATAACATTAACATTTTTATTATATACTTAGATTTAGATTATTTTTATTTTTATGAAAATTTGTCAAATATTTATTCTTGAGACCTTTCCATCAATATATAGTTTGTCATGATTCAGCTATGAAGGAAATCGCATAGGTGTTCCACCTATGGAACAGTGACAGTAAACAGGTTAAGAAAATTTTAGTGTCTGATTTCTTCTGCTTTTATGAAGATATATGACCCATGTTTGAAGTTTACAATTGAATTGACATTCAATAATCAAAGCACTAGACTAATAATTTCTTTAGTTTATATTATGAAATTAAAACATCTCTATTTCCCAAAATATATACGGTAGTATATTAAAAGCCTTCATGGAAATTATATCAAAATGAAATACAAACGGTTCTTTACTTTGTATAAAACGTGTTGTTAAAGATCTTCTCAGGGTTTAGATTCCAGTTACTGAAGGTTCCTTTGATCAAACCCGACACCACCACAAACATCAAGACAAGAACATTGACGCAGGTGAAAACCTTATTGACCATAGCAGACTCCTTCACTCCAAACGCCAACAGGCCTGCAGACACATACAAGAGCCAGACATAGGTCAACATACGTTCTAAAGCTTATCATAATCATTAATACTCTCGTCTGACATCATCTGACCACCTGGCCTACCTGTTAACATGAGGATGATGAACACAGCAAACATGTCGGGATACTCTGCCAGTATTCCTGGTGCGTTCATGCTCATGTGACGCTTGCAAAATACTTCTATGTGTCTCCCAATAAGCTCATCAAAGGTGGCGCTCCAAGCCCGGGCAACGCTGGACGTCCCTGTGACAGTGAACATTATTACAGTGGGCAGGACAGTATATAACCACCACTATGGGTCAACAGTAATGAATCTTGGACAGGCACAAATGTTGTTTTGTCCAAAAACCTTCTTACCTATGATGTAAGAGAGGATGAGGTTCCAGCCAGTGATGAAAGCCCACAGCTCCCCCACCGTCACATAGCTGTAAAGATACGCTGAGCCCGTCTTGGGTACACGTGCGCCAAATTCAGCGTAACACAGTCCAGCCATGACCGAGGCCAGTGCCGCAATGAGGAAAGACACAACGATAGCCGGCCCGGCGTTTTCTCTTGCCACGGCTCCGGCCAGCACGTACACACCGGCGCCCAACGTGCTGCCCACTCCGAGGGCCACCAGGTCAAAAGTGTTGAGACATCGAGAGAGCCGAGACTCTTCTGTGCTGCAGTCCACCACTTTCACCCTCAGAAGCTTCTTTCCAAATCCTTTCAGGTGGGCAAGAACCATGTTGATTTCTCTTCACGCTCGCTCTCACACAAACCTCACGATGTGGCCAATGTCCTACAAAACAACATAAAAATGATTGTAATGCATATTTATTACATTTCATTAAAGGTTGCCTTGACATCACCAAAACACTATGTGATAACTGCTTTAGTAATCTTTGAATTCGCAAAGGCATCAACAGTATCTGTGATATGCTGTCGAAAATATTTTTATATCTCAAAGCAAATATTTAAGGTTACAGTAAGGAAGGTAAAGAGAAAGTACAGAGGGGCAAGGTTATAAACATTAAACAAAAAACTTTTAAATGTAGAGTCATAAGACTTAAAGACTAAAGGCTATTTGTTTCTGTCAAATACAGGCCAAAATGTTAGTTACTGACAGCCCCAGTCCCTATTTACTTCCACTGTAAGAGTACAGCTCCAGTCCCTATTTACTTCCACTGTAAGAGTACAGCTCCAGTCCCCATTTACTTCCACTGTAAGAGTACAGCTGCAGTCCCCATTTACTTCCACTGTAAAAGCTCAGCTCCAGTCCCCATTTACTTCCACTGTAAAAGCTCAGCTCCAGTCCCCATTTACTTCCAGTGTAAAAGCTCAGCTCCAGTCCCCATTTACTTCCACTGTAAAAGCTCAGCTCCAGTCCCCATTTACTTCCACTGTAAAAGCTCAGCTCCAGTCCCCATTTACTTCCACTGTAAGAGCTCAGCTCCAGTCCCCATTTACTTCCACTGTACGAGATACAACCCCAGTCACCATTTACTTCCACTGTAATAGCACAGCTGCAGTCCTCATTTACTTCCACTGTAAAAGTACAACTCCAGTCCCCATTCACTTGTACTGTAAGAACAGCATCATCTTTCTTAAAAATGTCTCTTTTTGTTTTCCATGAAGGAAAAATACTCATACCAGTTTGTAACAGAATTACCATATATAAAATTTTATGACGACAGTAACTTTTATTTTTAGGTGAACCGTCCCTTTAAATAACGTAAGCAGTATGACCCTGACACAGCTCCTGCTGTGCCACATGAGTTATGATATCTAAGCCCTGCCCTCCTTCACTACAACCCGTGTGATTTCTCTTACTCATCATTATTATAATAGCTGTAAGGTAATAGCAATGGCTGGAGTTAAGCTGAGCTTTTACTTGAACTTTACAGTAGGATCTTTTTTAAACACAGCAGCACAGACTTAACGTCACTAACCGCGTGTTCAACCAGGATAAGAGTAATGTACATCAGGAAACAGAGATGAGACCTGAACAGGTGGAGGAAAGTTTTGATATTTGAGTAAATATAATAAAAAACAGTAAAATAAACTGAATATTTTCATATTACAAATCTAAGAAAAAGCTAAATATTCTTAAGCAAAATGTCTCCTTGTTCTGGTTTTACAAAATGACAAATATATTTTGGTGAGAAGCAATTCACAACCCATATGAAAACTATAGTATACAATGGAATTTACTATAGTAAACTAGATCATTAAAAACATTAATATGGTAAATACTATAGTAAACTACAGTATTTTGCAATTTATCCATTTATTATAATGTAGACTTAATACTACATTATACTGTAGTACAATATAGTAATTAATTATACAGTACAACAGTATAATTACTATAATACACTACAACTTACAAAAGTTTACTATAGTAAATATGATCTACTATAGTATTTTTTATGTGGAAATATTGCATTCATGTTGCATTTTTCAAAATCAAAAACATCAACAGATAATTTGATCTGAAATATCAAGGGACTGATAAATCCTGAAAAACCCTAATAAATCACTCTAAAGAAAAGAGAGCATTTTAAAATTAATTTTAAAATCCTTTTCTTACCAGATTAAATTATCAAAGCCCAGATACTGGTAAATTCTGGATACTGGTAAATTCAGATGATTATTTCTTTGATCAGAAGTCTAGATTCAAGTCAGACAAAAGAAACTACACGTTTGATGAGACCCTGTACTGTCCTGACCATTAATAAATACAGTCATGAGGAGGCGTTTACAATCCGGGTGTCCTGTAGCACGAGTCGGATGTCTGTGTGGCTACTAACTCATTCAAACCTCAAATAGCACAAGCTGTGAGGTCACATGTTGACCAGCAGCTGTGGTCGGCACAGACACTTCTGCTTCAGCGCCACCTTTACACTCGCTTGTTTTGGTTCTGATCACTTCCTCCTGTCACAAAACTGAGAGTTCACATAACCACAACACTTAGGACCGCGGAATATAGCCAAAATGTGGCAAGTGAGAAGATAACATCAGTATTTTTTTTTTAATAAAATATAACTAATGCCACGAATGACCGTTTAAAATGAAGTATTCCAGAGAGTTGTATAAAAGTGCGCACCAACATTAAAGGGATAGTTTGTCCATTATCAACTATGACTTTCTTTCTTCTGCAGAACACAAAAGATGTAAGTAACTATGGATGTAAAGATTCACGGTTGAAAATCGGTTTTAATACATAGCGAGGTGTTAAACGAATCGCAATACACGTTTTATACAGCAGGGGGCGCTGTGCTTCCGTAAATGTGCAGAGATCTCAGCTTACGACAACAAAACGTGATCATACTGATATTTCTTTACAAAAAAACATGCAAAAAAATCTAAGCTAGGCAAAGCACAGACGAAGTCTTAGTTTGTTTATATTAAAGAGACCTTTTTTATTTGTTTTAATTATTTTTTATTTGATTTGGAATTTTTTATTTACAAAGAAATGTGCAGCATTAGAGAAAAAATACATATAGGCACTTGTTTATTCGTAATTGGTCTCATATAACGTTAAATAATGTTAAAAAAAACGTACTGTGAGATAAAGTATAGCAATACTTTTTCACTATAAATCAAGCAGGTTTGGACTGGAACAAGATGACGATTAAAAATGGGAACAGAAACACTTACACGTTAGGAGAACCATTCATTCAAAAACCAAATCAAACGTGTGCTGTTAATGCCATAGTTGGTTAATGAATGACTGGTACAGACATTTCCTTACACAGCAACTACTTATGTGTTATTGGAAAGAAAAGCTGTAAGAAACCATCTGAACAACTTTGTGGATGCCAGTCGACTTACTGAGTCTCTGTGTTTACTTATTGTTGGGTCATGGAAACAGACATGTGTATTATTATACAACCAGATACTGCTGTGTAGCAACACGGACTGCGTAAGACCTACTGGAGCATTTGCCATTCGCACCCCTGAAGAGAATAGTGATCCATTTCTACTTAAAAGGGCCGGAGGAACACGCACAGGGAGACACGTGCGTCACTCCAGCTGGGGAACCTAAGAATGTGGGCAGGGAGAGGACCTTACCCCTTTTCCAACCAATCACAGAGTGCTGTCAGAAATCAGAAGAACTTGGGAATGTCAGCTGATTACAACACAGACAGACACATACACACATGTTGGGTTTCCATGTTTTATGGATTCTTAAGACTGTATATTGTATCATGTAACCCACATCCTATCCCTAAACCCTCACACAATACCTTTTTACATTTTGAAATAAACATAATTTAGTATGATTTATAAGATGTTTTCCTCATGGGGACCAAAAAATGTTTTACTATCATTGTGGGGAAATTTGGTCTCAATACAGCAGGGTTTACCAGCATCACACACACAGACTAGTCTTTTGTATCGCATAAGTCTGTTGATTTTAACATAAAGTTGATATTTCCCTAACAAAAGAGTCACAGACGAGTTGTATAATGGAACTTGTACTACTTGTTTAACACTTTGTGGCAAGATACAACAATGCAAATTCAGCAAGATCAGAAACAGCTTAAAACAAGGGATGTGCAAAACTCACCCATTATTTACTCACCTTGATGCCATCCCAGATGTGTTCCTCTCTTCTTTTCTTTTTATTACAAAATATGCCATCACTTTATGTCTATACATAGAGATACAGCTTCAAAAATCACTATGAACCATCATTCATAAATATAATTTAAATGATTTCAGTGGGTTAATAAACATCTTCTGAAGGAAAATGCTGGATGTGCGAGAGAAAATTATTATTATTTTAGGCTGATTTAGCTAAACTAAAATCAAAATAAACATACTAGTACAAAAATTATATATGGCATAATTTTATATTTTAATTATATAAAACTAATTTAAGATTAAGATTTAAAATTTAATTTAATTTAAGACATAGTGACGGCATATTTTGTAAAGAGGGAGTTGACAAATAAATGTGTGACTGTGTCCCATGGTGTGACATAGAAAAAAAACTCAATTAAGATAAATCTTCGTATTTGTATTTGTAACTCCAGCAATAAACATAATTTTCTCATGCTATTTGTATATTTTGTAAGTTTTTTTCTACATTTTTGCTGTCACACCATAGGACACAGTCACATATTTATTTGTCAACTACCCAAAAACAAATCTTTGTGTATAAGTTTAAAACGTCATACACGCATGGGATGGCATGATGAGGAGTAAATTACGAGAATCATTTTGAGGTCTCTTCAACAACAAATAACTGATTGATCTTAAGGTGCCACATAATTCGTCAACAGGACAGAAAGTCTAGTCTTGATAATATGTGACCCTGTCCCTGTCTGTGAAAACTAGACTAATGCCAAACTATGACAATGCGCATCAAAGTTTAATTTCACCTATAAATATCACTATGATTTCAATCATTACTCACTCAATATTATATTTAAGTTATTAAGGTTGTATTTTCACAGAATGTTCTTTGTATTATGTATTATTAAGTTAATTTACTTAGAAAACAATAAATTACAAAAAAATGGATTTTCACAGGCAGAGTCGCATAGTCCTATAGTATTAGATACAACGCAAGAGTATAATATAAAATATATATTATATTATACATATAAAATATGCATTAAAGAGGATGCATTTATTTACTGTTTTACTATATTCTTTACACACATTTAGGTACGCTTAGCCCAGACAAACACAGTCTAAATTCAATTCAAAGGGCTGACCAAAACAAACCACCCGTTAGTGACAGAGTTGTGACAGGTGAGTCACTGAAGCAACCAAAGAGGGGCTTGTGGACTGTCAGATTCCAAGTTTATATCTGCAGATCACACAGTTTAACTGTCCAAACAAACAATAAGTCACAGTGACACTTGAACATGACGTGCCCTAAAAGGCAAACATGGTCTGCTGCAATATAATGCCACTGTGACATCTTGACTACATAGTGTCCTCAGTGCAGACCGATACCTTCGGTTAGCATGAGAACAACCATATCTTATTTACTTATGTTTATTGGCTTCAAACTAACATTATATATACATCATATATACATTGAAAATCTGTTTTAAATTGCATTAGTTATTCTGTTTTAAGATATTAGAAATGAATGCTATTAAAGAACAACCTGTTCCTTAACAAATCATTTTATTGTGTTGATCTTCTCTCTGTTATAGATATGAACAATTTTTGTGTTAAAGTCTTCAGTCTCAAACACTGTCAAGAGGTTTGACACTTCTGGAGCTTACATTTTCACAAAATCAATCCAGACTAAACATGTAATCTTTACCGATTCCCAAACCAAACTAATTCTGAAGACTAACAGTCATGCTGTAATAAACATTTTGATAAATACCATCCACTCTTTCATGCACAAAATCATAATTGTTACAGTCATCAGTGCCATTGTGTATTTAAAGCTTTTCCAGTAAGATTTCCAAATGTTTTCTACTCATTCAGGGTTACTGGATTGTTTTCTTTCAGTGAAGAAACTGTAGTCACTATCCATGGCTTTCTGGGTACAGGACTGTAAAAATTAAAAGATCCTAAGAACTAAGAACCTCGAGTGACCTTTTTTTCTAAAAAAGATGATCATCTTAAGAACTGAATTTGAAGTGCGTAAAGGATCTCCCAAAGTTTTTGCAAGAACTCACAAGACATGTTATGTTCCAGCTGTAACCCTAATGTAAGAAGAAGAGTATTGAGGCACTTACTATTACATAATATTTGTTTCTTGAGACATTTGAAGCACCTGGATTGTTTACATTGTAATTTTTTTTTCTGTGGTATCTTCTAGAGCGAGAATGTTGCATGTATGTCATTGCAAACTAGGGAGTGGAACGAGAAACTGCCTTATCACTTTAGTCAGAAAGCCAACACGCATACCAACATTCAACAACATTTTTAAACAAAAACACACATACACACATTCAAATGTTAATAGGCTTATATATAAAAATATGAATCAAAGACATTTTCAACATATGCAAATGCATATCAACAACTAGTATGTTAAGCATTATATGTTTGTTCATGTTATAAAGTAAATGCAGTAAAAAGCATTTTGAACATTGTTAAAGGAATGATAACTGGATTACATAATGTTGTTTGTGATGCCTTATATTTCAAAACATATTATATTAGCTACATATGAACTTTGACATTACAGTGACATTCAGGTGTGGTGGGATTAGATGATTTTACATTTAGACATATTTATTATTATCTTGTTACTGTCATATTTGTCTGTGGCAGGTTATAAATGTTTTACAATGGCATAAAGGTGGAAAATCTTAAACCTCTGAATAAATAAGCCCCGACTCTATTTAACCACAACATTTTGTTTTTGTATCCTATAGAGGCATTTCCTTTTGTAGTTGTGTTTTTACTTTGTGTAGTTAATTTAATTCAGTAAAAGAAATTTTCCGCAAATTCGCACATGCCGTCGTCAATCAACAGCGAACAGATAAAGAATGTGGATGCAACTGAAACTTCCGGTTTGTTGTTCATTCGAACGACTCGTTATATTAAAACAGTTCGAAAAACGACTCATTACTCAGTGTAGACTAGTTTACTTCATGCTGTAATAAAACTATTACTTAAATCGTAATGTTAATTTTGCAAGTGTTGTATATGTTTCTAACATCATCCACATTTACAACCATTTATCTCTTAACGCCAACAGATTTATAAGGGAATCGTTTATGCCGATCGGTTCATCTGAATCATTAAGTATAGCCGCTTCAAAACAATGGGACGGCGACGGCAACATTAGCTACAGTCGGTGAATACCATAACCGCTCATTCCAGTTTAAAGCCATGCAAAAAAATATGACAATTCACATTTCGCACAATAAGCATTTGTTATCACAAACCGTGGTTGTGCTCTCACGTTTCTTTGTTTTCGTGTGGGTTTATTTCCTTTCAACACAACGAGATACAGCAGCTCGTGCTATATAAGGACATGCACGCGCAATGCATACAAGACAGCTACAGTAGTACAAATCAATCAAAGATGTAGATTAAACTAAACCAAACAGTTTACCCTCGCGGCATATGTGTTAAAAAGAAGCAAAACAATAACACTAGAAATAGCGAGGGATTATCTCCTCATCTTTCGAAGCAAGCGACTGAATTGTTGCGTCAGCCCTTCAATGGACGACACACAGACAGACCACGTGCATCACATACATGCGGGGAAAAGCTTTAAAAACTCACAAATAAAACTGTTTGGAGTAGAAAGAAGTATAAACAACGCATTCAAATGCAGTTTAAATGAATCGTTAACGAATCATTCTTACCTCGTCCGGATCTCCAGGGTTTTGCTTGGGGAAATTAAAGCGATTTACACCGTGAACTCAGTTTTGGCACATTTGAACACTGCTAATATTAAACGTAAAACTAGTTAGCAGTTGACCTCGTTATTCCTGCTAGTTTGTAGTACAATACAATAGTAGCCCGGCAAGCTCGTGTAAACCCACCCTTCAATGATGTTCATTGGTCGAGTCTTCTTCATCTTCCGTGTTGCCCACACCCTAAACCCGAGAGGTCGTCTATCAATGTCACTGTATGAGATGCGCTCTGTATTTGCATAAACTCATGTGAAGTTGCTACAAGAAACGATCGTTTCATTCATCACATTTCTTTACGTTAACCTTCTTTATTTGTTAGCAGAAAAAACAACACTGTGCACTTTTTACGTTTAGTTACAAACTTGTGTGCTGTAAATGGGCGCAGATGGGAAGTATTGTACGTGCGCGTGCTGCTGCGAATGAAGTGTGCAGAAACACGTACCCGAGTGCAGGAGATGTTTGTGTGTTAGGATCATTTCAGCGTTATGGATGTGACATTTTCGGTTTACAACTTTAAATGTAAATTCTCACAGAATGTTGCTTTTTTAAGAACATAAAACAGTTATTTTATTTTAATTTTCACGTGTTTATTTATGAGTAATATGGACTTGTTTCGGCCGTGACAATTCTAACAGCAAAAACCTCACATGCGTGTTTGAAACAACACGAAATATAGACATTTGAGTTATATCACTATAATGAAAACCTGAAAAATATAAATCAGACATCATAAGTTATACTAACATAATGTACTCAATTATAGTATAGGATTGTAGTATATAATCAATGATACTGTAAAAAGTACCAGTCAAAAGTTTGGACTTTGAACTTACTGTTGTTTCGATTTTAGAATAGTAGTAATTATGAAAACCATGAAATAACACAATTGTAACTGTGGGAATTACATCCAAAATAAATGAACACTATGTTATATTTGATTATCTTCAAAAGTAGTTTACAAAGTAGAATATGTAAAATTATACTTGACATTTTATCATCCAGTTTCTTGAAGTCTCAACCTGAGAAGCTTTTTAAACAACACTGTAGGAATTTCTATCTATACTGGACTGTTATTGGCTGCTTTTTATTCATTATTTTCTGCAAATAATCCATTTCAAAAACATTTTAGAAATAAAATTGTAGTTTTTTAATAAAAAAATGTTGGCACAAATACATTTTTGTCAAACATTGAAATAAACACCTTCAGATTAAAAGATTTTTAGGATCATAAGAAATACTTTTGTCAATTGTGTCTACACGTTTAACTGGTGTTGTATAATATCATAAACTGTTACTGCTTTTAATACAATAAATGAAAATACAAACTGGGTGAACTGGCAAAAGTAAACAACACTCCAATATCAGCCAATGCACTTTATATAGGCAAATACAGAGAGAGTGTGTGTGTGTGTTCTCTCCTATCTGTTATGGTAACTGCCATTAATGTAATTTATGGTTTTTACTGTAAGTCACTTCAGAAAGAAAGCGTCGCTCAGAGCACAACCGCTTTAAAAGTGATTTAGTGCTAATGCAGTGTGTTCCTCAGTAAAAGCAAGAAAAACTGGTACAAAACCACCAGCACACTTGAATATTTTGGTAAAAGAGGTCCATTTCATCTGTGCAAAATTGTCAAAACTGGATATCTATCTCTAGATATGCCTTGAATTTCACTGAATATTTCAAAGACTCTTTTGATCGCTTGATTTTCACTGTGTGGTGATAAAAACATGCTTTAACAAACAGCAAACTTTCCCATCAGCCTGTTTTGAGAAACATTCCCATCACACATAACCATTTAAAAACACAGATAACATTTGGAAATTTAAAATAGTTGAATTTAGACTTTTTTATTGTAGTATTCCAAAGATTTCCTTCAGCTCATTGGTAGAGCATTGCAGTAGCACCGCAAGTTCATGGGATCAATCCCGAGTACACGCAAACTGATGAAAGACTATAAGTCGCTTTGGATAAAACATCTGCCAAATGCATAAATGTAGCCAAAGCAGTATTACATTCTGACTAAACATGACTCAAAACTTCTACAGTCAAGAAGTGAAATGCTGTGATATTTCCTCCACTAGAGGGCAGCATTATCCCATGATTGAATAGCACAAGACAGAATAGGCCATTATTCCCTTGTAGTCATTGCTGTTTTATTTAAAATGAAGACAAACAAAGAAAATGTTCTGCAAAGTTTAAATAACACTCTTTGTCTTTTGAAGGTGACTTAATGTGTTTTATCCATTTTTTATATCATCACTGTTGTCATAAAAAAACAGCAGATGATTTTGCAGAACAAGAACAAGGAACAAGACTTTGTAAAAGATCCTTTAAAAATAACTTTGGTCGAACAAAAAAATTGTTTTAGCTTTACAAGTCAACTGTTTTCACATTATTTCAGCTCTTTTCAACTAACCAAATTAAGGTTAACAATTTCAACTTATTTTGACTTCTCAAAGCTTTTAGCAACTTTGAAATTAGTTTAATTTATGTGAAAACAGTTGAAATGACATGTACACCCAACTTGACTGGACTTGAAAATTTAAGGCAGCAGAATTTTTTTACAGTGTGCTTATGATGAAACTTATACCATATTACTGTATTAAAGTCTCCCAGGGAGTATTTTGCCTCAGGCTGGTGTGCTTCTTACTTTACGTTGTTAAAAAATAAAACTTGTCCATCGAAAGTTTGAATCTTTTGAACCGGGTATGTTTTAATAACTCATAATTAAATAACTAATATTTTTTCCGAAAGTTAAAAGAGCCTGTAAAGTACAGGTGCAATAAAGATGAAAACTATTTAGCAATATAAGTATCAAAGCAAATACAGTAAATTATTTCTTAGGACGTTCCTTTAGAATAGTGGGTTGATATTTGGTTTTATTTGCTACAATTGCCTCAACCACTGGTAACGTTCTGACTTCTTGTATTCAACATCTCAATGAACACTTTTACGGCACTATTACTGTGTTGCCACATAACAGGAAGAAATGACAGGTAGATTTGTATTAGTCTGATTTATTAAGAAAAATGTTGCAATGTTACAGTTACCCCCACTGTCATTTGCTGTCTCATCAGTGAGGTAAGCCCATATGAGAAGCAACGCAAGCTTAACCGACCCACGTGGGAAATTAAAGATACATCCCCCCCGTACTACAGTAGATTAAAGGCCACACATATACCAGCTGATGAAAGCGGATGATGTTCATGATGCATCTGTAAGCAGAGACAGACGAGCAAAGGAGGAGGTGGAATAAGAAGCAAAAAAAAGTCCAGAAGCCATTGTCCACATATCTGCGCCCTTGCGGAGGAGTCCGAGGTCAAAACCTCCCTCAGTCGCTCTTGATTTCAACGGCTGGTTCCTCGCCGTCACAGAGGTGATTAATGGCGAGGAGAAGACTTGATTAGCTAAAAAAGACGGCCGAAACAAAGCAGTCCCAAAGCTCCCGGTTAGATTAACACGTTCAATTGAAGAACTCTAATGAAAACGCCATTGGTCAGGATGAAAGGTACGATTAAGCCCAACGTCCTCCTTCAAATTCACAATGGCTCTTGTGCGTGTGGCGGATATTTATGCAGAGTGGACCTCTCAAAGCTTTTAGCAATGCAGAAAGTGATTTTTTGAAGCCCTTTTGGTGTTACATAAAGGTAAACGAGGTGTTCACAACTCGTGTTGGACTGATGACTCTGGAATATGAACGTTTTCTTTCTCTTGGGAACCCAGACAAACCAGACCGTGTGATCGAGCGGTTTAAGGGATAGTTCATAGGGATAGCTGTTTCAAACCCATAAGTGTTGACTGATTAAAACCTTCTTTTGTGTTCTACAGAGGAAAGAAAGTCTGGTTTGAAACAGGATGAGTAAATGATAACAATAATTTAATTTTGGGGTAAACTTTCCAATGGTTGAAATAGTTTTCAGTGACTGAAACAATATAAAGGCCATCAAGTGTCTAGAATAAGTGTATCAATAAAAGGATGTGGTTTGTTTTTTAAAGCACTTCAGAGACTTGCTTTGTTAAACTCAATGATAAATATGTCACTGACGAAGCCTCTTTTAAACTCCTCTGTATACAATCACTGCATTAGGCCTGACAGGCTCTCAGTGCAAATTTGCTTAAGATCAATGGCTGTAAAAGCCCATGCATCCTGACTAAGAGGAAAACATCTACCTTAAAAGCAATATGAGTAGCTGTCATCTCAGTAGACAAAAGGTAAAGAACTTTACTAATAATAGAGTGCAACCATGCACTTTTTTGCAAAGTATTTATTCTGTTCATTTTCTTTATATGCACTTTAAAATATTCTTACAAAATGGTTTTAAGACTTAAACTAACCAGACCATGTTGTATAATGATCCTTGAGGAAGCATTTGAGGTTTTACAAGAACTAAGAAGACCGTTAATAATTCCATTAGTAACTCTTTTGTACGAAGAAGGGTTTTACAATACATTTTAAGGTTCCTTGAGAACCCACAGGATATTTGAAGTACAAGAGATAAATAACAATAGTACAGCATTCAGTTCAAAGCAAAAATGAAATGCAACATGTTCAAATAACACTAACACAAAATAAAGAATGCTGTACAATTATTGTTAGTTCATGTTAACTAACATTATCAAATGCAACCCCTTAGTGTTACCGGTTAAAGAACCATAATAATGCTTCTTTTTTAGACACTTTATTTCTGGTACTGTAAGTACAGATGGATTTAACATAGAAATGGCACATAGTATTGAACACTGCACACAAACACATGTGCTGGGAAACCTCCAACACTTAGAAATCAATTTCTCTGAATGAGTTTCAATATATTTTTGTGGACAAAAGCATAACTACTCTATTACCACTATACCAAAGCAATATACCAGACTGTCTCAAAATGTTTGTAAGAAAAGCTGTTTTTAAATAGACATCTAGGGGGCTAATTACTTGTGTGTAGACGTCCGGTTTTCTGGGGAAAAATCAAACCAAACAACATGAATCATGAAGCTTCTCATCAGGGCTGAAGAAGCAACAGGTGCATCTTAAAATGAGGAGATCAGCTTGAAGGATTATAATAGTGCTTATGTTTTTTCATACACAGATAACACATCTCTATGGGGGAACAAAGAAAAACATTTCAATAGTACAAACAGATGTTTACATCAAAAAGCCGTTGGACAGTGAAGTAGCCACACTATCACACATAACTGTCTTCAGACTGAAAATAAATGTCTGGTTATTATATAATATGTCTGCACTATCAAGTCTAATATTCATCAGAAACTTGGTTATAAGTCAAATGTTTTTAAAGGCACTAAATAAAACAGCTTGTCTGAAGAGTACATCTTAGATTTGATCATTTACACAGTGATTTTAAACACATTTAAAATATATGAACCTATTGAGTCAAATCCAAGACGAACAGACTTGAACTTCAGGTGAAAATTATATCTTTCTTCAACATGTACAGACACACAGACCAACTTAAATCACAGACACAGAACGTCAAAAAGTGCTTGTGTCGTATTTTAATTAAATAGTAGATTACACGTATCTATTTACCTTTTAAATTTTATATGGTAATATCAATACAATGCTGACATACAGTATATTGCTTATAATACTGACCAAAGTCAAATTTGCATTAAGTGAAAATCAACATTTCACCTAAAGAGTACATTCGGTTTCTGTGTTTACACACCGCAGAACAATATTTTCAGTAGTAATTTATAAGACCGAGATGTCGACTTCTAAAGTAAACAATCTTGGTGCATAGTCATTGCAAAAATTCATTTTAAGGCTAATTTTAGCTATGGTTATCTTTTTATTATAATTTTTGTGTTAGGTTTGCACACATTTGTATTATAAATTACAATAGTGTAGGGTCTAGATATAAGATATTAGATATCTAACTCTTTGATAGTTCATTATTAATGTATATGACGCAAGCAATGCCGTTACATTGCTGCATGGGCAAAGTTTCTTCAACAGAAATGCATTTACAGTATTATAGTGGCAGTTCATATGAAAGCGTGGGATTTCTAAAGGACGGTGGCGAATGCGGTGTGAATGGAGGTAGGCAGAGTCACAGAAGTGTGCTGGCTTTCCATCTCGCGGTGAATCGCTGATTGTGTTTCAGTAATCGATTTCCTCGTTGGCCAGAACAATAGCGGTTCTGCAGGGAATGTAAACCTGAGTGAAAGAAGAACCAGAGACAGAAAAAGATCAAAGGGATTCGGCATTTGTTTCAGGCAGTGTAACACATTTTAAAACAATGCTTAACAGAAAGTGTGAAGTACTGCAGAATATGAAACCAAATGGCAAAAGTTAAACATCAGCCATGTGATATCCTTCAATACTATTTGAGATTAAATGCTTGCAAAGTAATTTTGTGATTAGAGATGGTGTGCCATCATTTCTTATCGTAAGTCAATGATTTGAGAGATGTTAATATAAACTAGATAGGTACATTTCCTGAAGAAAATGTGAGCGGTGCTTGCCGTGGCAGAACTCAACATTACAATGATGCGAACACGTTTTAGCAAGATGTTAGCATGTTTTAGCATGATGCTAATACATTTTAACATGATGTTAACACTTTTTTAACATGTGATGTTAAAATAATGCAAGCATATTTTAGCACCATGCTAACATGTTTTAGCATATAACTAACATGTTTTAACATGATTTAGCATATAGCTTACATGTTTTAACATATAGCTTACATGAAGCTAATAAGTCGATTTTTGCAACACATTCTTTGTCGACCTCAGTTTTCTGTCTTTAATGTGTGCTTTAAAAGCATCTTTATGTTAGATTCTGTATACAAATAAAAAATGTCTTTTCTTCCCAGAAAAAGGACTAAAACTATTAAGGACATCATTGAGTCCTCCAAAACGTAAGCAAAACATCTACTTTATTACAATGAAATATTTATAATTTATGTGTTTCATTCTATTTGCTACTTTAAAAAGATTGTTGGAAAAAAGAAATGCAGACAGATAATGTGGCCGTGCAAACAAACCAAACCCCGAACAGTTACCTGTTACTGACTATCATCTGCAATATGAAAGCAAGGACAAGGTTTCATCCTAACTTATCATTTTAATTGAAAATCTATCAACACAGGAAAGAGAATTGCATTCATCACACAATTTTACAGGGTCTTTAATTTCGATCTTCACAAAACAGAAAAATGAACATTATTCAAAACAGAATCAAGCAGCAGGAAGTGGAACGATAAGCTTTCAAGGTTTACTTCAAAGAACGAATATCTGTTAGATAACCCCCTCAAGCTTTTAGGCAATTCTGTTGCTACAAATTAATAAAAAATCTTCTATTTTTCACAAACGAAGATAACCAGAGCAACTTCTGAAAACCACGCAAACTCAATTCAACAGAAACATGTTTCTTCTGCACAAATTCTCTAAAGGCTTCATGAAGACGTATGTTCATACCACAGTCAAAATCTAAACTCTGAGACTCGCAATATCTCCCTCACCCAACCAGCAACTCCGAACACGTTCGCTCGCTGTGAATTCCTACGCCGTGGGAGCCGTCTCGCGCCACAACACTGACAACAGCCATCGGTGACTAATTAAACAGACTCGGTGGAAAGAGACAGAGCCGGTGAGAGAGACACAAAGTGATATGCAATGAAATGTCACACCTGGCTAGACAAAAGCCACCGCTGCGTCGCAGCCTCCACATGTCAACAACATTTACTTTCCAGGGCCGCGCAAAACAATGGTGACAAATGGTAGATTAATAGTCTAACAAAGAACAGCAGAGATCTCTAATGTCATTATCACAGCGCAGCGCCGACACACGCTGATTATTGCCACCGATGCAATATGCACCTCATTATTAGAATGTGATCACTTCAAATTACATTCTGATTTGAGAATATAGATGAGTCGGATTAAACACAGGAACGGCCTTGAATGTGAAATGAGGATAAAAAGTTTCAACTGCTCAATTTAGATACTATTACTATTAATTCCAGCCAGTACTCGACTGGAATCAAGAAGTGTTAGATATGACCGTGAAACCGTAAGGAATGGTTATAGATGGAATAGTTACACGATTTAAAATCTGTTAAGGAGTAATAATGGAACTACAGATTTAAAAGTGATTTTACAACAGGATCGGTTAATATTAAAGATTTTTGTACAAGGAGACGAGACAAAAAAAATACTTTTACCAACAAGCCAAACATGTCGGTCTCTGAGTAACATTTTAAATGTGACTTAAGTATCTCCTGTATTTCAACCCGATATATAAAATATTTAAAACCCCTTTATGAAAAACCTCAGACTACTCCAACTTGTCAAAGTTTGTTACGCAAGCCGTAAAAAAGGCTGGCAGGGACCGAAAAACAGGTGTTTGAAGGCCTTGGTGGCACATGTGGTTTATTGTGCTTACGTAAATATTCAGCGCGAGAGAGACCCGACAGAGCACGCTACTTCAAGGACAGTAAATCATTAGAAGGTGTCTTTGTGATCGGCATGAAAGCGGACGAAAGGTACGAAGCCCGCGGTCTGATGCGTAAACAAACAGACGATGTACGAAATGAGGATCTCTTTGAATCCCAAATATCGGCTGGTTTATAAGGTCAAGAGTTTCAAAGAAGATGCAGAAGAGCCTTTGGTCATGGCGCTATAGCGGCTCAACGTCGTGATGCAACACAGAAAGCGTGAAACAGGCTCGGTTCACGCGCCTCGGAGAGATGCCGGGGGTCTCCGGGTCTGAGTCTTATCGTGACCTTCTAAGATGAGCGCATTGTGTAACCTTAAAACAAGAACACTCCAAAACAATCCGTCGTCTCTTTCTCGCCCGAAAACTCCTGTTCTGCAGGTCTCTGGTGAATACTCTCACCAGCTAAACCTCACACACCTGTCTCTCATCTCGTCCCTGCTTTTCAAGTGCTTCTTGACTGAAGCGTATAGAGAAACTTCAGGTGGATACTGATTTATGGTGAGTGGATACAGAGATGGAGGGCAAAAACGAAATGGTTGCTTTACATTCAACAGTATGATATTTAATCTACAGTATTCGTTTAAGATGTAGGGCTGTGAATCGATTATAAAAATAATCAAATTTAAGTTAGTATACCAAATATTGGTGTTTTCCAAGGATTTTCACGTGTTTCACAATTATTGTAGCAATCTCTAATACATAATGGGATTTGTGTATCGGATAAGGTAACACAGTTTAACTGTATAATGAATGGCTGGGAAGGCTGATCTGTTCTGTGTATATTTGATTTACTTTCTTATTTATTTATATTTTTTAATTATTTATTTTTCTAATTAATTTATCTGTTTATTTATTTTATAAATGGCGAAGGGTGGTGGATGTTTATGTTCTGTAACGTTTTCTTATGTTGTGTATCTAAAATAAATGCCAGTAAATATATTTTGAAAAAATCATAATTGTCATACAAAAGCACAGCAACAAGAAACAAGTACAACAACTTTTTACTGATATAAACATGAATGACATATTGTTTCACTAATGCAATCTGATACCTCATTTCAAAGGTTTTTGATGAACACAAAATCATCACTAATCCTTAGGGGCCATAAGATCTAAAACAGGATAAAAAACAATATGAAATTTAAATCACACTAAATAATAAAATATCATAAAACAGCACATTATTCATGCTAGTAGATGCTGTTAAGCATCCATAAATTGCATTGCTTGACATTATTAATCCGCTTGTTTATAAAATTTGATGTTTCTCGTGTAGAGAAAGTTAAGCAGCCTAGCTGAAGAAAGCAAACGACTCGCTGGCATTTTCTAATTAGCGTCTCATGAATATAACTGGAATTCAAACAATCCACTCCGCATGCAAAACTTCAGGAAACGGACCAAAAACGCAGTGGATGCTTGCACCAAATTGATGCCGGGGGCAAGAAATTCATATTTGTTCATCATTGCAAAGTGAAAGGCTAGAATTTTCCACTCGTCTTCCGCTCTGCGCCTCCGCAGTCATCCCGCTGAATACCTGAAACTGCCGAACGCGTCAGTTTAAGAGCTCGGCGTGTCAGCCTTCGCAACGCCTTCAGACAGTAAATGAGAGTTTGTTGTCACTCATGGAAACGGAGGTGGTGAGCTGATGGACCCATTAAAGGCAAGACGGGGGAAAGTTTACACATACTCCAGTCGACTTTGAAGTTGCGGCCATTAAATAAATCATAAAGTAAAATCGCTCTGAAAAAAAGAGACTTTACTGTAGCACCTGCCAGCGATCAGAATGATTAATATCTTATGCAGGCACACCAGAGAAACAGAGCAATATCTGACAAAAATCAGCAAAAGATCTGCGACTGTATGCCAACCGGGAAACGCTACCGGTCGTGTTCTTGTTACACTAAACTTTTCATTTGCCTGAAAGTGGGTGGGAGCGAAATAGTGGCGTTTGAATTAATAAAGCAGTGCAAAGAAAGAAAAAAGGGAATGTGTAATTCTGGGAGTTTAATTGATGAAGGCTGTCTTAATACAGTTGGGGCTTTCTGAAAAGATAAAAGACAAGTTTTTGTACAGGGTTCACAAAGTCTCGCAGAGAACTGCTGTACTGCACTTTACACGGGGGCGAAGACACAGACAAAAATCTGATGAAAGGAAGGAATATATGCGCTGCAAAAAAAGTTTCCTTATACTTATTTTTCATTCAAAACATCTAAACATCCTTATTTATATGTTTACTGATTATATTTTATGATAATTAAAGCACGCAATAACATTTTATAAAAAGTCATGTTTTCTGATCAATTTGAACAAAACTTAAATTTAAACATGACCCAAATGAAGTAAATGTCTCTAGTTTAGGATGTGTAAGAAACTTCATCTCAACCTATTTTTCCCCACATAACAATAAAATGTTTTCATTACATCACAAAATAAAGATATTCAAGCATCTGGTATCTATCTAGCAGCTACGAGATCATAAAATGTTTATTATAAAGCAGCACAGGGATCTGGATGTGCATTATATGGATCGATATGTATTTGAGTCGTCTCAGTCTAATATATTCCACTATCAATTTCACAGAGTACATGTCTTGTATATCTTATCTCATATATACTTTCAGACATCTGCCTACGTCTTTTGTCAGCAACAAAATTTATTCAGATGCCACAAAGGCATCTCTATAAGATACTGGTTGTTACATATAGTTCTGGTTTTGTGATCCACCAGTAACAAACCATACGTTTAGTTAGTCTGGGATTTTGTCAGATTTAAGCTTAAGTTTTTGAGCAGTTATGCTTTTCTTATGAGATAAAATCCTACATTCATCCCTGACTATCAATATGTAAAGAAAAGAGCCATGAAATGATATATTTAACTCAGAGTTTCGCTGTTATTCTGTCAGAAGGATTACTTCACGCCAGAGGCCCTGAGGTCGTTCTTCTACAGTAAGATTTTCAAGTTTGATGGTATGAAAATAATACAGTTCATAAATAATGCAGCTTTAAAAGATGTATCAGAGGACCCACATCTATATCAGATAACAAAAGATGACTACTGTCTTAAGTAAACGGACACTGATGACTATAAACTACTGGTTCAGTCTTACAGCATTTGCGAATGTTTCCATTAGACCAAAGAATGGTTTGAGTTTCATTCATTTTTCATATTAATTCTCATATCCAGTTATATATATATATATTATACTTAGATTCATACAAACTGCTTAAAGAGACAGTACACCTAAAAATAAAATGATATCATTATAGATCAATATCACTGGTAACACTTTTAGAGCAAGCTCTTTAAGCTTTTTAGTAATCGACAGCCCCACATATGCTTTTACTGTATAGAAAAATGCAGATTAAGCATTCCTTAAAAAATCTAATTTTGTCGTCCATGGAGAAAAGGAGGTTACATGGGTCAGAACAACATGGCGATGAATAAATGATGGTTCAGTATCTGCTAAATCAAACAACACTTCCAAAAACTTTCCAATCTGTCACACGAGAGAGTACATCTAAGACAACGAACATCAATTATGCACATCTTTGTCACCTTTTACCATCCAGATCAAAATTGGCCAACATGCTCTGCTTAACAATTACAAAATTATGTTGACAACTGGACAAGTCAGCAGAACGGAAAGTTTGCTTTTGAATTTTTATAGATCTTATTAAATCGTCAGCAAGCCCTGGGGTGAGGGAAATGAAAAGAGAAGTAAAAAAAACTAAAGGAGGAGGTTAAAATGAAGACTGCATCACAAGCTATAGCCCGAAATAGGGGATTTAAATTTCACGCTATGCACTTAATTTCAATAAGGCCTCTGGAAACAGAATACACAATATGTAAGCTGGAGCCCAGAGAGAAAAACTTATCTGATGTAGAAATGTGACTCAACCGAGCTATTACTTCTTAAGATAACGCTGTAATTGATTCCCATTTGAAAGCCTTGATACATACAGTAAAAGGCAACCAAATAACAAAAACATTATTTAGTGACTTTGTGTTGTAGTATTTTGGTAATGCTTAACAATGTTGTGTTCAATCACAGCATCCTACAAACATATAGCTGTTTTGCCTTGAGCTTTGATCAAAGCTCTTTCAGTTTTCAAACATTTCTCTGAATGGATTTTGTATGCTTATGGAGAAAACCTGGAGAATATTGAAATGATGAAAAAAACAACAAGAGCAAGAGCGGAGTCGTTCATACGGACTGATGACAAAGTTAAACTTCTACACAGAGATGTGGGGTGATGACATCATCGTTTCAGAAAATATACGGATTGGCTGTACACAAGAAAACACAAGGGTGACGTTTCCAAAAAAGAGCTCAGGCTCCCGAAACGCCAGATCCGTCTGAACGAAACGCCGGTACGATACAATATTTTTACGTATACAGCTACGTGTGGACAGGCTCTTAACTAACCGCAAAAAAGCTAAAAAGTGAAAGTTTCATCTGATGTCCACTTCAAACTATAGGCTATTGTTTTGTAAATCGTCTTGCGTCCTGTTTACAACTTTACAACCAGCAAAGACAAAATACATGCTGACGTCATGTGTAATATGTATAGTGTTTTGGTCATACCATCATAGAGTTGGGTCGATCGTTAAATGCCATTGGCTCAGTGAAGAACTCGGTGCTGTGGTCCAGTCTGCCATGACCTCCATACTGGATTCCATCAGAGTCCAGTTTGATCTTGTATCTGGAGTAGCGTGTGGTTAAGAAACACATTGTCAAGAGAGGCGTATCTTCTCAAAAATATTAAAGAATTAAAATATTAAAAATAAATAAATAAAGCAAAAATAATAATAAAATAATTACATATAAATAATAAAATAAAATAACAACAAAAATATATTGAAAAATATTCAAATAGACAAATTAAAAATAAATAAATAAAAGATTAAACCGTATGTAAATTACTTATTTTTATACAAACTCTCCTTCGTATTAAAATAAAACAAACATAAAAATATTAAAGCATAGGTTGCTTGTTAAATGCACAAGATAAATGATGCTCCATACGCCTTTAACCCAGACAGATCGAAAACCCAAACAACGAGAAGAGAGTTTGCCTCTTCATTCAGAAGTTCACCACACGCCACTGGGGATGAAGTATCATTTAACAGATCAAACAAACCCACGTATCCACCCATCCATCAAAACGCTTAAACCTAATGTCTTAACATTGATCTTACCCGGCCAAACAGCGGGCGCAATTAATTCAGAATCATTAAATCCTCATGGCGTTCACACTGAAGTGTTGTGGATGTGAACTAGTTGTCCAGCCTCCAGAGAAGTTCTCTTGCTCCTCTGAATGCATAGCGGCGAGTCAACGCTACTGATTGCTTTCAGCTCCGTTGAGACAATGACACACATTTGTCCCATATAAACACGACCGCCAAAACCGATGAGCCTCCGCATCAACAATTCCAGGAAGAATTATTTATCCATTTCAAAATATTAATAATGTATTCCATCAAAAAATGTTTCAAACAACATTGAACGTGCACACACACAATTTCACTCTCTGTGCTACACTGACTAAATTAAATATTAAAAAAAGTAATTGCCTGGACTCGTGACCGGAATAAGAAATTTCTTTGACAGAGAGCGAGAGGTCATAAAAGAATAATGAAGACATTTCAGAAGACACTGGATATCTGTATAGGTTTTATATACCAAAAAAGTTCAGATGCTAAAGTATAAAAGGGAAATAATAGTTCACGCAAATATAAATCTTTCCAAACACTCCCTTTTTTAATTATTTGTAATACAGTGAGATTTTTGTATTGTTTAGACACAACTGACAAAAATGTTTCTCTTGATCTTAAAAATCTTTTAAAATATTATAAATATAATATATAAATATTTTTGCAGTCAGTAAGAGTCCAGTATAAGGAGAAATTTCTTCAGTGTTGGGGTTTCGGGTTAAGACCTCAAGAAACTGAATGATAAAATGTCAAGAGTATAATTTTATAAATTCTACACAAAGTGTGACGACTTTTGAATAATCAAATATAACATAGTGTTCATTTATTTTGGATGATTTCAGTCACAACATAATTCACACAGTTACAATTGTGTTATTTCATGATTTTGATGCGTTTACTACTATTCAAAAATGTGCAAAAACTAATCTGAATAACAGTGAGTGAGTGTTTCCAAACTTTTGACTGGTACTGTCTATATTTTGTCATATATATAATAAGGTTGTAACTTTTGATCTTTCCGTCATGTAAATATTAAATATACAGTTTCCTTCCTTATGTGTAAGTAAACAACTGTATTCCTACGTAAGGAGAAAGATGGAGATGGTGTAGTCTCTGTGTTTACCCCGGCTTCACAGGGGTTTAAACAGTTGTGAGATGTAACAAACATGCAGACAGGCATCTAATTGGCTGCTTGAATAATCACCTCATATCCCCGTGGGCTAGCGCTGGGTCTTCATGTTATCCTCAAACACTCTGTTACTCTGCCCCTGGAGCTGGAGCACACTTGGCTTTTATTGCCAGCTTGCCAGCTTTGATAGTGATGATTAAAAAGAAGTGTTGCTCTTCATATTGTTTCTGCCGAAGATGACGATAGATGAGAACTCCCCATCCACCCACCAACCCACCCCGAACTCTTATTTGCATTGGAATCTCTCACTGATAGAACAAACGTCCTTTGTTATGTATATTTTGGGGGTGTTAATAGGAAGTGATGCTATTTTTTCACCAGACGGAATTAAAGGGTGCTGCGTAAGTTGTTTACTGTCAGTATATAAATAAAAAGTAAAGCACTTAAACTTTCCTAAAGTGCAGGAAACTGTTTTTGTGCTATGGCTCAGGAGTGCCAAACAAGCCCATTTTATACCATTTGCATTCAAACTGCAGGATTATATTGCCAACTCATGGCCCTAAAATAAGATGAGACACTAAACTGAAAATAAACCCTGAAAGATGTCCTTTACACATTAATTTTAGCGCTCAGTGACATTTAAGCTGATTAAAAAACCAAAATTTGACACCAAATGAACAGAACTAAAATACAGATACACATGCTATGAACAGTATTTGTTTCATAATTAAAAATGTATAAATACATTTTGATATATTTCAATATAAATAAATAATAAAAAATATATACTGTGAAATGCATGTATGTGATATGTGAAAGAAAATTAAAAAATACAAATAATACATGATGAATCTATAAATGATTTCATAATTTAATATTTCATTTAACCTGATAACTGTCACGTCAGAAATTGAGTATCTGACTTTTTAACATTTGAATTTTCAGATATTAGATATTTTTTCAAACATTTTTAAGTCTTTTAAAAATATTATCATTTAAGGTATTTTTTAATTTACAGTAACATTTTTTTTCATATTTATTGTTATGAAAATGTTACAAATATTTTTTCTCCAGTCTTATATCTTTCCATAAATGTATAGTTTGTCATGATTAGATTAAACTGATTAAAGTTTAGATTAAAGTTAAACTGGAATAGTGACAGTTAAAAGGTTAAACTTATTTACATTTTAATTATTTAAATTATTTAGTTTTTATAAACTATTTAATTGGAATTTTAATTGAAAGAAAATAGACTAGAATTCATTTTTAACTGAATGAAAATCAGACCCAACAAAACCTTCATGAGCACCAAATATTTGTGAATATTACCTGAGATTCACCTTAGTTTACGTTTAGGCTAAATCTGTACCTCAGAATTTATATTCCTGACATTTCAAAGATGTAATTTTACAGGGTCTTCACATCCTATTTGTTTAAAGCTATGGAGCAAAGCATCATGCCAGGTGCCTGTCACACACAGGTCAAGCCCTATAACACGACACTCAAAGTTCAAACAATCTTTGGCCACAACCTTTCATAACTGCAGCCGAAGATTACTAAACAATTTACATGATGCATCATTATGTGGGTGGTGCTGGACAACGAGCCATAACATTTGAAAATCTGATCTCATTTGAGATCTATTACTGGCAAAAATATAAGACGTCATAATATTTTGACTAGGGAACACTTTTTTCAGCAGTAAATAATGCACCTTACATTGTGCAACATGAATCAACGTGTGAATCAAACATTTGTGATACTGCTCATCTACACTAAAAAAACCTTCTATCAACTTTATCAAGTTGCTGGACACACCCATGTCACATCACCAATAGTCCCTGTCATTCATGCCTTCAGAAACTGCCAATTTTATCTGAAAAATAAATGATTTTCCATCAGCTCTGCCAGTCCCTCTGGATAAAAGTGTCTGCCAAGTGCATAAAATGTAAATGGATTCCGAATGCTTTGTCTCTGCAAACGCAGCTCGAGGAGTGGTTTTTATCTTTAAGGATGTCAAAACTTAAGCCTACACTCCAATTAGAAACTGATAACGTTATTATTAATGCCCACATTTGATGTACCAGCTCTAGAGGAAGCGAGATGTAAGCAGGTAGCATTGCTGAATATCAGTTCCACCCCCTGTGGATTTGCATGCCTGAGATCCACAAAAACACCGGGAGAAGAGAAGAGGAATAACATGAAAAAAAGCATAGGAGTCCTTTATAGCGAAGAAGTCTACCTGAAGCATCCGCGCATTGATCAATACCACCCATTCCCAAGTCTGAAAGTCGCAGGGGACCAAAGCGTATGTGACGGACAGCAAAGCGTGCAGGAAAAATATTACTGTGCGTTTGTGAAGATGAGTGCAGAAGTGAACACACAAGACCCAGAGTGGTTAATTCAATGTTCCCTGGCAAGCGCGCTAGAGTAACAGTAGCGGCCATCCAACTCAAATTGGCAGTTCGAGGCTTTTAGCAATTATGTTTTTGTTCGAGCATACAGATGCATGTCTTGGAGGCCAGGCAGCACTATAATCAGACGAGCCTTGTTGGACAAATGGGAGGGTCTGACATCAAAGTCAATTTGTTCATAGAAGGAAAAATAAGGCACAAAGACGGCAGGACTAAAAAAACGCACGTGTGATCGGGATTGTGAAGAGGGTCGGGACTGTGTGGTGCTCTCGTGTTGGCAACAGCAGTAATGACAGCTTATCTTCGGGGCAAACTGCCTTGTGCTCGAGTGGGTATGGTGATATTACGATGATATTAGGAAGGATTCGGAAACCAGAGTACCGTTTATACCGTTTCTCTTCAACTGTTTAACAACTCGATATCTTCTTGCATCTTTTTTCTGTTTCAAACACTTGGAAAATGTTAATGTAAACATCATGTTTCATAAAGATATTTTGTACATTTCCTACCGTAAATACATCAAAACTTTTATTTTTGTGAGTGGATTCAGTGCTAAGGACTTCATCTGGACAACTTTTGATCACATTTGATTCAGATCATTAATTTTGATGGTCGTGTCATTTTTTGGTCTCAACAACCAGGAAAGTGATATCAGACCAGATAATGCTACTTGAATGTTACTTTATTACTTTATTAAAAATAACTAATAAAATAATAACAAGAACAACAAGAAGAAAATAAAATAATATTAATATAATAATTTTAAATTAATTGGTTGTGTCCAGTTGCTTACTTTGATGGCAAGTAACCATGCAATGTTATCACAAAACATTAATATTTACTTTAATTTATAATACGCATCTAACCAGTTGTTATCACAAAATAATTTTGTCAAAAAGTTTGATTTAAGTATATTTTACAGTAACAAACCCACTGGATGCACATATCCCTTATTTATCAC
Source organism: Beaufortia kweichowensis (assembly GCA_019155185.1). Classification (NCBI taxonomy): domain Eukaryota; kingdom Metazoa; phylum Chordata; class Actinopteri; order Cypriniformes; family Gastromyzontidae; genus Beaufortia; species Beaufortia kweichowensis. The sequence goes on from CM032811.1 coordinate 4,861,012, forward strand.
TCGACGAATGACAAAACAGTCAAAAAAGTGGCGATATCACTCATCAAATATGCACATTTGGGACACTGACCAATCTGACCTTTTCTGTTTAGTACAAAAGGTCAGATTTCCAAAGAAGCACACAGGGACGTTCTCAAAACGTGAACATGGATCATACGGTTTTAAACAAACTTGTAAAGTTCATGCAAGCTAAAGCTCATGCGGTCATTAAAGCAAAATCAGGTCATGTTAGGGAATTAATGTACATTATTGTAATGCCACATTTTATGAATAATGCTACACTGATAATGTAATTCATAATAATGATCTGAGATATCTGACAAATACAATAATGACCCTCCTTGCATCAATTTTATCATTATCAATATCAAATATCTTCAATTCCTCTGATTCTGTCTGATCTATACCAATATGCTTTTTTTACACAATACATCATTAAACAATTTTTTTTATGAAGTCATCAAGAACATGTTTCAGTTGTGAAACACGCCGCTGTTTTGCCCGAGGAAAGCGTGTTATAGATTGAAGCAGGACCGCTCATACGGTTGAATTATTTAGAATGGCATTCAAGTAAATGCCCCTGACAGATAATAGCAGACTGATGACCTGACACAATCACAGACGCCTGCCTGTTGGTACGCCGCGTATCAAAGACGCATCAGGCCTGACAGGAAACGCTTTCATGATACCCACTCGGGATTTACAATACTCCAACCATCTGAACAGACAGAGGCACGTGAAGAACTCGTCCATTGAGAGACGAAGAGAAGTGCGAAGATTGAGGGAAAAATTCATAGAAGGTTTGAGTTCCTGTCAGCAGCTGATGTCGACAGAATTTTAATGGCTGATGTTTGTGGTGGAGTGCTTAACTCGGGGGAAACTTTGTCTTCTTGTTTTGAAAGGAGAGAAAAAGTCGAAAAGAACAAAACTGCCGCTCATCCTGCTGAAAGGACAAGGGAGATATTTTTCTCGCTCTCTGCAGAATCCAGATTTATGACCACTTCCTCCTCCGAGCTTTAATGTTCGGCGGGTTTCCTTTGCAAAACTTCACTTGTTTACCAACGTGGGGGTTTTGCAACTGTTGACCGACGCTGTACTTGCTTATGCAAAAATGTTTTTTGTTGGACTGTTAATAGAGTACAATAAATTATTCAAAAATAAATAGCGCATTCAGAAATTAACACATTTGATCATGGCCGCTAAAACTACTATAGCACACGTTTGCAAAGTGGGTCAGAAAATGGGTCAGGGTAGACATAACTGTGAAAGTCACTAACACACACAATTTATCCATCTCTAAATTTGATTTCTATCAAGTCTGACATCACGCATCACCGCTTTCAGATGCAAACGCTTTATAAGATACCAAAGACAAACAACGCTAATATAGTGATTCACTTTTTGAGAATTATGAAAACTCTTAAAACAATAAATTACATGAAGAACAAAATATCCATGGTCCCTAACTACACATGCTGTACAAATGGCATCTAATGTCTCGCTTAAAAAAAGTCAATTGCAAAATGAATCGTTTTGAACTGCAGGTCGCTGATAAATTTATGTTTAATGATTAGAAAATAAAACAAACATACTGACCTCCAGAAAAATTAATTTCGTGTAATGTGCCTTTGTCCACCCCAATAATGATCTGTTTGATATTTGCGACTGTGATAATCTGACGAGTAAAAAATAATACATACAGTCCGTCCTTCACACATTCCCTAACAATTAATCCAAAGATGAAGCGTATTTTGGCTTTGCTTGACTCATCTAGTACTGTCTAACACAGCGTTGAGTTCTACAGATATATGTACACAGGTGTATGTGAGATTGCGTATTTGGGGTTTAATGAAAAAGCACTCTGGACGTGTTGGGTCGCACTTGTTTACCTCTTCGGACACAGAATGGCACGTTCATCTGTCGACAGCTCTAATTGGACGCTCTGCCTTAACTCCCATTGGTCGAGACGGTAAGCTCGCTGACACACAAACCGCTCATACACGCACACACAGAGTGATGCTAGGGAAATTCACCAGCGTGTTTACCTCTCGAGCTCATAATGACAGCTGTTTCTGCCGGTTTTCAGCTGTTTACGTTTCAAAGCTGGTTTCTCACTTGCCTGCTAAAATACTTTCTGTGGCATCACACAAGGATGGAAAATGACTAATGAAAAAACGAATCTGCTGTAAAACACAATTAAAAAGGACTCCGGTGTCTAAATGCAATGCACAACCTATTTCGATAAAGTCTTATTTTGCGATTCGATAGAGAACTTGGTTCTGCAGGTCTATGGCACAACAACCTCACAAACGTAAAGATCCTGATGTGTGTGACTGTCACGATTTCAATTTGCATCTTGTTCAATTCATTAATATTTTGCTACACATATTATATTTAAACACATGTCAATTTTTACTGTTAGCAGCGTTTCACATAATTCAGCACCTGTTTCATTGAATATCTTATCCTGGATATGAACAAGCTATTATAACCCAATGAGTAAAACAGAGATGAAGGATACTTTCCAGATGAGCCCACACCCACTCTATAACTGCTGTAGCTTTGGGTGGGATGAAAGTTGAAGACGAAGATGACATTCGCTCTCTCGAAGATTATCACCTTGTCTCCTTCGTGTTTGGCGCTGACGTAGGCCTGCAGCAGAAAGAGACAGAGTCATATGAGAATGCTTGAGATTTTGTATACAATATTTATAAAACGTTTAAAATATGTTTTAATGCAACTTTCTTAAAGTAGAATCATTAAAACCCTTTCTTTTGCTAGATTTTAGTGGTTGTGATGTATGTTTATGTTGTTAAGGGTGATGTGCAGTGATGCACAGAATCATTGGGTGAAGCGCTCATAGCCGTGCTTTATTATGAATAAAACACAACTATTGACATATAGTTGAATCAGAATCAAGGACTGAAACTAACATGATTATAATCTGTGATAACACCCGGCTAGCTGTACATTATCCGTACTTTAACACTGCAATGAAAACATAAATGTTAAAATTATACAAAAAATATTCAAAAATATAGTTGTTGATGTCAGCTTGTTTAAGCATTTCTGAAACTGCTGATCTGCTGGGATTTCACTCATAACCCTCTTACAGAATGGTCTGAAAAAGAATAAATATCCAGTGAGTGTCAATTCTCCAGGTGTAAATGTCTTGTTGATGGCAGAGGTCAGAGGAAAATGACCACCACAGAAAGCCAACTCCCAGTATGCTGATCTGGTCCAGCAAACATTGTATGTTTAGCCGACTTTCAAACGAAACCAGAGCCCAGAGAAGACCTTTTCATTTGAGATTGATATTCCCCCTCCAAACACAGAGCCTTCAAATACTCAACACCTGACGTGTGATGTTTTTATCCAACAGAAATCCAGACAACAATCTCGGGGCCAGAGGAGCTCGCTGTCAGCAGCAGACGCCTGGGAATGATTTAGCTGCTGGTTCCCGGCAGAAATACAGGTCTGTAACGTACCATTATCAGAGATTATCAATGTCACCCTGCCCCACTATTTTTAGTGGTCTGGACAATTTGGGAAGCGTTGAGGGAGAGATAAGAAAGTCTCACACTGAATAGGCGGGAGATCCAGATGACAGCTGTTCAGAATATTTCAGTTTTACATGCGATTCATCTGCATCGAGTTAAATTGTATTCATGCTTAGTTTACGCTTCATTTAATGCATTGATGATCTGACAGACAACATCAGTTCACAGATCTGTAATTTTTATATTAGTTTTTTCACGACACATTTTCAAAACAGTTGCATATCAAATGCAGTCGGGTGTAATATCAATATTAAGTGGGTTTTTTTGTGCCATCTGCATCTCAAAAGTTGCGGTTTGACTGCTCGAAATGAAATTTATAGTGGATTGTGTTTTTAAGAACACACTGTAAGACCTCATTTGATCTTATAAATGTTCTGTTTAGATCTCAGGTCCGAGGTTCATTGTGTTTATTGTTATGATATACTGGTGCCACAGTGGCGAGAGAGAGAGAGAGAGAGACACAGAGAGAGAGAGAGAGACACAGAGAGAGAGAGCGAGAGAGCGAGAGAACGAGAGAGCGAGCGAGAGAGCGAGAGAGCGAGAGAGAGAGAGAGAGAGAGATCTGAGTTCTGGAACTATATCCCTCAGTGCAAACACATACTGCTTTAATGTCTTAATAGAGTTTACTGTCATGTATTTTACAGATAAACTTAAACATTTTCAGCTTTGTCAGATCAGTAATTACTTAATGATATGTAGTACCTGAGTGTTGTTGATTTCTGGATTCTGATTGGTTGAGAGATATTTCAAGGTTGATTAATCCTGTACTAATGTTAATGCTTGAACACCTTTGAAGGATATGTATGTTCTTTCTTCTGGACCGCAAATGTTTTGGAATTTGGACTGGAACCGTCAAGCTACAAACTAATATAAACGTACACTTAAAGCATCGTAAAAATGGTCCACATGGTTCTGGCATTATATTAAAGCCATTCAATACACTCAACAAAACAATATTTAACTTGTTATTCCATGAAACCTTACAAATCTTTGGCATAAACATGTAGACGTTATATAGACATGGATGTAATAAACGTTAGCCATTGTATAAATGACCAGTAGTATTTAGAGACAGGTTTTTTTTAAATATTATTGACTAATTTCAATTGCTACTATTATTATATTATTGCAGATGCTCAAATATCTGCAGTGTTTGCATCATATTGGTTAATGTGCCATCAGCCAATCACGTTCCTGTAGCTCTAGAGCCATAAATCACATGACGTTTAGGTTCAGAACAACCTAATGGCTAAAATAAACGCCTGTGATTTCTAATCACGTACTTCAAAAACTCCTGTGCCAGCTAAAACACTGCTATTGAGATGAGTGTCAATGAACAGCTTTCAATCAGCCTGGCCAATATTTCACACAATCATTACAATAATTACTTCATAAAGAATGACCTGATTCTCCAACAGAAAAACAAACTTCTTCAGAAAGTCCCTAAAAAGTTGAGCATTTGAGTTGCAGTGTCTAGACGTGTTGTATACAACCTGCTATGTTCAGTTCTGGACGTACTGTAAATAATATATGAGCACAGGCCCTCACAGGGAAAGAGAGAATAGAAAATAAAGAAAAAGAGAAATCAACACAAGGAGCAGGAGAGAGCAGAGATGAGTTACTAAACACCAGTACTGTTTACAACGCTGTGGGTGATCTGTGCGATTTCAGCTTTGAGTAAACAGGTTTTGTTAGAATCGTATGCTGAGATGCAACTTCTGAAGAACAGCAAACTGACATTATAAATGAAACCCCCTCATAAATGGACACTGAATGATATATCAGATACTGTATATATTTGATGGTTTTGTTGCCAATATAAAATTATGCAATGTTGGGAAAATAGTGACTGTTTGTAATGTGCTTTTAAGTGTTGTTTTTGCAATATTAAAAAGTTACCTAGGCAACCCATGCAAATGTCAACCTTACAATGAAAAAGTAAATTTTTAATTTTTTAATAAAAGGTTTTTACCATATTGATAGCTCAGATGTTAATATTTGGTGGTTTAAATAGTCATGTGAGGTCTCTCTCAAAGATTTTAAAGCATTTTTTTGGTAAAGTGCCATCCATTAACGGGCACATGAAAATTAAAATAAAGCAACTATTTTATGTGATACAGAAATCACATACTTAACATTTACGTTTTCTGAAAACCTATTTTCAGCTATACTGCATCTGTGCCCGTACACATCACTGTTGCAGAAAGAGCAGCTCTGCTCTGAGGGGACATGGGCCGCCGGCCTCCGCCACGTAACAAGTGCACAGAAGCTGAATCTAAAGAGCGGAGGAGGGAATTAAGAATCCGGTTCACGCACACAAACATGCGGCTCTCTAGAGCGATACTTTGTAACTGCTCTGTCAGTGTTGTGCAGGGAGATAGAGGGAGAGAGAGAGAGAGAGAGAGAGAGTGAGAGAGAGAGAGAGAGAGAGAGAGAGAGAGAGAGAGAGAGAGAGAGAGAGAGAGAGAGAGAGAGAGAGAGAGAGAGAGAGAGAGAGAGAGAGAGAGAGAGGGAGAGAGGGAGTGGATGCCAAGGTTTCTGTCGATTATCTACCCTGGGAAAAGACAACGATGATACATGGCAATTACAAACATTCAGACACCCAAGACATGCTCAAAGCTCGGCTAATCTTTTATAAAGACCTCTCATTAGAAGCACAGCTAGTTTCTTCTTACAAACGAAAAGAATTACAGGTTACAGGTTATAAATCACTTAAAATTGTTAAATGTAACTGAAATGAGAACCAATACATTATCACTTTACCTCATTTTAATTTGTTTTACCTTATAAGAGTTCCAATAATACATTTAAAAATGATATATAATATGAATAATATTTTTTTATTATTTTGCATTCATATTACTACTTAAATTTTGTATTTATTTGTTTTTCTCTAATAATATATGCCTCAATTATAAAGTCTTGTTGTATATGGACTGCTAAAATATGCCTGTAAACAATCCCAGGCCATTACCTGAAATTAATATTTAGGATTTTCTACATTTTAAAATGACAAATTATATTAGTGGCATAACATTTTGAATAAAATCAGATTTTTATTGTTTAAAATGTTTTTTTTGTTTAAAATGTTGTAATTCTAGTTTTAAATTAATCCCAGATTTTTGCATACTGAACCTATGCTAATTCTGTGTTTCTTGTGTTCTTTCACACTTTTAATCTGACATAAAATAATCAACTTTTTATGTTCATTTATTTTTTTTCATTTGCTAATCAGTCATGTAATAAGCTGAACAACAGGCAGACAGATAATGTACTGACTGTACATTAGCATTGCTTATTAAACTGATATGTCAAATTATAATTTAAGTTCCACACAAGTGACAGACGGTTTGTTTGCTTATTTGAATCCCTAAATAAACTGACAGTATTTTTTGACATTGTATTTTTTGCATGAAATCACCTACAGACATGTCTAAATGCTCTTTGAAAACCAATTTCTTGTCTATTCTTTCATACATAATTACAGTTCCCTCCTGTAAAATAACATGGCAAGGTCACAGTAAACCCTGGATGAGGTGATGCGGGTGTAAGATGGGCTGCTGATCACAGAGGAAAGTATTACTGAATCATTTAGCCTAACATCTAATCCCTGCCAGTTCAGCTCCACAGTCTCCATCTGCATGATCACCTCGCTGCTGGTCATACTAGTGCGCTAACCGGCCGTGACCGAGAACATTTAGTCGGTTTGGTGGTTAAAATTTCTGTGTGGCGAAATCTCAACGGCTCTACGTTCTGTACATTAAACATCAAATTGTACATTCAACATCAAATAAGCTTTCGTTGCCAGTTATTGTAAAATAATTTTTACAAAATACTTGTATAAACAAGCTTTAAAAAAAACAACTCTTAAAAAATACTTTCTGATCACCTCAAAAATACTTTTAAAGTTTTATTTAACCAGAATATTCCTTTAACACACACCACCAAGTCCCTCTCAGTTTTTATATTTTTCATGGCCCGGCAGCAGTAAATCAATCCATTCATAAATTCATTGCGATGCAGAGGCTGAAATGACACGTACAAGCCCGCTATGTTTTTTCTCAGGTAATGATTCATACACAAATCCTCCATATGGTGAGGTGCAAATGTGTTTAAAAAGCATCGAGTAATGACATCGCAGGGCTGGTTAGGGACTGATAGCCGTTGTACTGAAATGGCAGATGTTCTGGTGATGGCAGGAGCTTTTATGTTGCATACAAAAGGTGTTTGATATAATGAGAGAAAAACAGAAATAGAGAACATGGAAAATGACAAAGTCAAACAGTGATTTTATGACTAACAAAGGAAAGAAATATGTAATGACGCTGGCAAGAAAGAAAGCAAACTATATATATATATATTTCTCTCACCGGGGGTGCGGCCAGCCAGCCGTACTTGTCTTCGGTGAGGTTCATGTCGCGATCGAAAGCATTGAGCTGCATGTAACGCAGGTGCTCCATGTCCACCAGGTTGAATTGTCGGCGAGCGTAATGGTAACTCTCGTTGTTGCCGACTCGTGGGAAATCTAGCCATTCTGGATGGCCGAACTCATTACCTACAAATAAACACAGAAGCAAAGATATTTATAGTTTCTTTTTTACATACGGAATTGATAAAAACTTCAACAAGATGAAGAAGCTAGTTATTGTTGACAGAGTAGGTCTATTCAGAATACAACGGCCCAGGTTTACTTCAATGTACCAGTGGGGCTTGCTATAGCCAGCATCAATGTGTTATAAACTTTAGCTTGTAGCTCACCCCCAACTGTTTCTACTACAGACATGAATGATTCCTAAAACCATGCGGCTGACCAAAGATGCAAGTGAAAGATCATTTTCACTTGACAGAAAATTATGTAACAAATCCCAAGCAATATCTATGGACAAGAATATGACTTGGGGGTAAAATCTTTTGGCTTGGGACCATAATCAACCAAATAGCAAATACGAACCCCCTAGCAACCACCTAGCAACACAGCATCCATCCAGTTTAAGGCTAGCATTGTGGTGAATTATGAAAACATGCAACCAAAAATCATAAATAATAAATAAAATAATATTGATTATATTTTTACAACACCTGGCAGGACAAGGAACCACAGAATGTTGAACATCTAGGTAGAACACCCTTGTAACCAGCTAGCCTTAGCAACACATGCAAATGAAATGCTAAATCATGAGGCTAGCATCATGCTAGCACCAAATCTGCATCCAAAATCGCTCCCTATTCCCTATATAGTGCACTGTATAGGGTGTCAGACACTTTGTAGTTCCCTATATTCATTGACTATTTTACCCACAATGCACTCTGATTTTAAGTGTACAACTGATGTACACTCGCTTACTCATTAAACACCTTCATTCTTGTTAACGGTTATTTTCTTCTTTCTAAACATTTTTACAAATGTAAAAGATCAAACACGTGCAGCAATGTTTTATTTTTAATTTAATAAGGATTTGTATTAAATATAATAAATAAACATAAGAGTAAATAAGTGTCACAAGCAGTTGTATTTGTTCTCTTTAGTACCAACTAATGCAATAAAGTGAGAAAACTAACTTTACCATTTTACATGCAATCCAAGCCACACAGATTTAATATAAGGTAAACGTTGTGTTTATGACTAATACGGTATTTACATAAATGTACGAAATCACACACTCATTTTCTCATCACTTCTTCCCCATATAGTGGACTCAAATGTCATTTACTATATAGGGGGATAGTGATAGAGTAAACGAGTGAGCGATTTCCGAGCATAATGCTAACAGCAAACGCAATTTCAATTTTTTCCAGAAAATATAGCTGATAAAATACATATACTGCACATATATTCACATATATTCAGGCATAACAGAAGCACCTTTTAATGGCTGGTAGAAATACAAAATTATGCAAGAGGGACATTTCACAGAAATTATATAAAAAGCACTCCAATAAAACACTCAAATACTCCAATTAAATGTTTTGTCAGCTTGACACTGTTAAGACGACTGCAATGACAAGCATAACCATCAGGCAGTTCTCTCATTTCTCCAAATAAACAAACAGCGCCTGTAATCTCGGATGTCAGCTTTCAATATCTAATTGATAATTTAGATATTTCCACATTTCAAAAGGCCACCTCTCAAAAGCCACCAGTTGTACATTATAAGATATTATTTGACAGCAGACTGTGAGCAATGAATAAAACTGGCCTCACCTCGAACCCGCAGTGAACATTCACTTCAAAGCCGCTGACTAAACACGCTTCCATTACTAAAGCCAGGAGAAGAGATCTATTCCCACAGCGTTTTTTATATTTATTTTCTAACAAACTAATGAATTCTCAATGAATTCACCGACCTACATTTGTAACTGAGAAAATACTGAAAACACAGAAGCATAATGAAACCGAAAGACAGATTTGAATAATGCATTATGCAACGTGAAATGGCCCTGTCTGATGGTTAAGTAAGAGGGAAAAGAAAGGATGGCCTGTTGATGGACTATTTTTTCATAAACTATTATAAAAAAATTAAAATCTGGTCAGATCAGCTTGAGTTTTTTTGTGGACACGATTGTCCTTACATCCTTCACACCCGCTTGGGGGTTTACGGAAGAGCTGGAGCTTATCTCAGCACCTTGGACCACAGGCAGGATCATCATAGACAGATCGCACTAAACGATATAATGATATAAATGATGTGTTTTACTACTATACAGGATAGACAAGCAGCTCTGATCATTAACATTCATATCACATAACTGTATGTGAGCCAGAACTGTGAAGACTCAACACAAACAACACAAAATCATGATTCTATTCCTAATATTTTCATTGCCACCATATACTTTTAAAAATAAAGGTGCTTCACAATGCCATAGAAGAACCATTTTTGGCTGAATGACTCCTTAAAGAACATTCAACATCAGCAAGACTTTTGTGTTTCACAATGGTAAACTATAAGAAAAGTTCTTTTAAAAAAACTTGAAAGGTTCTTTGGGAAACCAAAAATGGTTCTTTTAAGCCATTGCTGTGAAGACCTTTTGAAGCATCTTTATTTTTAAGAATGTAAAAAAAGCCTTCTCAATAAACTTCTGATGGTACACTTTCCACTAAGAAAAAACGGTTTCCCAAAAATACTTTTTTGCCAGTTTTCATAATTGGTGCCATTCCCATTTCAAAACATCAGTGATTGACAGCAAAAAACATTTATGTCAAATATATTTCTACGACAAGACAAAGAAGAAATTATCTATTGTGGCTCTGTTCACTTACCAGATGAAAAACCTGGTTATGATTTCTATACATGACTACATGATTTTGTCAGTAAATACCAAACAGGCCCAACAATCAAGGTCATGGGTTTGATTTCCAGGCTATACATGTAATCACAAAATGCGTACCATAAACGCATTGCAAGTCACTTTAACTTATAAAAATAAATGTGCTTTGAAAGGTTCTTCACAGTGATGCCATAGAAAAAAAAACATTTTGGTTCCACAAACAACTTCAAGGTTTTTAAAAGCACCATTTCCTTTTTCACCTTTTTATAGTCTAAAGCACGTGTTTGAGAGTGTTGAATGATATTTTCAAAGCATTAATGTAATATAGGGCAAACAGGCCTTTACTGTTACTCTCAGACCACAAAACACCCTCAAAACAACAGGCCTTTCACATGATCTCAACAGAAGCTCACAAACACAGCGTTTCTGTACATTCAAACACTTTCAGGGCACGATGATCTCACGGTGTCTGGAGCAGATGGCTGTGGAGATCACGGAGAATGAGGGAATATATCTGCAAGCCGAGCGTGAGCGGCAAAATAAAAAGCAAAGAGAGGGATGTGACAGTCTTGTCAAGCGGAGTGATGAGATAATGAATCCGTCATCATCCCGCACGACAACATCGTAAAACAACAGTCGGGTAATTGAATTCAGTGGAGGCGCTTTGACGAGCAGGAGAACAGAAGCAAAACAATAGTGATGAGGGACGATGTTATTCAGAGGGAAAAGGCAAAAGAAGAGAAACGGGAACAAAAACAGACGGACGTGTGGATGAGGTGAAATGGATGTGGAATGACAGCGCTTTCTATTGAAATAAATTAAGTAGCTGCGTCAAACCATAAACTAACGGGGATGGGAGGGTGCGAAACGTGTTGTAAGAACGCATCATCTGCACGCTGACTAATCCCTAGATACAGTCATGATTGAAATACTGAGAATATGGAAATCGGACGACAACCTGGGAATTCAGACAATAACAGGAGCAGCCAGAGGAATTTTCTCTCAGCGTCCCCTGAAGACATCATAACACCAGTGTGCAAACTTCTGTAAACTTAATAAAGTAAAAGTCAACTTTATGTGAATAAATAACACACATTCAATGCATGTTTATCTGTAGGATTTCCCCTGACAGGAAACACAACAGGAAATCTCGACACACATTTAGTAGCCAGATTTATATACTATAGATGAATCAACGTTACAAAATTTGTCAAGAAATGTCTGGGTCAACATTTTTTGGGTCAAAATAAAACCTGTATTTAGGATTATTTGTTTGAACACACTGTTGTACAGTCATTTTAAAACATTAGCGGAATAATAAAAAAGTATTAAAAGTAAAAAAATTGCAAAGTACAAAACAAGAGTTAAAAGGAACATTTTTTTGTATCTTGTATTTATAAAAATAACTTTTTATTAGACTAATATGATATGATATGACAGACATACTCAGACATTTCTTTGTAGGATTTAAATGTTTAAATTTAATATTTATACATTTTATATATATATTTTTATTTATTTATTTATTTTATATTATATATCTATATCTATATCTATATCTATATCTATATCTATATCTATCTATCTATCTATCTATCTATCTATCTATATATATATATATATTTACTTTTACTATATGTATTTATTTGGTTGTATTTAAAAAAACTAAGAATCTTATGAATACTTTTTAAAATAAAAAGTATTTTGATGAAAACTTTTGACAAGCTTTAGACAGAACAGAATAGAATATGAAACCCTATTGGTTCATTAAAAGGTGGTCCTTCAAAGAGTGTGATACCTTAAAGCCATAAACCTGTCTGAGCTGAAGTGTTGTATTATAACACGGGCCGCATGCTGGCGGCTGGCACATTCCCAAATCACTCACACATAGAGAAAGTCAAAGGCAGAGAGAAGAGTGTGTAATACAGTTAGAAGTGAAGCAGAAGGGGAAGGTAAAGCTTAGTGTTTGCTTCGTCATGGTGATGGGCTTCAAAGTCAGGGTTTGATTAAAAGTTGAACAGAGCTGAGAAATGGCCTGTGATACACGGCTATAAAGCCATGGGGAAGGTGAATATATACTGTACTGTAACTATTGTAATCGATCTCTGCAACAGCAAAATACTTCACAGTATGAGCTTAAGAGCCGTGGTGTATTCTGACTCTTCACCATCATTTCCAGAACTCTTCCTACTGCACTTTTGTACTGTACTATACTTCACTATAATATATTGGCTCATAGATGTACTTTATCATGATTAAACATAATTATCGACCAATCAGAATCAAGGACGGAAACTAATTGCTTTACAAAATGGCCACCTCATAAGATCAGATTGGACATTGCCTTCAAATCCTTTCTAAAACAAAACACTCCTCCCATCCCCTTGTTTCAGCAACGACCCTGCCTATATTATGACTTAAAATGTCAAAAACAACAGCAAAATAAAATGCATTCATAGCCTAAGGTCACATTCATTTTCGAGAAACTATTATTTCAAAGATTAGGACTTACAAAAAGTAATAAAAAAGGGTGACAAGTATTAATAAAGAGTCGCAACGTAAGAACATATTTAGTGAACTTGACAACTTATTATCAAGTACAGACAACAACGTCTCTTTATAATAAAACTGACGGCAGTCTTTCAGGCCTGCAGGTCTTTTAATTTACGACGCCAGCGCAGCTGAAAGCTGCCCTTGAGACGAGGTCGTCCGGAAAAGCCGAGCTGCCATTAGCATATGCAAACACAGCGCTAGATGAGATGATGCTTTAAAATGTGATTCAGGATTAAATCTCCCATGACCTATAGCTGAATCACATACACACTCGCTAACAGAGACCAATCAGTTTAGTATCTGCCCCTTCCATCTAACACAAACACAAAACACATTTAGAGCTAAAGGCAAGCAGATTCTAATAGCTAAAGTGGGATGCAGTTAACATTTAATACATCTATAAAGACAATGCAGTTACTTCTGTCTGTATGATGACCCTATGGAATCACAGGCTCACAGTCATTTGTTTAGGAACTAATTTCATTTCATGTTTTGCACAGACCTGTTTGTTACTCATCTTGTTACATTAATACAATTATCTAAGAAAGCAACCTTTTTAATTTATATAGATTTCTATAGTAGCAAGTCATAGTAATGTGTAAAATCTCCACTGAAATGAAGGTCATGGTAATAATAGCAACAAGAATAGATTTCAACATGCATTATTAGGATGGCAATATGCCCAGATGGTCTTAAGGGTGAACTTGACATTTGTCCTGGTCACAATTTAATCAGTTGCTGTTGGATAATGTCCCATTCCAATTTTATCTCTTTGAATATCTTGTTTTATTCAGAAATATGTCATATTACAGTGAAAGTAAAATGGGTCGCGAATTACATTTTATGTTCCAGGTACAATTTCTTTAAGTTTGTAAAAAAAATCCTAACTGACATAGGAGGATTTTTATGGAGGTCACAAAATAATTACTGTAACTGTCAATAGAGAAACTAAAAACTGCAATTTCGGAACAATCAATTTTTAAAACTTTATTAGCAGAAAGACTGAGCAAACTTGTGTTAGTCTGAACTTTATCCAATTTTTGCAAAACTGAGACACATCTTTACCATCACTTGTCATTACCATAACAACAGAAATCTACAGCATCATACACTACACCTATCATCATGCCATTACCATAATAAACAACACCAAAAATCTATTTCGACATACATTACCCTTACCATCATTAACATAATACACACAATCTACACCATTATAGATCATACTTACGGTCTACACTATACCATAATACACAATGACAAAAATCTACACCATCATACATTATACTTATCATCACATCATTACCGTAATACACAAACAATCCAAACCATCATACATCATACAACTTTTTTTATTACATTTATATCAACGAGTAAAACAGGCCAAGTCGTTTAATCTTATGAACGTGAACTTCACAAAAGCCTTCAGAAGTTTTGCTGTTCAGTAGTGCAGTTTGAACGCTCAGTGCTTCTGAAGGTGATCCAAAAGTTTTCTCCATCTCTAAAAGTCGGCCGCGCATTCATCTAGGTCTCCACCTGCTGATTTAATGATGAAACCAGCGAGCCGTTTCATTACTGCCTCGTGACTGTATTATAATGTGCTCATCTTCTGCATTGCAAACATGGCCGCATTCTTTCCGTGGCCTTTTGGCTCGTGACTCGCTCTTGCCGCTGGAGAGTAAATAGGTGGTTTTGCCGAGTTGAGGTCAGCTCAAATTGATTTGCTTGCTCAAACAATTTGTTCTTGCTTTGCAGTGGCTAAATGACTCCACGGCCATTGATCCACTGACATGACGTGCCGTACTGTGTTTGCCATTTTTTTCCCATTTGCTCTGGCCTACAGTGTTACCTTCATTTTACACACCACTCGATATCCGATGGAAATTTAAACCCTTTGATTCATTAATTATTAAATAACAACGGGAAAGAAAATGTAGATTTTTCTTTGTATTGTGCAAGAACATAATCTGAGGTGCTTCAGGATGCATTACACACACACTATATATCAGTATATCTACTTTCATCAGCAAATTTAGATGTACAGTATGTAGCAAAACTACATATTGTATTATATGTCATACAACACAATCATATAAGAGGAATATTGCCCTCTTAAACCTTACATTTCTCCAATTAAAATGGAGTGAATTCCAGTAATCCTTAAAAATTTAGTTATGTCATGACAGCAGAAGCAACATGTACTCTTCAACAACTATTTCAAAACATTAGATATCGCTATCCAACTATGTTTTCTCACAAGCATGACTGCATACTTCAAACACTTCTAGCCTCTGGCTTTTAGAAGCTCGTGTGAAGAATATATATTTAGCTGGAGCACAACACCATTAGACAGGTAATTTCACCCAACAGAGAAAAGCTTTTACAGATATGCTATAGTCGAGGAGCAGAAAGTATTTACATCAAGCAAGCCGTATTCATAGCTGTCATTACCGTTAGTGGTATTGGCAGTTGAACTGCTGCAGTAAACAATAACAGCCCTCCTGTGTGCATGATGTCTGAATCGGCCCATATGCTCACCAGCACAATGCTTATTTGTGGGGTTTGGGCAGCGTGTGCGACATTAATAAACCATTGGCTGGAAATCTGCCTGGATGGTCTCGGTTAAATCGAAAGGGGGTTTATTGAAATGAAGCAGTGGGTGGTCAGCAGGTGGGGCTAGGACACTGTTGGGTCTGACAACATTCATACCAATTCATATAAGACAAAAATCTTCAAATTAGGTTATGATATAAAAAGCAAAGATTACAATCTCTGAAGAAGTGCGTTTTTGTTTCAATTTTCTCATTTTACCCTAAATGAAGGACAATGCTTTATACAATTTTCATCACAACAGAACATAAAAGTATGTCCACTGAAATCTACAGTGTTTCATTATATCACAATGTAGTATTTCATATTTACTATATTGGAAATAACAACAAACCTGTACCACATCTCAGGTGTAAGTAAGGAAAGCAAAGCATCATTTTAAAAGAAGCCTTAAAGGGATAGTTTACCCAAAAATAAAAACTCTTTAATCATTTATTTACCCACATGTCATTCCAAACTTGTAAGTCTTTCTTTCTTCTGCAGAACAGAAACGAAGTTATTTTGAAGAATGTTGGTAACCAAACAATATTGACCCTCATTGACTTCCACTGTATGCACACAAAACCACTAAGACATTTCTCAAAATATCTTCTTTTGTGTTCCACAGATGTAGTAAAGTCATATAAGGGTTTAAATGACATGAAGGTGAATAAATGATGACAAAACTTCACAAAAAAATGTAACCCACCCTTATGTTGTTGCAAACCTGTATGACTTTCTTGTGTAGAAAAATAAAACTCATCATGCTCAGTAACTTTTACTTTGGACAATGGACTAATAAACAGCGACTGAGACTGAATGTTGTCCTAACAAAAGCTCATACAGTTTTGGAAAAATGTCCAAAACATTAATTCTTGGATGAACTATCCCTTTAAGGCACAGAGGAGAGAGTAACAAAAAAAGAAAATATTAACAGGGTAAATCCAAATGTCAACTAGTTTTCTACATCAGTGTATCTACAAGGACTCACCAATGAAGTTTAGGTATCCCTCGCCTCCCAAGCCGTGGGTGAGAAGTCGGATCATCTTGTGAAGTTGTATGCCCCGATCAATAACTGCGTTCATGGGAATCATAGAGCTCATGCTAGTGTACATCTCCTTGTCCATCAACCAGAAGGCCAGCGTCTTGTCTCCCACCAGAGCCTGAATCAGCAGATAAACTACGTCAGCGAGTGTTTGCTGCTAGATGAATAGCTTTTGATTGGTTCCTCTTGTTATAGAGTATAAAATAGGGGATTTATAAAGTCTACTGTTAACCTTTAATTTAATGTAAACATCATAAGAAACTTTAACAACAATACTTGTCTGATTGTAATGATCTGAAAGTGTTAATTAGTATGGAAGGTGTCTAGTATTTTCTAGTATTTGGTAGATAATAATGTTTAATACTAATTGCTTTGAGGATAGATAAGAGTTTGCAACAATGGCTGTATAATGAACTGTTAAGTAAAAAAATATTTGTCAAAAAAACATCTAGAGTGTTCTGGTGATTGTTTACTCGCAACACACATGGTAATAATTATTTTAATAAAAATGCATGCACAAACTTTTTTTATCTATAGAAATAAAGCAGGATATGATAGAAAGATAAACGTCAAACACAACTGGAAAATGTTGCATGCCGGATTCGAACATATGTCGTCCACATGAGCATCACAGGCTCATGCAAGGCTTCAAAAACCATGAACATTTTAACACTAGTTAAACACAATCTACGCTCTTTTGGATGTGTACGTTTGATAGAACCCTTCGTTTTCTTAAAGTAAAACTTTCAATATCAAAAGCAAGGTTTTACTAGTTTTAGCACATTTCAACTTGGATTTACTCAAGTGTCTCGTATTGAGTGGTTTAAATCATTATTCTCAGACCTTGGAAGTGTCACAAAAAGACACCAACAAAGTTGGAGTTGAATGATAATGTGTACAAACAGAATAGATGTGTTGATTACTCATTTCACTGTGGACCCAAGAGAACCACAACCTGTGGTGACACCAATTTCCAATTCCAATGACACATTGATTACATTTTCCTTTACCGCGGTCAGAATAGAGACGAGTGGTGCGGCATTACCTGATCGTGGCTCTCGGCGTAAGCGATGCATTTCTCCCCATACCGCCTGTTGGTCATGGTGAACACAATGTTTCCCATGTTCCAATCTTCATCCTTGAATTCCTTCAGGATCTGAAAATACATGTGAAGGGATGAATAAATGAAATGTTCAGGAAAACAAGTGAACAGCCTTTCCGACATCAAGACTTTTGATCAAAATGTCTGTCTTGACCAGATACGGCATTAACCCTCAACGTCAGTATTATCATAATTATCGTGAATGGAAAGAGTTACCTGCAAACACATATCCTTACACTTTCTCACCACATTTTATCAGCGCACAACTTCAAGCTCCACTTCTCACCTTCAGATATGTGACAGCACTCGCAGCTCAGCCCGTTACGCCGGAAAAATTCGTCGGGAATAGAATAGATACGCACGGCTCGAGAAGTTAGAAAAGCACACGGAAAAGTACAAACTGTGCATCTGAGGACCCACTTCATGCGGATGAAACTCGTTCATTTGGCGTAACAGACATGTTATTGAAATCTCCAGTTTGACAAAAAAAACCCCAGATGTTTAATTATTCATCTTATTAAAGAAAAGAGATACAGTTGCTGGTGTTAGTTGTACTGTAAGTTTTACACATCTGCAACTTTCCAGAGGAAAACATGTTTTTTAATCGCTCACATCAGTCAGGGCGATCTCTGTTAGCGTTACGTGTCTTTACCTCACACACACACGTTCCTCGCGGGCCGCTGTGTAGCAGAAGTGCTGCTATCTGACTGACAGGGGCTGGGGAAGCCCGACAGGCCGGCATGAGTTGGGTTAGATTGGGTCTGACAGGTGACTGACACATAGGAAAACCTTTATATTAGCCCACAGCCAAACAATCAATGAAAAGACAAAAAAAAAAGACAGAGGTTTTGTAACAGTCAGTAGCACTGCAGTGAGGAGTTTGGTAGGACGAGGACTAAAAGCCATTGCTCTGAATTTTCAACCGACTTATCTTTCGGGGTTTGTTGTGAGGAATGCTGTCTGGCTTGGCGTGAGACCATCACATATAGTTCATAATATTATATTACATCATTAGATAATATTATATATAGAATACAATTATAATACACCACCAAAAATAATACATAAAAATATTTTCATTTACCGCTAATGTTGAAAACTAAATTAAAAATCATTACATAAAAACGGTAAATTACCCTGCTTTTCGATTTGAACAACAGTTTGCCAGTATTAAATTTACAGTTTAATACTGTAAATAATAAAATAATAATTATGCTACTGTAATAATACAGTGTCTCTTCCATTTTGTTCCATTTGTGCGACATCACCGCCCATGTAATTATGTGACATCTATGGTGTCTGGTAATCATTGGCTGTGTTCTGAAAGGTCTGTGGTGGAAGAGATCAAAGTTGAAATTCATTGAGTGTCTTATATCTGTGCCCAGCATGAAACCCTGCACTGAAGGTAAGGGTGCTTACAGATGAGAGAAAGCCCAGACACGGCATCAAACAAAACCAACATTTATTTAGAGAGACAAAATTGGGTTAATTTCAGTTTAGTGGAAATATGTGACCCAGTCTGTGAAAACGAGGCTAAACTCTCAAAATCAAATTATGAGATAACGAGCATCAAGGTTTGATTTCGCCTATAAATATCACTATGATTTCAATCTTTGAAATGTTATTACTAAGTCAATATTAAAGTTATCAAGGTTATATTTGCACAGAATGTTCTTTACATTATGAAGGATGATTTTATGTATAGAACAGTGAATCACAAAGCTTCAGCTGGGTTTTTACAGACAGGGTCACATATGGCATTATATGGCATATGGCCATATATTTAATTTTCAAATACTTCTGAAACAACTAGGTCTGTCATTCCCATTCATCAATGGATCTGCAGTGTTCCTGTAGCGTTTAAGCAAGTGCCAAACAAACAAGAGCTCAGTTATGGACTATTCCATCATTAAAGAGATGATATTAAAGAATGAAAAACATAAGTGTCAAACTGCACTAGGGGTGTGAATTGGCACTGGTTTCACGATTCAATTCGATTACGATTATCATGTCAAAGATTCGATTCAATTCGATTTCACGATGCATCACGATGCATTGGTAAAATTCACAAGATCAACTCATTTCTCATTGGTAAAAATCATGGTAAAATTTGTAGGTGCATTTTTTTAATATTCGTGTCTGTGTTTCGCCTCCTTCCGCCATTTTAAACTCGCATGTCTGACACGCGTATATGCGAATGACGTCATAGGCTATAATCGATTAAGGTCTATTACTGCATCGATGCAGAATCGTCCACGTCCGCATCGCGATGCATCGATGCAACAATTAATTTCAACACCCCTAAACTGCACTGTATGTTAAATAGGGATAGTT
This sequence comes from Beaufortia kweichowensis, assembly GCA_019155185.1. Classification (NCBI taxonomy): domain Eukaryota; kingdom Metazoa; phylum Chordata; class Actinopteri; order Cypriniformes; family Gastromyzontidae; genus Beaufortia; species Beaufortia kweichowensis. The sequence goes on from CM032811.1 coordinate 4,881,464, forward strand.
CCCCCAAAAATAAAAATGATGTCATCATTTACATACCCTCACTTTCTTTCTTTAGTGCAACACAACAGAAGACATTTAAAAAAAGTTTTAGTGATTTTGCATCCACACAATGGAAGTCAATGTTATTTGGCTACCAAAATTTCTTCTGTCAGAAGAAAGTAATACAACTTTAAAATGACAGTGAGAATAAACGAGAAAAGACTTAAATTTTTGGTTGAATTATCCCTTTCATTTTGCAGTGTTAATGTATATAAATAAACTAAAAGACAGCCGTCTTGCATAAACCACCAAAACCGAAAGACCAGAGTAAAAAGCATTAATGAAGAGGATTCGGTAGCCGTCTTGAGCAAAGGATGAAAAACCCAGACATTTCTAAATGTGCCTGCACACACCCACGCAGCTCATATTTTGCACGTCTGAGCCATTTCTTTAACTTAGACCTAGAATAAAGATTACCCTGCATACAGATCGGCTCTTTCTACCATTACACACAACTGAACCCTTGGCCCAAACCGTCTGATAGCTCAGGGCTGCATAGTATTAAAGACAAAATATAGACATTGGATTGGTAAGGCAATCGAGTGCAATTAACCAAATGAAAGAGGATGGATCCCAAACTGCAGCACACTGAGAAATGTAACCCTTAATGACTGCAAAGTGCAATAGGCCAAATGGGAAACGGTCTTCCCCTCAATTATCATCTGACAGTTTAATTTCTGTCTGATTCTGAATCCTATTGCTCTTTCCAGTGAGTGAGAAACTCTCTCATGACCTCCGCTATTGACAGAGAGAGAAACTGAAATGATTTGATGTTATACACGATCGCAAAGCAACAAAAAAGGGGAAAGGAACTCCAGCGTGAAAATATGAGTCATTGTGAGGCATGCGAATCTGGGTCGCATCGGCATAAATGCATTTTCTGCAGTGGTTTTACTGGTATATACAGCACCAGTCAAAAATTAGCAAACACTTACTCAAGTGTTGTTTAGATTTTTCCACATTTTAGAATAAAGTCATCAAAATCATGAAATAACACAATTGAACACTATGTTATATTTGATTATCTTCAAAAGTAGTCACACTTTTTCTACACCACTGAAGATTTCCATCCAAGTAATCCCTCACAAAAAATGTTTTATTAAAATTTTAGTTTCTAAAGCCCTATTCGGACGGGATTAGTTTTACATGGGTAGGTGGGGGTAAAGTAATTTTACCTCAGGACATCTGTAATATTAATGGCCAATTCGCACGGGACAAGACATCTCAGTAAAACTAGCAGAAGTGGGAGGGTTAACTCGCTTTACGCACCACCTCCTTGTCGTCATGTGCGTATGACGTTGCTTCCTGTTATCAAGTGTGCAAACACACAACATGGCGCCAACAAGAAAAACGCGAAACTGGAGCAGGGAGGAAACGCTGTGTTTAATCTCGGTTTGGGGAGAACGTCGGTTTCAGAGGCAGTTTGAGACCATGGTGCATAATCACACTATTTGGGAACATATCTATCGAGAAGTTGTAAGTAAATGTCCCAAAGTTAATAGACACTTACCTAGAGCTAAAAGAAGTTTTGTGCCTCTAATAAGTGCTTTTGATCTTCTTTTTGCTTTAAATGGTATGCGGAAAACACTGGAGGTTTGCCACAGAGTTGTCTCACCACCTACAACGCAACCGAGTGCTTATTCAAGCGCCTCCATGCTTGCAAAACGCGCCAAAAACTACTTTTAAACAGGAAATGACGGAATTTTACCGTACATTTTTACAGCGAGTCTATTCGAACGGGATTAGTATTACCTGAGGTCATTTTTCCAGACCTTTTTACAGAAGGTAAAAGTCGCCGTAATCTTTACTGACATTGTCCGTAATGATTACCGAGATGGCACATTCGGAAGGGACTAAAATCACAGAGAAGCTCTGGTAATAATTACTTTACCCCCACCTCCCCATGTAAAACTAATCCCGTCCGAATAGGGCTTAATTAAAGAAATGAATATGTTGGCACAATAATAAAAAAAATGGAAAAGATGGATGAGGAGCGTAGATGTGCGACTTCCCTGAGAACTAAATCTATAAACTTATGAAACGATCTAGCAGTTGAGTTACACGAACTTCATTTCTCAAGAAAAGTTTTTCCCAACCTTGTTTCTGCCAGACACCTGTAACAGTATAAACTTTTCTATCTTCCAGTCAAACGCACCTGATGTAATTTATCAGCCCCGACAGTAAACTTCAGACAAGGAAGAAAAAGTTCGAGAATTACTGCTATAAACTTTTACGGTTTTAAAGCACTTTTCTGACCTTCTGAACTTTAACAATCTGCGGTCACTATGAAGTGCCATTTGATGGAAAAGATCAAAAGTGTTTCAGCATACAGGTTTATAACAAGATTTTTTTTATTAGGTGAACTGTTTCGTTTAACAAATCTTTAAATCAGAATCAAACATACTTGAATGACGGATACATCACACAGAGGTGACCTCAAACCAAAATCTGGTTTAAGTTATATTTGTACGTTTAGCCGGGAAACACGGCCGAACTTCTCTCTCGCCGTTCTCGTCCTTGTGAGAGAGCAGCATATAAGACCTTCTTCACTAAACTCTAATTGTTTCCATTACATTTCAATTTGTTGGACTTGGGCAGAAGGGCACTGGCTAAATTAAAGGGCTTTTGTTATGCTATCCATTGGAAGCGACAGCGTTTTGGAGTGGTAATCAGATACAATCAGGCAAACTTGTGCCGCACGCCTTATCTGCTTCTCTTATTAGGACATCTTAATTTCTCAAAGGCTCTGAGACGCAGTCTGCTTGAAACAGCCGGCTCAGAGGTCGGATTAATCAGACAGGTTGGGTGACGCTGGAAGCGCAGCTGAGATGTGTGCGTGAATGAGAATGTGTATGAGGATGAATCAGACAAAAAGTTTTTAATCAAAGGTTTTCATCATAGTGATAGCTCAGGTGTCAATATTTGGTGGTTTAAATACCCATGTGAGGTCTCTATTGAAGTTTATAAAGCATTATTCTTTTTTTTAAAGCATCATTTTTCCATTTGGTAAAGGTAAGTGCTGTTTTCAAAATTATCATGTCCATATTTATTATAAATGAAATAAATAAAAATGTAAATAAAATAACTATTGTATGTTATTTGAGGAGTCATCTCTTCTCCATTTGTTGGGTATTATTGCTTCTGGCTTGTGTATTTTAATTCACAGAAATCCTAGAAAGTTTGTTGCCTCTCAATAACTCTTTTTGTCACATCCATAACTCAAGTATATTTACATTTTTTAAAATAGATAACTTGTGCATATACTGATATTTTTGGATGTCTGAAGTCTATCAGCAGGGCTTTAGTAAAATATAAGCAGATGGTTGATGAGTTTCGACCGAACATCCGTTGATGTTCATCCATTCATTTTCTGTATTTTTTTACCTGTCCACACCAGAAACAATAACTATAATGATAACCATATTAGTGTCCAAACCAACAGATGAAAACAGTTGCACATTTTAAATGCACTAGCCCTTTAAATTAGAATAGATTTTGATTGGCTGTCAATGTTCTATTATCGAATATTATTGAATATTATCTTCATAGTCATAGTTACTGTTTTTAGTGTGAACCAAATAATACTGTTACAGTAATAAGAATCGCCGGTGTGTGATTGATGCATTACTAATAAATAATGAAGATTTAAAGGAAAAAATGTACTTAATTTACATTTAAAATTGTTTTTGTGAGACTGTCAACTTTCAGCAGGTTCAGTTTGATGCATCTTGAGAATTGGCTGAAATTTCTGACAGATCTATTAGCAAGGGAACCTTCTCAGATTTCTTTCAGATTTCAGAAATACATTTGCACAAACACTGTACATAAACATGAGTCCTGCACACACACACACACACAACAGAACAGCTCGTCTCCACGCACTCTTTATCTTTCTCAACACAAAGTCATCCGAGAGTTCTTGAAGAGCGGTCTCATCGGTACCCAAATGCAGAACGAAATCGATAGCGGTGTCGGATGAAAAGCCCCAAATAAATACTGCATGCTGAGCAACATTGTATGAAAAAGAAAATGTTATAAAAGCAGCAGGCGGCCTTAATGCCGTTCTAAACACTGATCCTGAGTCAGTGAAGTGGACATTTTTGTGCGCGGAGAGCTGAATAAACCTGGTGGAGCGGAGCTGCATGGGGGTCATCGGGGGCAGAGAAAAATCGCACGGCCCAATGCTGCCAGTCTTGTAAAGAGCTTTGTATCGCGGGCAGCCTTGTTTAGCAATGCATGCCGATACTCTGTGGAGACCACTCGCAGCGCATGAGGCACAAAAACTTTTTCCGCTTCTTTATTTATGGGATTTTTGCCTTTACTGTACAGGACAGTTGAAACAATAAGATGGATAGAAAAGTTAACAAATATAAGACTCCTAGGAATAAATTCAATAATACAAGTCATTCCATTTCAACGAGAGAATGAGAGTTTTGTAGGTCCATAAATGGAAAGATGAAAAGCATTGCCATATGGGACACCCCAGCAGCCCCAAATATCCAAAGGGCCCTGACATTACAGCCATTTAAACCTTTAAGAGCCAATTACATTATGGTAAATATAACCGTCTCGGGTGATGTCTGAACTCATACCTAGCAACATATTTACCATACACTTTTGCAGACTTTATGAAAACCCACAAAATCAGAATAGGGTGAAACAATTTCTAATGTAATTGAATACTGACTCTATGAGTATCTATGAAATCACTTCAACATTTTCAAAAACACATTTAGGGTGTTATGATATATTTATATAAATAATTAAATATATAAAGACAAAGACAAAATTAGCACTGTAAATATGGTGTAAATGTAAATACTGTGTATATAAGAATATAGTGCAAATAGAATATAGAGAATATCAAATATTGTTGAAAATTAAGATTAATGTACCAAAAAGCTGGTACAAGTACACAATTTCACTCCACCTTTACGTCTCACAAGCAGCGCAAAACCTGTCAATATTAAAATGGCAACAGCAAGCATGGAACGAGACACAAGAGCAGATAAACTGTAATATTGGGATGGTTTGGTTTTCAGAAAACAGATACCAAACAAAATATCATTATTTGCAAGGTGTGCAAAAGACAATAGCAACAAAGGCGATAGCACAAACAATCTCCTTCATCACTTTAAACAACATTTACATGTGTTCATTTTTTATTAGAAATGGTCACTAGGTCTATACTGGGTCAATAAAATCACTTTTTGAATTATTGTAGAGAAACAGAAAAAAAAAATGAATTAGCAGAACATCTAAAATCCTCAATTCATTCCGTCTATCCTCTACAAAGTCCTTTAGAAAAAACATGAGATGACTGAGATGTCACATAAGAAATGGCTACAAAAAACTCCAAAATTAAACCACGCTTTTAGTTTCAGACCAAGTTTTAATGATCAAGACAAGCCTGATAGATGTGTTTGCTTTATGTTATGCCAAGAACACAAAAGAGTCATAAAATCTGGGCATATATCCATAATGAGAAGAACTTGATTAATATGCACACTCACATAACCAACACAGAACAAAGACATTCTTTAAATGAACTCCCAGAAAAAAACCCTAATGAAGAAAATCGATTGAAGAATTGCCCATAAATTCTACTTTTAATTAGGCTGAAAAACATGACCAAAGGTATGGAGTCGTCCTATCTCCTGAGAGCGCGGCGCTATTAATACAAATCTGCCTAAAACAGATCTGTGCTGTTTATCTGATCCAGCGGTTGTCGGTCTAGTATGTACAGACAGATTTGGAGCAGGATCCAGATACAGTTTCTTCAAATCTAATTCCCCCGAGAAAAAGACAGAAACATGTTCCGCTTCTGAATTACAAACAGGACAAGTGTGTGATGAATGAGACATTTAGTATGATATAGCTCAAACAAACTGGCACGATCCCAGGGGAACATGTTGAAATGTGGGGAAAGTGAAGTGAGTTGTCAGTTGTACTTACAGTAGGACCGTGATCTGATGTGGGACGGATGTTGTGTGATGCACAGATGGAAGGAAATTGCATTGGATGTATTCGAGTTACTTGCATATTCTGTTTCCTGTTAAAGGAAAACACACTCACCTGAATCCATTTGTCAGGAATGGCCATGGCGAGGCGGTAGTCGAAACCGAGACCTCCCTCCTGGATGGGACGGCACATAGCAGGCATACCGGATACATCCTTAAAACACATGTAGGTATTTGGATGAAAACACACAAATCATGTTACAAAGCATTAAAAAGCATTCAAATTAATCTGATCGCACTATTTTATGAAATGGCATATTTTGCATGAAGTCACACGATGTGAACCACAAAAAATGTGTGATTATTAGAAAAAAGCAAAGAAGAAGGTCCTTGTCTAACCCCACCCACAAAAACCCATTAATGAGATTGTACTTTTTCATACAATTTTTTTTTCTATTTTTTGGCCAATTAATCATACTGAAAATACAGATGTAGGGAGACAGAGAGAGATAGTTTGTAAACATTGTGACTCTTAACACAAAATTTAAAATGGGTGCTGAATATTTCATGACATGATATATGTAGATTAGACACAATATCACGATTATTGCCAATGATGTAATATTGTGACACCGCTTGTTACAACCAATCAAAAATTGTGTTTCCTAGTACTTACAATTAAGTCATTGAGGAAATTTATGACAAATTACCCATGACGCACTGCTATTCTGGTGTGCGAACCACTTAAACTGGATAAGATTGATGAAATGGTTAGTGAAAATGCAAGTTTGTACACCAATATTCTGTGTGTAAAGTATGTGTAAACACATGACATACTGTATTACACTGACATGACAGATGACTTTAATCCTATTAACTTTTCTTGTGTCCGTCACTGTCCGCTCTTTAGTACACTCTCATATCCAATAAATCCCCAGAAATTTTGCTTAAATTTTTTTTTAAATATTTGTCAACGTATGATATCAAAAAACCTTTTGAGATTATGTACAGGAATTACAAACTGAAAGTTTATCTGCAGTAGACTTGCATGAATAACATGAATACAGCTTGAATAACATATTTCTCTTTAAAAGAACAACAAACAAAATATGAGCCCTCCAGAATGTCTTGAGAGATGAGAACTCATTTTCTGTGGTAATTAACATGCCACAGATGCGCTGAAGTTGTATTAAATCCAGAACATTATTTTGACTTGAAAAGCAGGTCAACCAGCAGCATCTTTCAGGCTTGCTGGTTAAGCTAGTTAAGAAACCAGATGGGTCGCTAACTTACCAACAACACAGTATGTGGTCTGATTGGACGAGAGACGGTTAATACTGGAACAGCACTGGGAAACTTTACTCCACTATTGAAACTACATCACGACACACATACTATGTCTCTCTTTTACATGTCCTGCCTTATTGTTACTCCGTTAACTTTTTAGAAACCGTCCATGCTGTTAAAAATACTTTTTCATTTGCTGGAAGCGTAAAAACCTGCTGACATCAGCTTTAGAGTATTATACTGTTATACTTTAAACTTGACTTGTCTTGAGTACATCTAACATGATGTTCTTGAACTAAAAACAAAGGTTTGGATGTGTCTAAGCTACTACGGTATCTAAGAAAGTAGTTCAAAACATAAGATGGTTTACAAGACACTTTTTGGTTTTTCCTTGTACTTTATTTGCTTGTGATGTTCCCTCAAGTTTGATTAAAGCATCAAAATATCAGAAGTACAAAATGAAGGAAACTACATTTTTGCATTTGGCAGATACTTTTATCCAAAGCGACGTATTATTTCTAAGTATGTGCATGCCCTAACCACTGAGCTACAGAAAACTAAAGTTGCTTAAGGCATTTATTTGATACAATTACTTAGTAAAAGGGCACACTAGAGCTTATCAGGGATATGAGTTTTATTCTAATACACAATAATATATTTTAATATATTCCAATATACAAAATGCAGGAAAAACAAAAAGCTCAGAGGAAATAAAGCACACACTGACAACAATCAGTTATTAATATTTTGTTGTTCCTCTTGTTTTTGACTACAGCAATACTTCTCCTGGGCCTTGACCTGAGTACGCTTTTAATAACATATTCGAATAAAGCGTGTTGTCAATTTCAATTTTCCAAAGTTGTACATCACTTTTGGCCATTACTGTATGCAGCACACTACATTACAATACAGTACAGTACTAATATCAATCTTTCTGCTAATGCAAAAATAAAACCACAGCAGTTCAAGTTTGGATATATTTGTACATTTTCCTGCTATTTAATCCATTTCCTGCAATGTAAGCAAACTCTATTATTCACAGTCTAGCTCCATCAATGAAGCTCATAAAAGAGAATGAGATGATATCTCTTGTGTGCGCTGTCCACTAATTACAAAACACTGAAGAAAGTAAGTAAAAAGTAAGTGGTGTCATTAATCACGGCTGTAGACAGTAATACATTAACACTGAGTGCTAATTTAATGCACTGTGTCCCTTTGACTCTAGAGGTTCATTTTGTCTTTGTGGAGATGGAATACATTGTCGCTGTTGACAAGACTAAGGTCATTGAGCCATGACTAGAGGTACTCTGGTCATTTTGAAAGATACTGGCACATATTCAACAGCAACATGTTTAACAGATCCTTGTACTTTAAGCAACAATCTGTAACTTTTACCTCTACCTCTAACTTTTATCTCTCATAAAAATGCAGGTTACTGTATGTACAGTAAAAAATAAGCAAGTTCAATAAAGGTGTGTGTGGATTTTACACCATCTGATTTATGGGTGGGTTATGGTTAAGGATATAGGTGGGGATTGGGTCACAACTTTATATGTTTGTCAGGATTGTTGTTTCAGGAACATGTCTTACTCAGCTAAATCACAATCCCATAAAGCTTCTGTAAGCTGTAGCCTCTGTTAACAACCACCAATACAAAGAATAACAGAAACTGAACCCTCATAAGTCCTGTTATATGAACTGCTGAGCTAACAGTTTATTTAAAGTTGCTTTTCAACTTCAGGCACTTTTATGTCACTGGAGTCGATTTTTAATAAAGCAAAGTTTTGTTTCTTTTTGTCATACAGTATGATGGCCACATGACTTAAAACCTAAAACATTACAGATTATTTTCCCAAACATTTACAAATATTTTTGCTTCTTTTATGGTAACTTAAGACTTAAATATTCCAGCCCTAGATCTTGTAATTGTGAAATATGAAAACAAATTATACAAATATTATTATTATTAATAATAATGAATCATCCAGATAACATTGCAGAATACTGTGACAGTGTATATAGACTTTAGACATATAAACCTGAATTTAAGTGAATATATGCAAACCTTTGTTATGTCGTACTAAATAGTGCCAACCTAAATATTTTTCTAATTTCTTATTTTTCATAAAGATGTCATAAATCAGGCTGTAAAAGGTGTATATAAACTTATAGTATGACTCCAACAATTACTTGAAAAATAATATATATATGTCATATTACACTGCATTACATTATATTCTATTATATATTGCTCCAATAGTTTTGTGTTAAAATGTTGGTGTACTTGGTTGCCAAGATGACAGTTACAGTGAAGAGCATTACTGTGCTGAAATACAATGTGTGAAAATACTTATTAGTCTTTAACAAATTAGTGTAAAAACACTAAAACTGCCTATAAAACACACCATATTCTACATTGCCAGCAGCATCCAGCTTCAGTGAAAAGCATTTGTGAAGACAACACACGACTCACCTCTGCAATTGTAATGCAGTCAGGATAAAGGGTGTGTAAAATATGGTTTGATAACATGAGGTAAACCAGCGAGTCTTCATCAACTTGCAGTCCAAAGTATTCAGCATAATCTCCTGAAAATCCCGTTCCTGGGTATCAGATAACATGCGAAGCAAATCAGACAGATTTTTAGTGGGTCTTATTTCATGTTTCATTAATCATAGAAGGTAAGACATGTTTTGTAAAATCTACCAAAACTGTTTTATCTGCTTAATTCATCCATTTATAAAACGTTGCATAACTTAAAGCGGTTTCTTTTTCATCAATACATTTTCCTACATGTGTCACAATAAAAGCCAGTGACATTTACAGTAGTTGATGTACAGTAATAACTTCACATCAAGTGTTTAAGTTGTCATGCAGTACATAAACATACCAATTCCATGATGATGGTAAAGCATAGACGTCACCCCATCGAACCTGAAGCCATCGAATCTGTATTCCTCCATCCACCAGCGCAGGTTTGACAGGAGGAAACGCATCACCTCCCAACTACAAACACACACACAGATGCAATTATTATTCTGATGCTGAATCCATATCTGAATAAAAATGCAAGCTTTCAGTTTTGCATTTCAGTAATAGGATTAGTATCATCATAAAGCTCATACTAATGGTTAGGTTGTAAAACCCTATTAAATTTCAACACATAACTCCCACACCGTTTGCACTACGGAATTATGAATGACACCTCCAATCGATATTTACTTTAACGTGATAATCTTGAAACAACACAAGCGTTAAAGAAAGCCAGCAGTGGATTTCTGTGAAGTGAATGGAGTAGTTACTGTTATACAGTCACGAGGTGTAGAAATAACTCGCAGTAGACGTGAATCGTGGCTCCAGGTTCTCAGGCACCATGGCAATAAAATTAATACTGCTGACATCATCACATTCTGGGATGTGTTGTTTCCCAGATGGCGTGAACGGAGCACTGCCTGGAAGTGTGGGAAGTATTGCGTTCCCAGTTTGAATTTCACATGATACGGAGTGAAACGAACCTCACAATAGTGCAGCGAGCATCGATCACATTATAATACACTCTCTGTTTCTGCCACAGAATACGACCCGAGAGGGTTGAAGCAATAAAGATGAGTATGCATCTATTGTAAATTGAAGTTTTTTTATAGAGAGAAAATTTTGGCTAGATTTTTGCTTTACGCAGCTGTATTTTTTGACTATGGGAAATTCCAGCATTCTGGATGTGACATTTTTAGTCAAAACATGAAATAGACATACTCGCAGTATGTATTTCTTACCAATATAGTGAACCATATGTTTATATTTTACTAAACCCCTGTTAATAGAGTCCAAATATAAAACAAAATATCAGTCTATGCACGAGTTGTCTATTTTACAAAATGAAAATATACGTAAAAAAGGACACACGTTTTTTGAGAGACAACATACTTTGTATGATTTCTGTTAATTAAAATGCACAAACCAGAAGCAATATTACCCAACAAACGAAGAAAAGATGACTTCTTAAAGAAAATAAAATAGTTCATTTTCATGTGTTTATTTATGAGGAATATGGACTGTTATGAATGTGACAATTTTAAAAACAGCATCTTACCTTACTAAAAAAAAAATCATGCTTTAAGCATAAAAATTGCTTTAAAAACTCACATGTGTATTTAAACCAGCAAATATACACATCTGAGCTATCAGTATGATGAAAACCTTTAACAAAATCTTTCATTGTAAGCTTGACATTTCCATGGAACTGCCCCTATCGTTCCCCTAGAAAGTCAAATTATACCTTAACACACCACTATTTTGAAACAAATCAGAATTTTTTAAACGCTCCTTCCGTTCACATTTCAAACTCCGAGAGGAATACTAATGCACGCCGTCTATACCGCACCCTCGCCGGGCGGCTCAATCAGCTCCCCGCGGCATGTGGCTCTGAGCATAAATTAAACGCTAGGATGAGAAATTGAAATCAACTCTTTCCTAAAGTATGTCTGTATCCTGGTGTGTTTGGATGATATGTGTAGGCACTTGTGACTAGCCCCCTCCAGCTGAGCATCCTCAACAACTTACCTCTCCCAGAGTAATGGCCACGTTGCCATAGAAACTTTGTTAAAATGTAAGAGCAGGGGTCCTCTGGCACCGCGCGTGGAACGCGCTAAAGCATCTCGACCGTGTGAAGCCAAATTAAAGAGTTGGAAAGAACGCCGTCATCTTGCCTGAGAGTTTTCTAAATGCCAAACGCTTCGATTCACCATGCGACATAATGTTATTGTTAGAAAAATGACAACATGAGATGCTTTAAGATGTTTACATCTTAAAAATGAACCTGCGTTTCTCTCCTTACAACAATGACGGGAAGCCCAGAAAAATCCAGAAAATATCTTTCGTATTTAACACTCGCACTAAAATTTGAAGCTATTGGGAATAACTCACGAATCTCCTCAGACATTCGAGTTTGCAGAACCGTGAAGATGTTTGATAACCTTAATGCGGCGTAAGGGGCTGCGGCCGGCATTTGGAATCATCCCATAATGCATCAGGATGCGTTCAGCGCTGTGCTGATCTAGCCTGCAACATTCATGTATGCTAAATCAAATATATGGATACAAGTCCCTATCGGCCAGGCACAAATCCCCCAAAGCTTCTCCCAGTACGGAGCGGTTTGCAATTGGTTCTGCTTGAGGAGTGAATCAGCGCACGGTAGATTGTAGCTTTCCCAGCCATGGGGAAAATGCTGATTCAGATTTCCCCATGCGCAGTTTCATAAAGTTGCAAATGGCAAGTATTCAGCTTTGGGTTTACTATCCCAACACCGGGGACTGTGGTAATCTGATAAGCGCGTGGCATGGCCGGTCACGCAGTGCCGCGAGCGATAAATAGATTATACTTTGATCAACACTGCGCTCGTAAGAGTCGCAAAGGCCAAACACACAATGCGTTATCGGGGGACTGAGCCATGACAAAGCCATACCTGGGCATTAAAGACAAAAGCACGGCTGTTATTTCATTCGGGAAAGACCTCTGACGGGAAAGTTATCTTATAGGGAGGATGTTTGGTGGGTGGTAGGCTTTTGTCAGGTGACGAGGGTGAGATGGTTTGGTGAAAGAATTACCGGCAACGTTACTGCGTTGTTATAAATTGACGCACGGGCAATTGTTTGTCTTAATCAGATTATATACGACTTCAAGGGTATCCGGAAGGACGGTAAATCTTTTATTCAATTATGAGTCTTTCTACTTCCTCTCGTCAGTACTGCTTGGAGTGAGTGGAGAGCTTCTGTCTTTTAACTAGAAGCATTAAATAACAACATAGAGTATCAGAGGTGTAATGTTGGGTGATGTGAGTGTTCCTGGAGCTCAGTTTCATGGGTCAAGCTCATGGGTTTGAGTCCCAGGCAACACACATACTGATAAACCTGCATGTATACAAAATATGTATTAAATGTTACATACATGTTGAAAAAACATACTTTAAAATGGAGGGGAACTAAATGCAAATGAACCGATACAGCAGGAGGCAGCGTAAGTTAGTTTTGAAAAATATGTTGATAATTTTACTATTATTATTATTAGGCTATTATTATTATTATTATTATTATTATTATTATTATTATTATTATTATTATTATTATTATTATTATTATTATTATTATTATTATTATAGCCTAATGATAATAATACAATTATTATTTTACGGCTTGACACTTCGCATAATTATAAATATTTTGTTAAGAATGACACAAAACTGACTGATTATTTAATACAGAGTTGATAACTATTGTAGAAGTATTATAAAAATGTATAACTATACCAATAAATCATCAAATTAAAGGGTTACCAGTGTTGATACAATGTTACCAATGGTAATCTTATAATATTTGTAATAAAATTAACATCAAAACTAAAACATCTACTCCATCTATTAAGTTTGTTTTGCTATCCATTTTTTCACCATAATATGTTTTGTTTTTAGTGTTTAGCAGTCTAAGTGTTTTCCTGCTAGGAAATATAAAGTCAAATAACAAGTTTGACAATCAAGAACTTAATTTAATTAAAAACAATTTAACGAATGAATTCAATATAAAAAGATGACAGAAGGCATCTTGGCCAGCCCTTGCAAAGGCATCAACATTCAATACTGGAGCAAACAAACAGATACAGTATGTGCCTTTTAAAAATTAAACCTACCCTGAGAAATATCCATTTAAGTACACAACTATGACAGCTAACCCTGGTCTCTCTAAAGACAAAAATCACACAATGCTTTCTCAGAGGCAAACAGCTGATAATGTGCCTTAATACTACATGCATCCTTGGGAAAAGAATGACAGAGAAAAAGACAAGTGTGATGATAAACATAAAATGATCCTTTTTCTCACCGCGACCTTGCTATGTCAAATCTGTCATATAGCGCAGGTTCACAGACAGTTATAAATTAACACTACAAGAATTCTCTCCAACACAGTATAATCTCTCAGCGACGGGGGGCGTTGACCTTATTTGCATTTCCTTTTTCCCATATTGTTATCCAGTCTCAGGTGCAAGGAAGACGGCAGGAAGAGGAAATGATATAAACCCCTGTATCTTCGACATTACAGTCAACCTGCATAAGAACAAATAAATTTACAACCTTGACAGGTCATTTCACACGAGGCGCGGCGCTGAAACAACGGCACCTTGACAGACTGAGGGATGGCGAACAGCCGGGCCTTGTGGGGAACGACGGTTGAGGCACCTCATTTCACGCACCTCACACGCTGCGCCTGTCCTTTCAGCAAAACGGCTTCTTCACTCATTCAATAAGAGACAACTGCCGCGGATGAATGTTTATTGGGGAAGAGATGGATAACGTCTAGATAAAATGATGTGACAAGTAGCGTCGCCGTGTCATTTCTGTCCCGCGGCCGTTTCTGGAACCCGACCGTCAGAATTAACATTCTCTATTGCGGTCCAGCTGCGCCGCTTGTGGATTTCAGGCATTTGTCTCAATAGAAAGTTTATTAAGTCTAATCGGGAACAAATATATTATATATATAATATAATATATAATATATTATATTATATATAAACCCGTGCATTTCGGATTAGAATAAGACCAATAGCCGTCGCCGTGTGCGGCACGATCGAAATGTGAGACCACAAAAGCGGCTAGCCTCAGGTCCGGCTCCGGTTTGATGTACGGAGGGATTCCGATGATGACAGATGAAAACTAAATGCAAATGAACCGATACAGCAGGAGGCAGCGAAAAGAGACGGATAACGGGAAAGTGCTTTCTGAAGTCGCACATCTGAGACCTTCCCAGCACCAAAGAGAGGGCAGACGGCAGCGATGGCCGAGGGGTAGCGTGCGCCTGCCTGCCCTTCAGGAGGCGGGTGGAGAGGAGAACCGCGGCGGCACAGAGGATTAATTTACTCGCTTTCACAAGGTGTCCTTGCTGGTCTTTGAAACAGCCTATTAGAGGAGCCTCAGGAAGGCATAAAGTGCGGCCCAGCGGATGTCTCTGGGCTAGTTAGATCTGCACTACAAGGGCTAACAGCTCAAAAACTAGCTGTTCTTGGGTCCCCGTGGACGCCGCGTAGACACGGCACACACCGGCGCGAAATTGTAATCGTGCAGATGTTTCCATAAAAACGTCTTGCTTCTTGAGTTATGCCGAGCGAGATTGTGGATTCTACATGTTAAAAGGCAACAGTCAATAGTCATCCATTTTTAATTGACGATTGAAAGACAGCTGAGAACACCATGAAATACAAATCATGTGGGGGAGTTTGACTTTTGCTCTAAAATACCTGCAATGTTTATCTAATTTTTACTGGATATAAAATTCTATTAAAAAGATTAAAGGGAATTATTTTCTTTTTTGTACCGAGTAAATATTTCTGGAATGATAAAATGTAAATGTTTAAAATCACATCAAATATAACACAGATAACATCCGCCGCAGTCAACATTTATAAGTCTCAGGGTGGTGGCTTTAAGTAAACCGTGGTTTGACCGCAGTCACCTATTACCGATTTTACATTAGCTATTAAAGAGAGTGATCATGGAGAGACGGACCAGATTGGATAAAAAACCCCAAAGAAACCCAACCGCACTCCCACTACGCCACTAATGCAGACCACCGCCAATGTTTTCTGATCGCTGGCATCAAAGTTACTTCATTAAACAATGTTCACACTCGCTGGAGTCAGCCCTTTAGCATTCATCATTGTCAAAGCAGGATTTAAAGGAACGGTACGCCCAAATTACAAATCACCTCCAAGACCTGCCAAACTTTCTTCCAAGTCTTGGTCTAAATGATTTGCTTGAGTTTTTTCCTCACACAACTTTTGAGTGGCTATCATAAGCCATAAAGAAAACTTTTTTGATACTTCTATGCTGCTTTTACATCCTTATTGGAGCTGAAAAACTTCAGTCCCCATTGAACGAAAGAGCAAACGCAGAATTCTCTTTTCGTGTTCCACGGGAGAAACAAAGCCGTACGTGTTCAGAATGACACGAGGTTGAGCAAATGATGATCTTTTTTGGGTGAACTATTTCTTTAATAGAGGGCCCGACACGAAGACGCATCCAAACGAATGCCGACAAGAAAAACAGACAAATGACACGGCGTTGACACCGGAGCATTCCTTCGGGCTTTTTACAAATGACACTTCAGACGTCTGCTGGTTGTGGCATATGTCTGCAGCCCGTCTAATGAGTCCCTCTGATAACTGCACAAGCTCAATAAGTAATGAAACTCCAGCTTGGCTCTTATTACTGAATCTCCTCGCCGTCTGACACTAAACAGTAGATAATGTATTGGCGGCGGCAGCTTTTGGCATGCGCTTATTAAACGTGGGTTCAAAAAGGCATTGATAGACCCGACGGAGGCGGCCGGTCTCTTTCCTAATGCGCGATGAGATGAGCTTGCGGCCGTGGAAGACGAAGAAGAGAAACTTAATTATCACGCACGGCGAGCGCACCAATCAATAGGTTCGGGTTTACTGTGACGGCCATTAGGGTCAGAGCCAGCTAGCGGCTGAAGTGCCGCATGTCTTTATGAAGCTCAGTAATGATTTGGAGAACAGGGCTTCGGGGGACATCCGTGGTGCCGCATACATTGGGAGTGTGAATGGGATTGTAAATATGTCCGTGATACACTGACACACCAGGGAACTGTGGGATACTGCATACTTAAGAGCCATTTATGTCAATTCACGTTCTTAAGTTCATTTACACACTTTTTTGTAGTAAGTGCTTCTGAATATGAATGAGTTGAGAATCTATTGCTGTTTTTTCCGTTTTAAATGTACTTGAAGTTAAATCTTTTCAAAGTATATATACATATTTAAATATATAAATATAATTTATATTTTTATAAAATATATAAAGAAATAAATGTTTTTTATATTTCTATAAGGCACGTTCACTGCAAAAATGAATTTCTTACTTTGTATTTCTGTGCTGTTTTGCAGTACAAATATCTAAAAATGTTTAAATTAGGAAACAACTGCTCAATAAGCTAAATTATATATAAAATTTTGTTCTTTAAAACATGATCAAATTTATTAGTTATTTTATGCCTAAAAACAAAAAAACAATCTGCCAGTGTGTAAGGAAAATAAATGTTTAAATAAAGTTTTACTTTTCAATTAAGTACTTTTAATTCAAGTTTATTTTTCTTACCCCATTGGCAGATATTTCTGCTTGTCTTAAGCATAAACTTACTTAAATTAGATTTTTTTTTTGAAAACAAGACTTAAATCACAAAAATAAATGCTTATCAAGGAAATGCATCTCGATTTAGTTATTACCTAAATAAAACAAGACAAATATTTTTTGCAGTGTTTATAAAAGCTACTCACAAGCCCTAATTTAACTAAGCCCTACTCTTGGCTTAATCTAATCTAAACAGGACTTTTTCCCTTATTTCTGCTTTTCTAAGTTAACTTTTAGTTGATTTCGATTATGAATAAAATTAGGCCAAATTAAAAACTACCCCACACACTTTGCTTTAAAGATCACTACAAACTTTATCAGGTATCCCTAACTTGCTTTTTTAAGGCATTTAAATAAAATGCAAAAAATCTAATCATAACATCCAGGACAATTCATTTTAAAACAGGGATTTTTTGCTGTTTAGTTCCCTAAAAAACAAAAGACCAAGCACAATTTAAAGTTTCTGAATCAGAATCTGTCCGGTGTTTGTTAAGAAAAACACATGCTTCTGTGCTTACGTACTTCTGCAAAGCTCATGTGCTCGTGTTCAGCATGTTCACACAGGTTAACATTTACCTTTTACTTTTCTTTAACATTTACTTAGACCTCACATTTCACGATTCAACCTTTCTGCAAAAACTGGCTGAATGGTGCGTATAGTTTGCATCCCTGTTCTTGATTTAGTTACTGTCATAAACAGCCGAATCCCTCTCTTTTATCATCGTGTTGGGAGAAATGGAGGGTAGATTTAAGATTTACAAACGGTATAAAAATAATCAGTAACCTAAACTTTTAGATGATCACAAGATTAATAACGAAATGCAGGTGTTTCCTCAGTCGTTTTGCCATTTTCCTTGACCCCTGGCTCATTTGAATAACTATTTAGCTAAAGGTTTTTGTTACAAACGTCACTGCAATAATATGCTTTCTGGAACCTTAGGTACAACTTGCTTTTGGGTATTATTGAGCAAACAGAGCCAGTTTGTTCACTGTCAGCATTTACAAAACTTTATTTTAACAGCTTGGCAAATGGATGATTTGTGTTCCAATTATACAGTTTGTCAACATTAGATGCATATGCTTGATGTCAAAATTTTGATGCGGCATACCAGATTGCGGTAAACCCTACTTAGGCATCAACCCTGACGGCGACCCAATATTAATTTATCAGAAACACTCCTACCAGTTTGCTCTAATTTGTAAAGTTTCACTTTTTGAATCAAAAGGTGAGTTATTTTCCAAAAAGCAAAACAGATGTTTTAAATGAAAGCTGATAAAAGGGAGCTGAGAATGATGGAAGTGACGGAAGATAAATAGAAATGAACTTTCCGCTCAGCCAAGTGTCAGGTGCTTCTCTCAAGAGCCAAGTTCCCTTTCAACACATCTTTGGCTCTGACTGAAATGTCAGAAATTCGTGCTTAAGCCATATGATTGTTGCGTGTACACGTGGACATGAATATATGAATCCTGTCCAGAACCATAAAAAGAATGCGATATTTGTGCACCAGTAAGAAAGCTCTCATAAGTTTTGCATCAAAGAATGTCCAACAAACAAAGAGGACAGTGTGTGGAATAATAAGTCAGACTTCGACATCTGATTTGGATGTTCTTTTCAAAGCCACTGTAAAATAGCTTACATATAAGTTAAGTGTTTCTAAGCAAAATGCTTTACATTATTTTTCGAAACAAAAAACTATAAAAAAGAATGAGATTTGAAATGGCCAATTTTTTTCATTCACAGCACACAACGGTTTGACGATTATATCATTTTGAATGTGATTATCAACTTTTAAAAGAGTATTTTCCATACAAGACTTCAGAGATAAAGGCGAAGAACAATGAGGCTGGACATACTAATGAAGAATTCACAAGACTGGCAGAAAGGTTTCATACACAAGAAGTAATTGCTGTCGTCCTCAAAAGGTGCGATGGGAATACAGCCCTAGGCAAAAAAAGAAATTAACATACTACCCTGCGCACACATTAGGAAAAATCTAACAGCTGCAGAAGTTAGCTACAGTATAATGTCTGGGGAAAAAACTGACCGAAATAAGTTTCAGCTACTGTACACTAACAATTTAATGATATGTTGCTCTTGGTATTTAACTTGGTCTACTGTGGGTTTCTCTTTCTAAGCTTCTTAGCTTTTCTATTGTCTCTTTGTTTCGAGAGATGAATGAGTCTAAATGGGCAAATACTGCAATGGTTATTCATAAACAGAAAACATCTTTAACCGCTTTTGAATATTCTATAGTGCGAGATAAGGACAAATTATTGTTTGATTGTGAGCACACAAAAGTGCTGATGAAGTGAACTCATTATGGAAACATAATTTCATGCCGCATTATTAATTACAGAGAGATGACCTGGGAACACACACACACACACACACACATACAGAAAGCTTTAGTGCAGTAAAGTTGAGTGGTTGGTAGGTTAGGCCCATATAGCTTATATTTAATGTTATTTTAGAATTTTGATGCATACATATCAATTAAATACTATAATATTCTCTAAATTTCTTTCTCTGAAATGTCAAAAAGTTGAATTTTTGGACTGTATCTATGCAGCGGCACATATCGTGGGAATCACAGGATTATAAACGTGTCTCTGATTCGCTGACACACAGCTACTGCATATTTAATCGCAAGTCATTTCATGTTAATTTACACTTTCTAAATGATTCCTTATATTCGTTTGATATATCGAGCTGAATGGCTCATTGCAAAGTCTCATGGGTCATGTGTCTGATGTGTTATCAGTTAACATTAGGACGCACAATGTAAGATGAAGACTGTTAACAGTAAGCTTTGTTCATGTACTTGGGCTTGATCAAGGCTCTGTACCTTACCTCGTAAAATAAAAGGATAAAGGGTCTCATTTACTTAAAATTGAGAACAAGTGTTCTTACAGTACGTGAGCAGAATAGATTGCACAAAACTTTTATGCTTCTTGCTTTGTTTTGTTGAATGTTTAATATGTTTCCTCAATGATGGAAGCCCGTTTCCACCAGGGTTTGGAATTTTGTCATTATTATAAATATTTTGTATTAATGAGAAACTTTCTAAAAATAATGACTTAATATCTCATAATAATAAGAAAATTTCTCATAATATTGACTTAGTACCTCATAATAACGTGAAAATAAGTAGAAATTTTGACTCAGTAACTCATAATAATAAGAAACTTTTTCATAATAATGACTTAGCATCTCAAAACTAATGAGAAACAAAGTCGAAATTTCCACATAACAACATAATAGAAAGTTTCTCGTGATTATGAGATATGAAGTCATTATTTTGAGAAAGTTTCTCGTTATTATGAGATACTAAGTCATTATTTTGAGAAAGTTTCTCATTATTATGAGATACTAAGTCATTATTTTGAGAAAGTTTCTCGTTATTATGAGATACTAAATCATTATTTAACATTTTTCCCATTATTACGAGATAGTAAGAGACTTACAAATTCTAAAACAAATTCCCAACCCTGGCAGAAACGGGCTTCCATACTAAACCCAGTGGCTGGCATACATGTAATAAAGCGTAAAGAGAGAAAACAGATGCAAAAAAACAATCCTCTCTCTACTGATCAAATAAAGGCATAAAAAAAAACTATTTTACCCAATATTGCAATACTTTATACAGTAGCCTATGACATATTAGTAATTTTATTCAGTCTATAAGAGTCTATAAGTTTATGCAAAGTTAATACAATAAACTGCATTCAGATGCCATTTAAAGTTCTAAATCAAAACCTGTCGTGTACAGCCGGAGTGTTTGAAATGTGATAAACAAACCCCAAATCTCACCTAGAGTAGTTGAAGAGTTTGCTGTCCCAGAGACTGTGTTCTCCACGGGGGCCGCTGTGAAAGAAACAGGCATCGGAGCCATCAAACTTGTTCAGGCCATCCTCTGTGTTCTTGGACGCGTGGCTGTGTACCATATCCAGCAGGACGACGATACCCAGAGAGTGAGCCACGTCAATCAGCTCCTTCAGTTCCTCCGGGGTGCCGTAACGACTAGAGAGAAGAAAAGATGAAGGCAGATATCAGAGCGGGATGGACAGAGGTTGTCTGTCAAACTGCATGTTGTTATTCTTGGGTTAAGCTCGAGTCTTACTGAACAATTCTTTGAAAAAGTATTGAGATATTTTTGGAGCGTATGCCACAAGAAGATGCACTGGTGGGATTGCAGTAGATTACAGAATATATGTTTTAAGAATAAATGGCTAAAATGTAGGGATGTCCCGATCCGATCACGTGATCACTAAAAGTCCAAAAGTGAAGAATTTATGTTATTTATTACTTGATTGTTCAAGCTACCTCACAGAAGTGCTCTGTTTGTTAACAGAGTTGTTGAATGTTAAAATAAGGTGAATTAAATAAAAAATAAGGAACATCCTGGATCCGTTTCTTTGCTCTTCTTTATTCTTTTTTTTATGTATTATAGAAGTATCGGATCAGGACTCGGTATCGGCAGATACTCGGACTCGAGGGTAAAAAAACCTGATCGGGACATCCCTACTAAAATGTATAGACCCGCTTCTGTAGATGATGTGCATATGGTTAAGTAAATAAGTAGTTTGTTAATGTATTTATCCAAAGCTACTTATAGTACCCGCCCCAAAAAACAACATTGGTTGAGCCACATTTGGAACCTGTAAAACACTTTTTGTAAGTTTTTGTTTCACTAGTTTTTAATGTTATTGGTCTTTGACTCTATACTAGCACCAGGGCTGTTGATGTTTAGTTTTTCGTTTTTAATGTTTGTGTTTCACATTTCACACTTTACAAGAAAACGTCAACACTGTCAGCCTTTAACAGATAGCTGCTTCTGATATTTGCTTGTTTTCAAATTCAATTTTGCCAAATAAATATTTGTAGTGTTTGTACCAACGTCAGAATCTTTACAGTAGTATTACTGTTAAACACCTAAATAATGTTTTTTATGTATTTTAATGTAATAATATATTTCACTGGTTCATTTAAAAAAATCTTGAGCACTTGAGCACAAAAAACATACAAAGTAAACATATTAAATCTATAATATAAATTCTATAATTAACTATTATTAGCAGGGTTGCCAAGTCTTCTGTTTTCCCTCTTTACTGTTGCTGCAGGTTGTTATTCATTTCACAGGGTAAAGATGGAAAGATTATGTTCATCAGCTGTTATTATTCAGTTATTTTAGTTAAGAATAAGTAATTTATGAAAACAAACTACCGTACGGTGATAAAAGTAGAAATTGTGTGTAACACATAGCAATGACTGTAAAATATCTATGCTAGGTTTATGAGTGGCTCAGGATATTTTGAGTTTTGGTATTTAGGGCTGGGGTCATTGAGCTAATTTTTGGCTACTTCTGATATGGCCATTAGTCTGGTTTTGTTATCCAGACCTGGCAACCCTGATTATTAGTAACTTGAACTGCCAAGATGATGGCAGCCCTCATGAGAGTGTGGACCGGGTCCATGTAGAATAAAACTGAGATTACATCATTCTAGTCATACTTCTTAAAAATACGATTGAAAGTATTATTTTTGTCTAAAACTTTTTTATGACATATAAAAGTTATATAAAAGGCATCTTGCTCAAGGGCACAATGGTAAAACAATATGGATTGTGTCATCCATGATTTTACCCTATAAGCTTACACTTCACTACATACACTAGTTCACATCTGCAACCTTTAGACCTCATCACCTCACCATGTGTACGCACGTGTACGTGTTTATCACAGAAAGCACCTCCCCGTAACAGCCGAGTTTAGCGCAGCGGTACGACACATGCGAATACATCAACCGTGCCACCCGACTGCCGTGTATAAACAAACAAATATGCCAGTAAATAAAAATCAATCTAGGATCGTTTGCAGCGTCATGGCCACTAAGCAGAGGTCAAAGCCTCCATTGGGGTTGACACATTGCCTTCTTGGGAACAAAGGGTAAGAGCAGCGGGTTTCCATCAAGGCTTCGTATCTCCTTCGTGTAATTGCTCCGCAAAGCTTCATGCGTCCTCTGGCTATCATCATATCACTTTCCTCTGGCAAACGCAACGTACAGTGACAACAATACCCCTCCCTCCAGCTCCCGCCCCCTCCTCGCATCTAGACCTTGCACTTTTCAAACGGCTCGGGGAGATCAATCATGGGTGAAATTACTCTGTATACATTATACTCGCGCTATAGGCTGTCTCCAGCACAAGCAAGTAAGGTCGACGGACGGAATAAAGCACATAAATAAAGAATTCCTGCCTGTCTTCCTTTATCTGAAGCCTCTACCTCTCCACAGGATTAACTGCAAATGTGTTTACAGGGAGATTATCGGGCCCGTCACAGGAGCTTCGCTGTGATTTGAGGCCACAGTTTTGTATGTTTATGAGAGTCTATTCGAGGTGTGCGTGTCTATAGTTTTTATGCTTTTACATGTTATAAAGATGAAAATGAGTGGATTGATTGTGTCGTGTGTTATATCAACAAGAGCTTGGGACAGTGACAGAAATAAACTTTTGAGCTTTGAAATCTAGAGCCATTTAACATGATACTTAAACTCATTACACTTATTACACTTACACAACTCATTAAAAAAAACATCTTGTTATGGGTGAAAATTAATAAGTATGCTCATCAGCATTACACTTACAATTCTGACACAATTTGATGATGCAAAAAGTGCATTCATTAGCAAAACAGCTGAAATGTTGTGACAATAGCTTGGTTGGGACAGTTTTGTCAACACGCATCATTTTGATAGAAAAAATATTGATATAAAAAACAAATCAAAGTGGGACAAACAAAATGAAAATTTAGTCACAAACTGCAATAAAAAAACAATCATATGGTATTACTGGAACATTTTACTTTATACAATACACAACAGCAGGATGACATGGACCACGTGATGATGTCATAATGTGAAAATGCTGAATTGGTTTCTCTGAACATGTTATTAAACAAACTGTCATTGGACTTTGCATCACTACAAACCAAATAATAAAGACACAGCTTGTCACCTGTATATGTTATTAAATATTACATATTCAATATAAAGAATTTAACTTAAACACCTTTAAAATCCAATCAAAACATTCATAAGTGATGCATTAAATATAACATTGTCAGCGTACTGTAGATAAAGCGTATAGACTGTTATAGTAGAAAACCTCTTTTCAAAAAGCGTAAAAGGAACACCCCTGCCACAAAAACTCACCCAAAACATAGTAAGCAGTATTTTTCTCCCATCTAAGATACACTGTTTGAGCAAATTTCTAAGGTAGCATAGCAAGTATCCATGGTAAAAGCCAGAATACAATATGCTAATGTACTGTAATGTGGCAAAATTGTTTAGATTGTGAGAAATTTGTATTTAACTCAAAAGTAATCCTTAGCTTTGCATCCGTGTAATGTAAAATGCTTCATTTCAGTGTGCATTGTGTTGATCCTATGAATGCATCTGACAGAAAGCAACAAAAGTGAATTTAAACGAATTGTTTTAAACGATTTTGTTGCTAAATATTTACCTTGATGCAGCGAAGAAACTCGTGACCTGGTAACCGAAGCTGGCGTAATACGCATGTTCCATGATGGCCATTAGCTGAATGCAGTTGTACCCTGTGTGTGTAGAACAGTAAAAAAAGCCGTGTTAGCGGATCAGTGTATGTACCTGTACATTTAAGAGCTTTTATATCTTTTAAATAACAAACATTTTACCAAAACGTTTAAACATGGTGTGCTAAACCACATGATGATCTTTATAATATGTAGAGCTGTACAGTATATGTTGCTTTTTTTAGGAACTTTCAACACCCCCTTATTATGTTTTGTATTATAGTAAAAGTATAGTAAACATGTTATTTTGGCAGATTGATTACCATTTGCATGGTAATTACCACAGTTGTGCTGCAAATACCATGAATAAACTGTGGTTACGGTGGCAAAATCATAGTTGTAGTAAAACAATAGGTTTATAAGAATTAAAACATTTTTATTATATAGTAAAGAAAAAAGTATATATGGTTGTGTGATTGTTTTCCACATACAGAAGTGAAACAACACAAAAGTATTCAAAAAATGACCAAATTCCCATTTCACTTAAGGAAAATTGTTAAATAAATATTTGTTAAACATTTGTTTAACCACACGACTTTTACAGTAGCTACAGTCTCCATGTGATTTATTCCCTATAGCTACTATAGCTTCTAAACACCCACACTGAGACCTATGACTCCACATAAACTCTAAACATCTGCTTTTATTAATGAGACAGCAGTTAAAACTGAATCCAACGTCAAGGCCACACAAAATCTTGACACAACAACACTGGTCAGGTCAGTCCCGAGTGACTACGACACCCCCTGAGGTAGGCCTGCATCACCCGAACTGTCAAACCCAACAAACACTTTCCTTATTTACACCCTCCAGCTATGACATGCGAGCATCCTCAAAAGACGCCGTGTCGTTCATGCTAACACGCTGCCCTGCAACCGCTCGACACGCAGCGGCCGCTGGGACTCGCTGACTGAATGACTCATCGGGTCATACGCAGTCCTCGCTGCCCAGATAACAGCGATTCGCTTCCCCACGCATCTGCAGCTACACTGACACGCCTTTGAAACTACTCGGGAGAGAGATTCAGGCTTTTCACACACTTGTTTTTTTCTGGGCATATTGGTTTATTTATTTATCTCTTCTTCGCCCACTTCAGAGAAACTTTGGGGGGTTTTGATGAGCTGTGACAGCGCCTGGGCCCGGAGGAAACGTCTCACCGATGATGCCTACGTCTGGACGCGCAAACAAGGCACACATGCAGAATGCTTTTATATGACAGTACCACAACTTTCCAGGGAAATACAAACCGGTTAGCACAAAGTATGAGAACTTGATGTGGTGCACTGACATATGTGTGAATTATTTTATCACAATATTTTGTTATGGCAAACTGTATTGCAGGTGTCCGTTCTGCCATATGATGTAAACATGGTTGTGTACTGTACATGTTTCCGTTTCGCCTGCAAGCAAGTAAACACATAAAAATAAATAAAAAAACAGTACAACTAGGCTGAGAAAAAATATGAGTGGCTTTATAGTTTGCCAGATTGTATGAGACAGCCACAATGTTGTAACCGACTGGCCTGAAAATTTGAAAAGTCCTTCAAAAAAATAAATCAAAAAGCTGAAAGCTTGAAAATTCATTGTATTAGTTTCCAAAAAAGATTACAAGAAGAGATACTTGTAAAGAGCATCTTAGACATTTTGCTAAATATCTTTAATCGTTTACCACAGGTCTGAAATGACACGAAGATGAGCAAATGATGACCAAATTTTTATTTCATTTTAGTAAAACATTTTAAATAAATATGTGTTAAATAAATTTGACTTTTTACTGTAGCTACAGTCCTTTTGCATTACAACTTTTGCATCCTAATCAAAAATCAAAGCTTGAAAATCATTATGTCTGTATTCAAAAAGAATTACAAGCTAAAAGTTTATTACTGATCACAGTGCAAAAAAAATATGCAAATAAAGTGCTCAGTTCATTTTAAAAACATATATTTTGCACACACAAGACCTTCATCAATGTTCAAATTCAATTTTAAGCATTTCATCTTTACAGTATATACAAAATCAAGACATGTGAATTTATTAAATCCATTACAGACTAGTTACTCAACTGAAATTAGTCAATGTATCTAAAGAAGAAAGAGGAGAGAAAAATTTTCTAAGAAACTAGACAAAATAAAATCTTCATTCAATCCTTGTGTTTGTAAATAAAATCTATTTTCTTTCAGTCTGCAATAAAACAGTTAGTTCCCTCTACAAAAAAAGCTTATGGATTTTTCTTATACGCTTCTAGATTATTGCAAAAAAAACAAGCTCTATATGACTCATAAAAGTTTATGATACTTACATGTTTTGTCTGTTAGTATTAATATTTAATATTTACAAATAAAGGAAAGTTTTATGAATTTTGAAGCCTAAATACAATTGCCAGAGATAAAAAGTTAACATGATCCTATAAACAGACCACACCACAGATGCTTTACTGTACGTCGGCATCACCATCATCCCAAAGCCTCCAACAACTCTGTCAAACTGTGTTAAAACGTTGATATTCTAATGCAGAAAGTGCTAGTCTTTGTGACTTTTGACTCGTTTCATAGTATGCCAAGCAAAAATTGTATGTTTTGGGCTAAAATACTCCAGTGCTTGCATTGGTCTACTTGCCCACCTCATCATAAATAAAGGGTTACTTGCAAACACACGAGAATTTAGTCAAATGTCTCATATCAGGCATCTGTTTAGTGAGCTAAAGTTGAACTTTTGATTTAATGAAGCCATCATTGACTTGTACTGAAGTACCAAAAGCAATTTCCACAAACAAGGATATATATTCAAATAACACAAAGCCTCTCATAAGCCATTTACCAGATCCATAAACACTCTCTGACTGAGATAAATGCTTCTGCTGTAATAAATATCATTCCCACATTCCAGGCTGCGGTATCATGACAGATTGTTTGTTTTCACCAGTAAACAATAAAGGCTTCAAAATGTGCCACTTGGAAAGCTAATGTTTGCAAATGTTTGTGATTAACTGTTAGGCGAACCCGCACGACGCACGCATCACCCCAATCAGCCAACCACAGGCTTCTGAACTCCATCTCCTGCGCCTCGCCGATACTCGAAAATACCCCCTACGTCTCTAAAACACACACCCGCATGTACTCAAACACACCTCTCTCCGCCCTCCATCCATGATGGCACTAATGAACACTTCACAGGGCGTCTAAAGCCTGTAAACAGGGTGTTGACCTACTCAAAAGCATCCCCTGAACATTGGCGCAGAGGCCGGTGGCTCATCATCCACACGGCGGGTCTGTCAGGTTAAGCACCACTGCAGTTCGGATACTTCGTGATGAAGGAGGAACGCTGCCATGGAGAACGTCACCCCTCTCTGAATAAAAAACAACTTTCTGCATATATTGAAAAGTATGAAGTGCTTTGCCGAGTTGCATCTTATTTAACGCTTGCCACACTTTTATCAAGTGCATTGCACTGGAAGCGTCGCACTGAGAGTAAATGTTTTTGTGAATCTTTTTAAATGCAGAAGAGAGAGAAAATAGAAATGTGGAATAAAGAAAACACAAAAGCTGTGTAAAGAAGCCAAAAAATAATAAGCAAAGTCAATAAGCAAATCAATGAAAAACAATGATAAAAAATGTGTTACGTGTAAGGAGAAAGATGAATGTTGAAAAATACACAAAAACAATGACACTTTACAATAATTGTGTCTGTTAACATCAGTAAATATTTGTTATTAGCATTTATTAATCTTGTTAAGTGTTTATATTAGTTCATTGTGCGTTAACTAATGTTAACAGATACCGTTTGATTTTAAAATTGTATTATGAGAAAAACTTGAAATAAGATTAATAAATGCCTTAAAAGTATTGTAATTGATGATAAAGCCACTTTCAAGTCATTTCAGTGCAACTCATTACCGCAACAGTTTTTGGGTTAATGAGGTCATTTCTTACCAAGATTTTTGATCCTAGGAAGCACGTTGTGTGTAAAGTTGCTGTAAGACGCCACTTTGCCCTCTGGAGAAGCGATCCCAACATGGGACTCATAGATCCGTAAGCTCTTGGGCTTCTGCGGGCGAGGGTGCTTGAGCTGGGATAGGAAATGCCAAGAAACAATATCTCTGAATTATAACATCATAGCCCAACAAACACAGAATGTTTCCCTAACGTTCCCATATGGGTATTATTTGGGAACCAACAAAGAACATTCCCAGAACAGTGCAGGAAGGCTTTTTGTAGGAACCAAAAGAGAACCTATACAGAACGGTTCCTGCAGGTTATTTTTAGGTCAGGGAGGGAGAACATGTGAAAATCTTTGGCTGATGGTTGAAGAGTTTTTACGGTGAATTTTCAAGTCATAGTCTACTGAACATGTTTATGGCATTCACTTGATATTAAATAAAAATTACATTTACCAGAATAAAAGAAAGAAAGGATTTTTGATAAAAACAGATCATTTATATTGGCTTCTATGCGTTAAAAGGATCTGCTTTGCTTGGGAACTTTGAGATAATTTATGAGGAATATTTATAAAAGTCCATACCAGCATATTATTCACATGTATTAGGTCATTCAAGTTAAAAATGCACTACATGTACATGGTTATCCTTAAATAGCAACAGCAGTTTTGAAAATTGACCCATGCAAAATACAGGTTGATATGCCGAGGGGAAATAATCACTTACAATGTAAGGTTGAGGAGGGTCCCAGTGTACCCAATCGTAGATGACGGACTTCTCATGCCTGGTCACATACTGTGCCCAAGGTGAGATCCGGTACAGACGCTCACCTTCTCTGGTGTGAACAACCACCTGGGAAGAGAGACAAATGAGGGATGTAACCGCAAGGGCACACCGGGAGGGTCACAACCCGGGCGTGAGTAGAGAATACTGGGTAAATCTGGTAAAAGAAAATGTGTTTACAGCTGCCGGAAAACAGGGATAAAGGGCCAATCTGATGAGAAAAAGGTCACGACATACAAGTGAAAAGGACGCGTGTGTTTAGACCGTCCGCTGGGGGTGAAAGGAGGAAAAAACAAGACCTTTGAATTTATCCGCTCGGGTTTATCGGAAAACAATTTGCGCTGAAGTGATCTGCACCATCAGCTTTCGTACTGTATGTTTTGGATGAATTACTTTAAAGAGAAAAATCTCAAGTTATCAAACTGTAGATGACTAAAAGCAAATTACATGCGGCATTGAGATTCCAGTCCACACACGCTTGCGAATACATACAAACATGAAAGAGTCACATGAATATTAAATCAAAAGCTTTCTGTTTTTATAAACACTATAGGACCTAAACTACGCAACCACAGCATAACCAGACATAACACTACAGACAAGTATTTATTGTGTATATGTATGTGAGCACATGTCATGGATTATGAATAAATAATCAACATGAATAAATAATAATAAAATAATAAATAATGATAGATAATATTTCATCATAATCAGCAATAATATCCAACTGCTATCATATAAAACTTTTACAGCACTCAGCCCTAGGTCACTTTTTATGTTACATGTCAAAAAGGTTTTAAACAACATGAGGACAAATAAATGATGACAGAATTTTCATTCTCGACACTGACCTTTTAATGTCAACATAATGTCCAAAAAAGCATGTTTACTATGTCACACCATCTGTGGTTTCCCACAGAGAAAAAGCTTCCTAGAGCCATCTTAAATAAAAGCTATTAACCGGGGCTCGACAACAGCATTGATCACAAACGGAAAGGGTCATTTAATCCTTCACATACTATTGGCAAATATTATTTATAGCCAGAGGAAAACTATTCACTTCCAGATACGGAAAACTCATCATTTGACTACAGAAGCAATCCATCTGAAAGTGGAGAGACAGCAGAGAGATTGTGAATGTAATGTTAAGAGTGTTTCTTTTCCATTGATCTGTACGATTGCAGACGTGCGGCAGTGAAGGACAGCATCTGATCTCTGATTGGCTAAGAACCATTCAGAACTGATTTGAGGAGTACTTTTGCATTGCAATTTTATGTTCTGAATCTGAACAGGTTGAGGACAGGATGCAAAACTGCTAGGCAAATTAAAAAAATAAGAAGTTTAAAGCCACCCATCTATACCTTTTTAAAAATGAAAAATCAGTTACTGAGAAAATGCTGTAAAAAAAATCTGTGTTCACAATTCCCAAGTAAGTTTATAATGATTATTTATAATTTCAGCTGTCAGATACAGTACAATTTACAGGTAATTTCAGTTTGACTTCAACCTACATAGAGAATTACTTAAAGTAACCTGCAATTTTTTGTGATGGTGAGGCAGAAGTTACAGCTTTAAATTCATTTAACTTGATTTTTTGTCTAGTTTTTACTTACATGAGATGATACTGACCAGTGATCAATGTTTAAAGTATCACTGACATCATAAACTTACGCAAGTCTTAAGTAACCATATATTGTATTGTGATCCATATTGTGATACATTGTATTCTTATGATCTTGTGAAACTACAAACTAGTTTTTTGTGAAACTTAATTTTCTTGTGATCTCGAAATAACAAAAGTTGTTTTCTCGTGATCTCAACTTTATTTTCTCGTGATCTCGAAATAACAAAAGTTGTTTTCTCGTGATCTCAACTTAATTTTCTTGTGATCTTGATATAACAAAAGTTGTTTTCTCGTGATCTCAACTTTATTTTCCCGTGATCTCGATATAACAAAAGTTGTTTTCTCGTGATCTCAACTTTATTTTCCTGTGATCTCGATATAACAAAAGTTGTTTTCTCGTGATCTCAACTTTATTTTCCCGTGATCTCGATATAACAAAAGTTGTTTTCTCGTGATCTCAACTTCATTTTCCCGTGATCTCGATATAACAAAAGTTGTTTTTTTCATGATCTCGACTTCATTTTCTCATGATCACGACATAACAAAAGTTGTTTTCTCATGATGTGCTTGTTTACTCAATAGAACGTGTTGTTTTGTTTGGAGACAGCAAAAGAATATTTAGCGAAATTACCATGGATAAACAAAATTAGATTTTACTTGGATAAAACATAAACAAATGCTTGAAAAATGGGTATATAAACCACCAAATATTAACGTGTGCCTCCTGTATGGTACGAATTTTCATGGTAAGGTCGACATTTCTATGAAATTTCCCACAACCAGGTTTCTAGTCTGTCTTCCAAACAACAGCAAAAAAGCATGTGTACTAGCCTACTAGTGTTAAAGTCACACTAGTCCGTTCTCTCCCAGCTGCTTCGGTCAGTCACGCGACCGTCCGTACGATACAGAGGATCGATAGCAGAGCATCTCTCTCCATTTGAATGCCTCCCCAGGGAGCTCTCTATCCCCGTCTCACACGCTCCTCTTTCTTTCCTGAGCCAAAAAGCAAATGGATCATTTGACGGTACCTTCCATAAGCTGCCAGTGTGAAGTAATGACCAGGCCATTGGCACCTGCAGATGACCTGCGGAGCGCAGTCCCAGTGGGGCTTAATCATTAGCGGAGGACACCGGGAAGCGCCGGGCCGTCACGCCGCGGGTTCGTCAGTTTATGCAATTACACAGAAAGGACGTGAGAATGGACAGATGCTGAGCCAGACGGGCTTAAGGAGAAAATAGTAGAAAATAGTAGAAAATAGCAGACGCACGGTGCCGATAAAAGGTTCAGGGTGGAGGATAAATGGATAATGATAAAACTCTTGCTGTATTAAATGGTGTTCATTTAATGGCTGTCACTTCGCTGTCTGGTCAAATTATAGATTAAGGGTATTTTATCGGCCTTTGAATTGCATAAAACATCCTTTTTAACAAAGCAAGGTCACAACGTTACGATATGAGTGTGTTGTGCGACTCGAAGAGAAGAGGACGGTCGGTTTCCTGAATATTGAAAGACTGTTTTTTTTTTCACCAGGAACATGACACTTAACTCAACCTAGTCTAGTTTGGGGACCTGAATTGAAGAGTTCGCATCTGGTTCTCATCTGTGGCACGACCCAAGAAGACAATAAGACTAAAGCAGCCAAATGAGCCGCCCATGCCCAGCGAATGCCACCAACCTGCCATTAATCACAATAGTGCCTGAATGTCTCACAGAGTAATAGACACCATAAGAAAAAAGGGTTGGACTGAACATGATGATGTAAAGAGATACAGAAACGAAATTATAAAATTAATTATAATAAATAATCGTCGTGAGCAGGTTGTCGTGTTGATAAAGCCGAACCTTTTTATTCTCTCTTAGGAATAACATTAATATATAAAATAAGGTCCAGTTTGATTTGATATGGACTTTAATTGAATACACAGTCCAGAACTGAGTGAAAAGCCAGACCGCTCCTTAGGGACGGTGCTTTAATTTGTTTAAAATTAAAGCTCCGTGTTTGAAACCTCACGGGTGTGAAACTACAAATTAGACCACGGTTATTAAAAACATATGCCGTTGAAGAGCAACAAATGGCACGAATGTTGCAGCTGTCCCTTTAACATTGACACGTTATCTATAAAACAGGTGAATATTAAATTCATCTTGTCAGTGCATGAGGGCTTCATAATACCTCAGTGCATCGTTCAGACTAATGAAGTAAACACAGCAGCTAATGCGTCTGCTCACCTTCAGCTTGGAGTTATGACTGACAGCAGGTGTCGAGTCCTGTTTGGGGGGTATGTGCAGCTCCCATTTCCCAAACTCCTGTTTTTGGTAGGGGTGCGAAAAGTTATTCCAGTCATCTATTGGGGAAAATATACATGTGATAATTGTACCTTCAGAGTAAAAATGCAAAACCTATTTTAATCTAGAATTAAGTTTATAAACCAAATTGAACTGATTCAGAGTTGCTAATTAACATTTTGTGCTAATTCAGCTATGGATATGTCAAGGATCCATGTAAAAAAGACCATCAGCATGCCATGTTTAAATATGGTGGCACCTTGGAATCTCACTGGATCTTACGTGTCTCCTGACTAGTTACATGAATTAAGCAACAACCAATTAGATTAAAAGTTATCGTTGTGTCGCCATATTGAATTTTACACGCTGAATGGTTTGTTTCCATGGATTGATCATAAATGCATAAATAGATACCGCATTAAAGTCTTATTTATCGGCCAGTGTACGTAGGTTGTTACATATTGTAATGGACCAAACCGGTTGTTGCCTAAGAAAA
Organism: Beaufortia kweichowensis; assembly: GCA_019155185.1. Classification (NCBI taxonomy): domain Eukaryota; kingdom Metazoa; phylum Chordata; class Actinopteri; order Cypriniformes; family Gastromyzontidae; genus Beaufortia; species Beaufortia kweichowensis. Next base: position 4,915,673 of record CM032811.1, read on the forward strand.
TGTAAAAAAAAAAAAGATATTGTTTATTGACTGTTTTAATATTTAATATTGAAAGTTATTTCTAATAGTAAAATATTGGTATTTGGGCTATGTTTATTAGACTAGTCATGATTGGCCATAGGGCTGGTTTCACTCTGCAGATCTGGCAACCCTGCAGAGATGATTTATAAGAGGAAGGTGGTTGCATTTGCAACTGTAGTTATTCGCATGTAAGATTATCAGATGTTTTTTACTGTTGTGAAAACACAAAGGTTTCGTACACAACTTGGGTCCCTTTCTCGGTTGTTAGTTATTAGACTTTTTAATTTTACTTCTTTTTCATGAACTTTATAAAGTGCAGGACATGTTAAATGCCCATGCTTAATAGGAGCCTGAGCTTGAATCTCTAACCCTAAGTGTAAGCAGTAGAAAAAGTGATGCCTACAGTAGTTGCTAATTTATGGATAACATAACGTATTCTCTCTGAAATAATTACTAAAAATCATTTGCTTATTTAAAAGCAGTGTAAGTTATGCCCTGTGATCAAAGACTGCAAAATCTGGCCTGGAGTCTGTAAAGTCTGGCTCATTACCTCGAGACAAAACCTACACTTCCTAATGACTAGAAAAGATGGCAAGTATATAAACAAATTCTGCGTTCTTGCGTTTTCTTGGCAAGGAATGATCTGCCAAACTTTTCACAAACAAAAGAGTTTCAAAAGAAAGGCTTTTAGTGACTTCTGACTGTATTCTGTCTGAGATAACCTTGAAGGGAATCTTCTTTTTTTGTTTTAAGCTGAACACAGTGTTCTTTCATCTAGTTTAGAATGAAAAAAAATCTCTGACAAAGAGAACAGACAGTCACCAGAAATTGACACAAGTTAAAGGCGAACAGGCGGACCTGAGACTAACGCTTATAAGAGTTTTATGATTTATGATTTTTGCACTAAAGCAAAAAAGTACAATAACAAAACTTTCTAATGTATGTATTATTAAACATTCGCTCAATGGTTTTCTGCCTTTTCTAAAACGCAAAACTGACAAAAAAATAAATAAAATCAAACCTATTTCTTGATTATCAAACTTATTACAAGAAAAACTTTATGCTAAATTGAAAATGTTGCCATTATGTGTTCAATTTGTCATTCTAGTTATTTTTTCCTTCTGAAACACAGAAAGAAAATTGTTTTAAAAGTTATTGGCCAATCCATAATGAAATAATGAAACTCAATGAGTAGCGCAATCACTCATCTAATGATAATGACAAAGTAACCTAAAAGTTGTTTATATGACTCATGCACTATATAACTGTCCTAAAATTCATTCATTTTGAGTTTGAAACAAAATAAGGAGGAATAAATGATGATAACATTTTCATGTTTGAGTAACCAATGTCTTTAAAAAGTCATATACAATAATATCACTTCCTGGCTGATATGCCTTAACAGATTGAATGTAAAAAGACATACTGAAGTCTCCAGTGAGAAACAGGGCCTCAGCAGCCGGTGCCCACTCCTTAAAGATGAGACTGTTGTCTGGCATCCGCTGTACGCCATAACTCTTATAGCTAAGCGTGAACTGATCAAAGCCTCCTTCGGCCTCTTCAAGGAGTGTGAGCTGTTTTTCAAACAGCTCGTACCTTTAAAAACAAAGAGAGGAGAGGAAAACTTCTTAACAAACAAGGATAGAGTAAGACAGACTCAATCTGTCTGTTTAGCCTCACATGCATAAGCAAGTGTTATAGCAGTAAATCTTATGAAAAATTAACACCTCTGAGCATCAGCTATAGTAAAGTATAGTAATTTGCCATTCAAGAGCTTAAATAAATAATTCATAAATTTACTGCTTAATTTAATGCTTATACTGTACAGCTTCTATCAAACAACCCTTAGCAGAATCCTATTTACCCTTAGGATCATCTTTAACAGTCGCCCACTCATGTATACTGATGGAAGATGTCATTGACTTGCCATCTTTTGTACTGTATATTAAGTATTAATTCACCCAGACACACCAAACACCTATGAGCGCATTCCACTTCTGTTTGAATATCATCCACCCATTTTAACTGAAATATGTGTATCAATCCAGATGATTGCTACTGGCTTGTTGATTTTCCAAGTTCACCTCCCACCCATTAACAATGGTGTACCGCAAGGCTCTGTACTCCCCCATTTCATAAATAACTTTACAGCACAGCACAGTAGGTCTGGGCAGTATGGCAGTATGTTATTTGTGATAACAGAAACAAGTGGTAGAAAGGTTTTAATGCTGTAGATTGCTGTAAGTGGGTGTTATGTTATTCCAAAGCGAAACTGATAAAGAAATATGTAAAGTGATAGTGCAAAAGTAATAAATGGGGAATGATTCAAACAAGTCAAGATGGGTAACACATTGCTGTTAATGAGCTCTTACAGTTTTCACGGTATTTTCTGTTTTACATGATGATACAAATTGAGCAGTTTATTTTTAGCTAAAGTGTTACATAATAGAAGCAGCTGTTGTTAGCACTGATGCCAGACTTGTCATTCATTTGTTATGAATAATCATTTTATTGATTTGCGTCCAAGTTTCAAATGAAAAGAAAAGAAGAGATAAAGCACCTTTAATGAACGTAAATGATGAAGCATTTAATTAATTAGATTATCCAAAAATAGACATTGCTGCATTGTGATGTAATACAAATTCAGCTACAGAAGATTTTGTGTCATACCACTCATATTTTGTCCCAGCGAACAGTGAAGCACACTATCAGTTAGAAGTGTATGAAGCAATCATCGGATGTGCTAACAATGTCCTGCAAACTTTGAGGATACTGTGATCTTCATGTGCACTCACAGAACTTAGACTCTCCATCAACAGGCGGCGAATTGCGCTAACAGACGACTTACAATTCCCTTTGCTCTCTAAAATGGCACATCAACACAGAGCATCTCATCATGAAGACACATCGCAGATTATCCTCCTCAGATAATCAAAGGAGTCGGTCAACACCTCCTTGTTTGATTCTGTATGGCTATTACAGCGATTACATCTAGATGTCGACGGTATGTGGTAACGAGTAAACATGCAAACAATAAAAAAACACATTGTTACACTGGATTGCTGAGCCAATGATACAGCTTGCTGCTATTAGACAACATGCCCAAAATCAACACCAAATCTTAGCGTCTTGTTTAGATGTAGTAGATCTGAATATATTTTATATACTGATCTTGTATGTTTTGTATGTTTTCAGCTGGGCTACTTTTAATTTTGAATTCTCTGTGTTGTTTTAGAATTCTATGTGTTGTATTCTAATCACATTTGTATAACATTTGCAATCTACACCTGCAACCTTTACATTTTAATGAAATACTACGCATTTCAAACTCAGTAATAGTTTCTGTGCTATTAAACTGACCCTGAACAGTAGATAGAAAGGGTCAAGCATGCACATATCACCATGGAAAAATGATTAAGAAAAATGAACACACTAATATATGCATTCATATTATAAAAGCAATACATCTTCCACTTATGACATTGGCTTTATCAGGCTTAATATTCTTTATGGTAATGAACATGGTATGAACAAATGATTAAATATCATTATTTCACAGCTTAACCTGTTAACCTAATTAATAAAAAAATTTAAAACAGTTAAAAATATAAAATAATATTTATGCTGAATATGTGCAGTCACAGTTATCAGGTTGTGAAAATCTTAACTAATGGACGAATATTAAAATATACTTTACTGCCTTTACTGAGTCCTGACAGACCTGGAAACTATCGTTTGACATTTGACATCTTTATTATACTGTCTGTACTGTAATGTACTGTGCTGTGCCGTCTCTCCTTGTCTTGTACAGTATATATATATAATGGGTATTGTGCATTTATGTCCTGTAATTACATTTCTTTAAGCTGCTGAAAAAGCTGTACCTACAACACTTTCTCTCCACCCTGGACGCGTGTCATGTAAGATGCTTTTTCATTGTATTCTATTCTAATGGAAGCCGTTCTGACAGTAACATCATTGTGAGCAAAAACTGAAAATGACTGTGACATTCAACAGCACAAAGAAAAAAATCTGGCTTAATAGAAAACATTTAAAACAGAGTAAGTCAATTCAGATAAAAAAAACAGCAAAACAACCAAAAAACAATGCTTTCTGAACTCCACAGACTGGGTATTGTGTTCCAGACAGACAGCGGTTCTCCAGAGAACTTGTTTATTTCTTACCAACCAATACTGTTGTTTTACGGTTGTACATTCAGAGTCACTTAACATCTGCTTTTGAAACTTAAGTGCTCACAGCACATTGGCGTACACCTTATGGCTAATTCTTATTCTTTAAAACGATCAATAACACTTAATATCCCTACTGCCACCCACTGCTTATCTGATTTCCCCGCTGGATGCCATCTCTACAAGAATTTAATGCAGAATGTATTGCACTCAGTGGACTGTCTAACGCCTACAGGGAAGTTCACGCATGCTTGTGAAGCGACTTGTGGAAACAAAGCAAATGCGACAGACCGGAAATGCAGGCTCCTGTGAATTTTTTTTGCATTTTGCTGCATTCCAAAGGTCAAGTTTGGTGAACCCTGTCCTGCGAATTCGTATCACGTGTGACCGACAGAAGATCGATATGCAACAACCTTTTTAGTTGGAGAAAATGCTAATAATAATACTAATAATAATGACAGTATTATTAATAAAATAATAATACGTTTTTTATTATTATTATTATTGTTGTTGTTGTTGTTGATGATGTTGATGTTGTTGTTGTTGTTGTTTTGTTTTGTTTTGTTTTTTTGTTTATCGTCATTGTTATTATTATCATCATTGTTGTTATTATTATCATCATTGTTGTTATTATTATCATCATTGTTGTTATTATTATCATCATTGTTGTTATTATTATCATCATTGTTATCATCATCATTATTATTCAATAATTCAATATTTAATCAAATAAATAAAGATGATAATTTCAAGATCATGTCATCAGCCAATCAGGACACGGCAAAAAATTTACACTTTTGACTTCTGCTTCTAGATATCTAATCAGATCTAAATTTCCCACATAATATTGTAAAAAGTCTGTAGTGGAAAAATGGCCCTAGTCCAAAACTGACTCTTGTATAAAATGAAGAGGCTAATGACGCAAATAATAATAATGTATAATAGATAAATGCAACCAACAGTAGATTCACCAATCTTTAGTGATTTTATGACTATATCCCAAGGCCCATGAGGTCCAGCTCTGGATATGTGGATGTGTTGAAGGAAAGGCAAAGCGCTCAGGTATTGCCTGAGGGTGGAGAGGGCAAGCTGTTTCAGTATGAATTTTCAACATGAACATCCGGCTTAAAAAGCAGCCAAGCCCTTTGGGTTTGTCAGTTTAGAGTCTTAAACATCTTCATTCTCAAATGCTGAGAAACAGTGTGCAATGGCTATTAGTAGTAGAAGCCCTAGACAAGTACATATTTATTGGTGCACGCTATGACAGTTTGTTGAGGCTGTTTACTATTCTTTTGACTAGGGCCAGTAACCACCCACCCACAACATCCCAGCATTGTGTCAGAGAGCCATGGGCAAGCCCCGTGCAAACTGCTCAAGCTTTCTTCTGAAAATGTAAATAACTAGTTTCCTCAGTCTTTCAGACAACCCACTGCCTAGTGTGTCTTAAAGGTACAGTTCACACAAAAATGATTTACTCTCCCTCATTTCAGACCTATAAGAGTTTCTTTCTTCTGCACGACATAAAAGACGATTTTTTTTTAGAATGTGGGCGACTACCACGACATTGTTTTCAACTATAAACTTTGGCTGTTTGTTTAGACAAAATCTGTATTTTCTGTAAGTTTTTGACCTCAAAAACAAGAATCTCCGGAAACGGTGACATAATGCTTATGCGTGTTACGCGCTCAGTCTATACGCAAAAACAGCGGTGGACTACAAGACTGTGTTGAAGAAATGTTAATAAGTACTTTAAGATGCACAAACAAAGTGTAGATTTATTGCACAACTGCAGCCAGTGTAGACACATTCACCAAATTCCAAACACACATACACCTCTTTACAAGGTCATGGCGCCAACTACTGGCCTGGCATGTATATAACACAGCTTGGGATGTTTTTGGATCGCTATAAACGTAAATCATCTTACAAATGTTGTAGTATGCACATGTAACCTTTTAAAAACGCAAATGAAAAACGTTTTTCGACTAGCCTACATCGTTAATGTGCAAACATGGCTTACATTGTATGGACAAAAACATTTTTCTCAAAATATATTTTTTGTGTATTACAGAAGAAAAAGTCATGTATAGGTTTGCAATGATATGAGGGTTAATAAATGATTTTTGGGGGGACTATCACCCTTTATTATTAGGCTGGTTTCCCAACAAACACAGATAAGACGGATATAAAGGGAAAAACTTAAAACTGCAACATCTCTAGGAAGAGCTTGGCATGCTGACAGTGTGCTATGGAAAAAAACTCTCTCAGATACATTTGTTCTCCTTAAATATTTCCACTGCCCCTACAGCCATCAAAACACAGCCTTTGTACCAAATCCGTCACATGACAATTACTGTTGGGCTTCAAAACACCTGCTGTGAGCAATACTCCTGCATCCTATGTAGTTTTTGTTGGCTATGATCGTTTTTTGCAGTAAAAGGTTATAGACCCTTAACGGATGTGTTTGCCAGTGATGCTGTCGAAGGTCTGTGTGTTCTTGGATTTAATTGCAATAATTGTTTTACTGTTCATCTGCGTACACGTGCAGATGGATGCGATTCACACCATAAATTTTATATTTTTGGAGTTCAACGACAAGGTCACAGGTTCAAATCCCAGGGAACGCACCATAACAACCATAACAAAAGTCATTTAAAAATCCTTATAAACCAAGTTACCGTAACGATTTTCAGGACACCTAAAAGGCACGCATCACCCGAAGAAATTAATCCACCCCTCCCAATCCACACAACTGGCAGACATCAGCTGTTCTGTGATTATGAGAGTCATTGCCATTATGAGAAATCAGTGTTTGAGCGGCGGAAGGAGGGTCGGCCTACTGCCGCACCATAAGCCCGTGATATTCCTCGCATGTCCGCAGGCTCGTGTCCCAGATGATTAGAGTCTAGAGGAGAGATCAGAAACCGCATTTCAATCAGACAGTCAAGGTGACTTCATAGGAAGCTGATTTCCAACACGGTCATTACCGAAACCTGCTACTCTACGAAATCAGAACTTTGACGAACCTGCTTATTAGTAATAATGAGCGCCAATTACAAGACTATAGATGTCCTTTATAACAACATTCACAGCACTGCACTTGCTTCTCCATCACACAGAGAAATGCCTACTTCTAAGAGATTTGGTTTTAAAATTGATTTATCTAGGCTTTTATACACAAAATCTTCAAATATATGCAATTGTCCAGTACCAATAGTGGACAACAGAGGACATCACCCTCTCTAACTAAATATGTATACATTTAATTCATTAGTAACAGTGAAAATATTCATGAGTAAAAATCAAAATATACCCAGATCTTTGAGGTTTGGGGGATCAAAAGACCAAACTGTGACACTTATCCAAACATACAACAAAGCTAAAGTGTACGTGTCATATGTAAAAACACCCATCCCCGTAAACACCCATATTTATTGCATAATCTCAAAATAATATGTTATTAATTTATTAATTTATAATAATATATTAATATACTATATTAATGTCAAAATATAATGTAATGTGACATCATTGTAATGAAATAAGAACAACAACTGTCTAAGTTTTAAATCTATCATGAAGCATTAACATGGATTATTTAAACGTTCTCACAGATAAAACAATTAAAATGTTTCACAAAAATGTAACAAAAAAGACTTTAGTATGTCTTCGCAAGACTTGACACTTCAACACAGTGCTCAAAAAGAGTCGTGTGGACATTTTGTGGGAGTTTTTTTTGTCATTTTGCAGCATGACAGCCTCATGCAGTGCTCGTTCACTTTTATTATACTGAAAAAGTTGCCATGATAGTCATCAAAATGCACCTTTTGTGTGTCACAGAAGAAAAGAAAGCCATACGGGAAATCAGCATAAAGAAAACATGAAGCGAAACAAGCCTTCCATCAGATTAACACCAAAACAAACAAATTAGCAACTCCACGCAACGCTAGTCAAAAGAATTAAAGAACGTGTAAGGCATGCAGATTGACACATGGTGCAAATTCATGTTGTTTAAATTCACTACAAAAAGCTCACAAACACACTTTTATGTTGAATGACATTATAAACGCAATGTACACACCATCGTTCTCCATCTGCTACTGTATAATCCTAAAACTAGGTTCTCACACAAATTTATGGACATAGCGTATGATAAAATGATGAAATGCATGCTTTTATTTCTACTTTTCGATGAGTTGTCACAAAAAACCTCACCTTGGAAATTACGTATAATACCGGCAACATGTCTCACAAAGGTGGTTTAAAAACCAACAGCAATCGTCTTAAACTGACAGTCTACTATACGTCCTTCCATACCTACAACCCATCCAGAACCCTACGCTCAACGAATGAACGTCGACTGGTGGTACCCTCACAGAAGAGCACTAAATCTCTCTCTCGTTCCTTCTCCTTCTCTGTCCCCGGCTTGTGGAATAATCTCCCTAACGCAATCCGTTCTGCCACATCCCTCACCTCCTTTAAGAAACAACTAAAAACACACCTCTTCCACGAACACCTGACATCATAATACAAAAAAAACCTCTTCTTTCCTCTACAGGTACTTTTCTAGCACTGCAAAACATTGTAAACTTAGTAAAGCACTTCTTAGTACTATTGTTGCCGCTTCTGATGTGTCGCTTCATTGTCTCCTAATATTTGTAAGTCGCTTTGGATAAAAGCGTCAGCTAAATGCCTAAATGTAAATGTCCTCTATCAAGCAAAGGTAGAACATTTCTGCTTAACTGAAAATGAAATAAATTTCACGTTTCGTAAAAAGTTGCAAGTTTCGTACGGGTTGTTAACCTCAGTAAGCAAATAGTCAGTTGGTGGACGCTTAATCCAGTGTGGTATTGCAAGAGGTGGCAATAGACCTGGATGGTTTTGTAACCGATTTGCAAAGACCAAACGGAAAAGAAGGCCACGTGCTAATCTTGTTTTCATTTCTTTCACAATTTAGTTGGTTTATCTTGATCAAATTGTCCTAGTGTTTCCAATGAGTGAGAACTCTGTGCAGGAAGTTGACTTTCAGTAGCAGAGAAGAGCAACTCTCTAATGTCATACCGTACATCAGTCACACAGATATCCTGAGAGTGAAAAGAACAGCTGGACAGGCTTACTGATATTGTTATTTTGGGGATAACAGAATGACAAGGTTATTATTTACACAAGAGACCTTTGAGAGGGAAGCATTAACTACAGTAGGTGCTCTGTGGGATCAGCTCAATAGACATTTGTTCTCTTCCAGAGTTATACAAAATATTCAATAAATAAAAAGTAGGTGGGATTCTTTTTTTTTTATTTAGGATATTTCCCACCTAAACCAGGAAATAATGCCTGGAACAGCATTCTTTTATTATTACAAAATACTTTCCTTAAATGTTACTTAAATCAGATATTATTGTAGATTTATTGTAGATTTTAGTTCATGCATGTTAGTTTTGAGGCAATCTATTAGGGATGGACACAAATACTCGGACAAGAAAAGCAAAGAATAATGTAAAGACTATTGGTAAATGGAAGGCAAAAAGGACAAAAGAATAAAGATTATAAACACTACCGTGCATCAAACTATTTCACGAAGCCTTTAAGCTATAAGTTACAAACAGCTTTTTCTCTCTCCAGGCAAAGGCCCAGCCAGTGGCCAGGTGAAAAATTATGTCAATACAAGATGATTGAAATATTGTCAAATGAAAAATAGGTATTCGGCAAGCAGGTTTGTTTATAATCTCTCTCTTAAAGGCAGTAAAGCAGGTTGTCGCACGCTTTGTGTACCAAATGACAACGTTTAAGAACTCCACAACCTTTCTGAACCCCAGCGATCAGAGAAACACATATCAATCACCGTTTGGAGTCTCTTTAGTCATCTCAATTCCTGACACTTTATTCCCTCTCATGACGCACAGCAGGATTTAGAGCTGCCCGCAAGACCTTGTTGATTTTGACGCTTGCGCTCATAAGAAACACTCCTGTTGCTCGGGGGTTTCTGTCGCTGGGTTTGATCAAGAGCCAGGCAGCTATTGCGCTGGCACCTGCCTATGTACAATTATTTATGGGGAGAAGAGGGGTTTTCGGGTCCAGACAGGTGTGTGAGCCTCGCCCGGGGCTCACTGATGCCCGAGTAAAGCCGTGTTGCTGCTGGAATGGGCCCTGAAACACGTACACGCGTTCATCGTGACCCAACCACCTCACAGACGCACAAGCCTCTAAAACAACTTATTCAACGAAAATGCTATTCAGGCTACTAAGAGAATGCTCTTAGGGTCTGAATCATGTAACAAAGTGTGCAATCATAATATTGTCATGAAATATTATTATAAAAGACAAAGCAAATATCTAAAAGTTCCTATTAAGCCATGCAAATGTTTAGAGAATATATGTAAAACGTTATAACAACCAGTGTCCAACCAAAAATAACATTAATGGCACAAGCATTGTTAATATTAGTACCCTACAGTGTGCTGTCGAAATAACACTGAGTTTATTTCAAAGTTCAGTTATTACAGAAACTTTTGTATTATCTTAAAACTTACACAGCAGGGGAAATTTGCCAAGTTAAATATTCATGCACTAGAGGATGAAAAACAGCTCCTGTGTGTTTTCGCTTTAGTTTGCCAGCCCGTCGGCTATGTTTGCCCATGTGGATTACAGACATTCATGGCTATGTGTAAATGATTAGTGTCTGTTAAAGCGATACACACCAGTTCAGCCTGTTAAGAGTGTTTGTTTATCAGGGTACACGGCTACTACGGTCAGTATGAGGGATTTAAAGCAGAAACAATATAACGCAAAGTTTAGTTCAGTTTACTCCTCACAACCTGTTCTCCCTCACATTACTATATTTAATAGAGCCCGACCGATATGGGTTTTTTGAGGGCCGATGCCGATACCGATATCAGGGAGTAAAAGGGACCGATACCGATATAGAGGGGCCGATATTCTTTGTGTATGTTAGAGTACAGTACCAGTTAAAAGGACACATTCCCAGAGAGTGTCCAAGCTTTTGAGAGAGTACTGTATATAGAATACAGTATATACAAAAACATAATAGATATATAAACATTTTTTGCAAAGATTACTCAATTGTGGTTATCAAACACTTATAATGACGTAACAAATATATGTAATTGAGGCAGGGTATTTAACAATTAACAATAAACTTTATTTTCCAAAATGAGTATGACATCAGTGCACTAAACAGTAAACATCACTTATTATAAATAATTTTTAAAACACAAATAGAACTCCCTCCAAGCACAGCTTTTCCAAATGTAAACATCTAAAATGAATAAATAATAATAAATAATAATAATGAAAAATAAACTTTAACTACAAAGAATTTGGTTGTGTTGTGTGGGGCAAGTAAATGTAAATGAACAATTAAATGGAAATTAACACTTTTTTTCTTCTTTTTTCACAAACCCCCTTCAGTTCTACAGTCCTTAATAATGCCAATCCAACAGGGGCAGGTTATAATGCAGAAAGCACAGCTTTTCTGCATTCTCTCCTTTGAGGGAGCTTCGCTTCTCTTCATAAATGTTGCCAATAGTGCTGAACACCCTCTCACTTGGCACAGAGGAGGGTGGACAGGAGAGGTATCTCCTGGCCTGGCCAGATAGTCCCTTGAACCGGCTACTGTTGTGTTTCCACCACTCCAGTGGGTTGCCTCTTTTTCTGTCTATGACTGGCTCACTCATGTACCTCTCGAGCTCTTCAAGGATCCCCTCAGGTGCTGGTGCATGACTGGTTGAAGTGAGCATGGTGTCATACAGACTGTCTAAAAGACTGTGGGCTTGGTCCTCCACTCTCTGTCTTTTGGGGTCTCCCTCATCACTGGTGCTTTCTACTGGTGTTGGGTCTGGTGGAGTCTTCTCTGCCTCTTCACTCAGCCAGGCTTTGGCTTGGGTTAGTGTCTCTGGGGACAAGGGCCGCTCCTTGTAGCGTGGGTCAAGCAGGCATGCGAGCACCACCTCTTTTGACTCTTTCACTATTTTGGAAAACCTCCTATCCAGGCTCTCCAACATAGTCTTTCTCAGAGTCTGAATTCCTTTACTAGTGGGTCCCTGTGACTCCAGGAAACACCTCAGCACTGCTACACATGGTATAATGCAGGAGGCAGAAGAGTCTGCTTTGCTCATTTCCTGTGTTATCTCTTCCAGTGGTGTCAGGGTCTCCACCAGGTTGGCTGCCACATCCCACTCGTCAGCAGTTGGACAGGTGAAATGCCCATGGTCACTTGAATAGGCTGTGATTGCTCTCTTTTGCTCCAGCATCCTCAGGAGCATGTGTTGTGTGGAGTTCCACCTGGTTGGCACAGCCTGGAGTATGGAATGCAGAGGAACACCAACCTCCTTCTGAATTACAGAGAGGCGTTGCTGTGCAATAACTGAGTGGTTGAAGTGTGTGGCTATTCTTTTTAGTTTGGCCAATATGTCCCCCACCACCCTCTGGGAGCTGAGGCCATCATTAATGATCAGTTGAAGTGTATGAGCACTGCAGCTCAGGTCAGGCATCTCTGAAAGTCTCATGCCTTTTACCATATTTGCACCATTGTCCCTTAGTACCAGGACAACACGCTGTGTGTTGATGTTCCATTCCTCAAGCATGGTCAGGAAGATCTGCCCAATGTATTCCCCTGTGTGGGACCCAGACATGGCCTTCACATTCAACACAATTTGAACTCTATTCCAGTTCTTGTCGATGAAATGAGCAGTCAAGCTCATGAGGGCTTCAGTAGAACCAGACCAACAGTCAGTGGTAAAGGCAATGCTGTTTCCTGCATTTTCCACAGAGAGAAGTTGCTTTATTCGTGTTACAACTTTTGAGTGAATTTGGTCCATCAGCTGAGTGCGGAAATACTTCTCACTTTTCAAAGGGTACCTGGGCTCTGCCTTTTCCAGTAATCTTTTAAAACCAGCACCCTCCACAATTGCATAAGGCAGGATATCGGTGGCGATCATTTCCATGATCAACTTGTCTAGCTCCTTTGATCTTCGATCATCTGTGGTCCACTTTGTGGTCATATCAATCACTTGTTGGAGTGTGGGCTGTGATGGAGCTCTGCCTTCTTTAGGCTGTGCTGCTTTATCATGTGCCTTATGATACACTTCTTTATGTTTCACTTTAAGATGTGCCCACAGGTTGGTTGTATTTTTCTGTTTGAGGCTGCCTGATCCCTGACTGACAAAGCCTGCACAGGTATTGCAGATAACTCTACCAGATGAGTCCTTCTTGAAGTAGTCCCACACCTTACTTCTTCTTCCACCCTCAGCCATCTGTAAAAAATAAATAAATATTATTTATATATGGATAGAAAATAGATAAAAATAGAAAGATAGATATAGATATATCAGTATGAGACATTAACAGAATTATATATTTGAGCTGGAACCAAACTGGTTTGGCATGTTCTATTTTATTATATTCTAAATACTGTAGCTTAGTCTTCACAAAAAAAATTTATGTAGTAATGTTATATCAAAAATAACTTAATGGGCTTCATTTCAATGGTTAGATTACATTTTAGTAATCAAAAGTAATGAATTGAAATTTTAATGACATTTTAACATCAACTTAAGTTAAGTTGACGGTACTTTAACGGTACTCGTATCAGTACTTTTTGTTGTGTTTTTAATAAAAAAACAAACAAAAACAAATTGAGAACAGAATTTTTTAGATGTAAAATCAAATAATTATCTATAGCCTAACAAACAGCAATGTTTGAGCAAATATATATTATACAAACAAAATAAATCAAATAAATAATTTATTTTGTAAAAGAATGTCCAGTGCTTTAAAGCAACACAGATGGGGCATGCAGGTAGGCTGCAAAAGAACTGGCTTAAAAGTTATACATGTTTGGTAACTACTTACAATGTACACTACATAATTTAAGTGTATGTGTTTCATCACTACAAATTCATTATTATGTCATTTCTACTTGATCATTTCTTAATAAGTATAGTTTATTCTTATTCATCTATTTGTAAATGCAGTACTGTGGGCATTTTTAATGTCTATGATTTAAGGGCTATTACTGCAGAAAAATCATTATGTTATTCATAATTTAACTGAATGTGATCGTCTATTAAATGATTAAATAGTAATTTAGAGAGACCTTATAGGAGTAATATGTTGTAATTTGGGAAGACTGCTAGCATATGTACCTGAGGAGGTGGATGATGAACTAACTAGGCAGTCGAAAACTTTGCAATTCTCTGTTTGTTTTATGATGAACTTTGTTTTAGGATTGCTTGTGTTTAAAATCAATACAAGCTAAAATCTTGTTGCGTGTAGCATTGTATTGCATCAAATCGAGTGAAATTAAACATACTTTAGACCTTTGGTTCTCTCATGCATCATCACTCTATTAAAGAGCTTTAGGTGTTTTGTTGTTTTTTTTTTGCCTCATGCAGAGAACTGCCTGCATCTAAATAACAAATCATGCATAACAGGCGAACTATGTTCATATGTATAAGTCCAAACAGTCTCAGATAGGCGACAGATGGAAGCGCTGTTGTGTATTCATTTTACTGCGTGATAAATGTGTGCTTAAAGATGTCGCTGCACAGAATAGAGCGCAGCACTTAGGCGACACTGTGCCGGAAAAGCGGAATTCGTTCATATGAGGCAGTACTGGGGTAGTAAATATTCCAGCTGAATGACAGCTAAGGTTTATCATTGTGTATGTTTGATTAAAAAACACTGTGGGAAAATGGTCTGAAAGTTGCTAAATATAGTGCTAAATTACGTGCTCGTGTGAGATGCAAGAGCTGATGGCAGGGGCTATTTTTGGATATTGTTTTACAAATAAGTCATATATGGGAAACCTATGGGGTAGATTGTTTATTAACTTTACAGAAACAAACTAGTTAGCAACTTACCGTAAGACTTGACAGTTTCAAGGTGAAGATATACAGAATGCCGCTGCCTGAACAAGAGACCTCCTTACTGAGTGAAAAGCTTGGCTGGTTGCCAGTAGCAAACAATGGTTGGCATCTCTGCTGGACAAACTAAGTAATTACACCATTTCAAGCATTGTATCTTATATCATATGTTCAGAAGAAAGTTCATATCGGGACATATCGGTAGCAGATTAGCCGATATTGATATATAAACTGACAGGTTCATATCGGCCTTGATAAAATATATTAAAAGCGATATACAGCGGGCACATATTTAAGTCAATATTTAGGTCATATGAGAGCTTTAGATAGAGATCCTTTGAACCTGGAGAGAGAGAGATCAGAGAGAGAGAGAGATGGAGAGATGAGAGAGAGAGAGAGAGAGAGATGAAGCCATAAATGAATGGAAAATAAGAGAAAATGCAGAAAATGGTGACTGAAGCATAAATTTCCATTTGTCTTCAATCTCATCTCTCTGCTGTCTAAGAGAAACAACTTAAGAGAGACTTCATTTGTGATATTTTTCTCCTTTGGGCTCTCCTCCAGAGCAAATGAAAGTAGCACAGAAATTTCAAATGTTATTAACCTTAATTTTAAAGAGTTTTACAAAACACACCAAGAAGAGTACAGACGTCCTTAATAATCTGAGGTTTATAGTGCCCATGTGGTTTTTCCTCAGTCAACCCGTGACACACATTTATTTCCACTTTTGAAAACCGGTCCCGCAGAGAAGGGTCAAATTAGCAACCGTGCACATGTATTCAGATACCTCGATGGCTACCCCTCCAGACTTTGGTGTTAATTAAAACGATAATGAAGAACTCCATTTCACTTGTCAGTGGTCTCTATGGCACTAATGAATGGAGAATGTTAAGTCATAAATATGCAAACGGTGCCACGCACACTTAATCTGTGCAACAATGCAATTAGGCAGGAGGCGTTATCATAATAATCAAATGTAAAGACAGTGCCACAGGACTGCGTATATCATGCATTAAAATGATGGGTGCTGAACAGTTTCTGACAGTGGCACCCACTGTATTGAAATTAAGTGCCATCTAATTGGTACAGAGCATTCGAAATCTCCAGGCAAAAGCAATCAGGAAATCTGGAGTACCCATTTTATGTCAGCGCTTATGTACTCCATATATAAATTTGTTAAATTATAAGTATAATTATGACTGACATTATAATTGTATATGTAGACTTGGTCACCACCACTCATCCATCACTTTACTGTAAGTCTACTATTACTTATAATGTATTATCGCACTCTATACATATAAGTCTACCAATCATTATTAATGTTTTGTTTCTAAGTGCTCATATTTTTTTTAAATGTTTATTTCTTTTTTGTTGCTATACACATACATTCCAGAATAGTTTTATTATCTTTTTACTACACAATCCTCTTTATCTAACTTACTGGGGTTTGTAATACAGTATTGTAATACAGTCTGTAAAGTTGGCTTTGAAAAAAGATTTATTGTGAAAATCTATATTGTGATTCTATTTTAGAAACATTTTTTAAATGTTGTGAAATTACGTCGCGTCTGGTGTGGAGCCAATTAAAGTTTTGGAAAAAATATGTTATAATTTAAAACTTGTGCAAGGCAGGTGCAAACAACAGCTGTCATAACTTTAATTTATAAATGCCACATATAAATGGTTAAGTTTTGTTTACTTTAGTGTCCACAAAGTGGAAATTTGTCTTTGGCTTCACAAAACACAACAACAACATACAGTATAAAAATATAAAAACAAAAAAGTATTTTAATAAATTCATTTAATCTTTAACACATTTTTACTTTTCCTTGTAAAACGTTTCTTTGAAGGTTGCAATTGAAATGAAGAATGGATAAAAAATCTTTTATAATAACAAAGGCTTTAGTTTGCCTTATAAATTAATAAAATAATTCAGACAGAGTAGTATGCAGATTTGCGCATATGAGTAGGAATTGATATTGATATGACTGATACGGAAACAACACCTTTAAAATTATACAAAAATAGCGTAACAACGCATATGTGAACGCTCATTCTTACGTCACCGCTTGCCGCAAGTTTAGGTAGGCGGGGCCAGAAGCATGTGTGCCCCGCCCACCTATACAAACACAACAAGCGTTACTAGAAGACAAGTGAGGCAACATTAGGAGATTTATAGTATGGTGGTATAATACCGAAGCACATGTGAATAAAATGAACCTTAAGCCGATTTGTTGTTGATTACACATGGTATTTCGCTTAAAAATAACAGACATCATAACAGACCATGACATGCACGCAATGTATTGCAAGTAAATGCAATGGCTACAAAAACATTACGAATATGATGTATAAAGAAATAATAAACCTGGCTGAGTTATTTTCATTACCTGTCAAAATGTAAATTTATTATTCAAATGTTACAGAGAAGTCTGTAACACTGTCATCGGTATTACCATTCCGTGCAAACCATCACGTCTGTATTTACACACTCATGTTAAAAGGCATATGTCAAGTCACTCAGCATCTAAATACCACATAATAGCATGAGCATATAGCAGGTGTCTGTGAGTAACATATTGAATTTAAATCCTTATTCTCGTTACTGTACGTATGGGACGAGCATATAGGAGCATTATCCAGCGACAAGATGCAAATGACTGTTAAAACACAGTTACCTCCTCTGGAAGTCCTTTTCAAAGGGTTTTAGGTACGGATCCATTCGCAGAAGGGAGTTGATGTGAGGAACTGAAACATGAGCCTCTGAATCAGCCATGTTTCGCATCAGACCAGAGTAATCGAGCAGCGAGTCGTCGATCAGATCTCCTTTTACTCAGTATTAATGAGCAGCGGATTGTGTTGTGCGGTCATGTGAGACCCGGATCATCTCTTTATGCCCTGCCCATATGAAAGAAAACTGCATTTGCATTTCTTTTTTAAGGTACATGGTTTATACTTTGCTTTAATTTTTCGTGTGTCTTTAAGGGCATCGCGGAAGCGTTCAGGGGTCAAGAGGTTCATTTAACTTTTTGCCCTTGAAAAACTCCTTATATTTTTATTAGAAGATATGACCTCTTGACCCTCGTGACCTCATAAATGTACAGTAATATGTTATAAATGGTTACTTAATGTAAATAAACAGTTAATCGTATAATTAATTACAAAATTATTTGTCAATAGTTTGTTTTAGTAATTTTCTTAGAAATCTAAAATATAATAAAATCAATACAATTTCAAAATAATAAAAATATTATTAAAATTTATTTAACAAATAAAGTTCTGCAGTCTGACATGCAACACTGATTCTTAAAGAGTTTAATGATTCAATTCATATGAATAAGTTTTTAAAAAGCAAACATACTTAAGATCACAAGATATTTGTATTTTTAACAATTCAATTGTTTTCAACTATTTTACTTATGATAAATGGTCAATAAAGATGTCCGATACAGCACTTAACACCATTTCTGTGCTGGCCTTCAGAATTTGTTATATAAAATACTGAAGAAATATCATTTTAAAATAAGGCTTACATTAAGTAGACATTATTTGATGTTAATAACAAATGGGAGGTAATATTAGTCGCTGTGCTTTTGGCCCTTTCTGCAAGACCTGATATACTTTAATTCTTGATCTTTTTAATCCTTCATCATATACCGCACGGTAGATGTGCATATGTTACATGTCACCCTTATACACCACCACCATATGGCTTATTCAGTTTCAAGGTTAGATATACAGATTGTAGTGCGTATTCATTTCTTAAAGAGAAAGAGTAAAAATATCATTGCCATCCTTTATTTAACCAAAAGCGGCACTTTTACAGTTATTGTAATTTACTTTCATTGACCGCTAAAGAAATTATTTGCTTTGGCGCAGTAACTGATGTTGTGCTGCCCTTGAATCGATATATTACACAGTCTACAGCCACAAATATCGCTATTTGCATATGCTGCTTTAGATATCGTCCTTTGAACCTGGCTGTGTTTACAATCACACTGAGATCACATGGATTGGATGAGAGGTTTTCGACAGAAATGAAGCCATAAATGAATGGAAAATACGAGAAACATCCAGAACTATGAATTAATACTGTAAAATAACATTGTGCTATTTGTACCCTTCAGGTTACCTTGGAACTTTGAGGTTTACATAACTAACTTTATTTACTTTACATTTAGAGTAAAACACAGTCTGTCTCAGTATGCCTGGAGTTGCAGAATAAACTATATCCTTGTATAATATTACAGGGACGCTGCCATGCTAGATCGCTGAAATTAATGTAACATTCTCCCGCAGGGCTTCCACATGGTTGATGCCGATGCAGTTTATCCGATATCTGCATTTATTTAATAATATTAAAACCTTTTTCAAAGCATGAACCCTCAGAGCATTCCTCTTTTAATTCCGGTTGCATCACGCTTGATTTCGAAATGGTCCAGTCTGATCAAATGCCAAAGATTAACAAGAAAGAAAGTTTTATGTGGAACATTATTAGATATCAGTAAGTGTGACTAACATCATAGCAGTTTTATCTTATGTTATATTCAGATCTAATCATGCGTTAAAGATGTAATCATATTACAGAAAAGCAGAACAGATTAAATACGTGCTACCGTACATGTTCATCTGGAGCGTTTTACATCTCTTTTTTCCAATTAAATCACCTAAGAGTATTTTTAGTGTGACATTCACTGTGAATGTGTCTAATAACCCAATATTATTGCCATCAGAGGTCATTCTGCTCTATATGCGAGTGTATGCACTTCATTTTTATTGTTGTAATATTCATAAAAATAGAAAATGAAGGTCAAGGTTACACTATGAAATGTTGATATTATTATGCGCTTTGAAAAAAAATTATGTGATTCTGTGGGTCATTGATTTAGAAATGGAGAAATTCTTGCAGCATGTAGGGGTTGAGATGAAAGTCAAGGCTACAAAATATGTTAGAAATTTAGGCAGGATGCGAGAGAGCTTTTACAACACGCTTTTAATCTTTGTAGGAATTGACATAAGTTGAAATATAGTGTAGATGTGTTGATTTGAAAAATGAAATTCATCACTATCATTCAGTATTCACATTTTTTTCTCAGTTAATCAATATCCATTTAGAGATTTTAACCTCTGTTACCATATTTCAGATGTGATTGACATGATTAATCTGAATTAAAGTAATCTTTTATAATATGTTTATGCATAAGTATCTCTGATTTAATCAAACTAAACCAGACAAACTTTCTTAATCTCAGCCTGCTGCAAATTTTATTGACACACAGAAATGAAAAGATAACGAGAATTTATTTTCACTTCTGGTGCATTAAGACTTACAGCCCGTGGAAAGATCTAAATTTGCAGTTGGTGATGAGAGGACAGGTGGGAATGTCTATGTAAACAATTTCTTATTGCTTAGAGCCGAAGGAAGAAGTGAAGTTATCCATCATCTAAATTTCAGTAGTACATTTTTCGATGCCGCTTTGGTGTTGTGGGTTAGTGCCAAGTCAAAAGAACCACCCCAAGTCTTTTCTGCAAAACAGCTTTCATTGAAAATGCTTTGACCTCTGCCTGAAATCTGCCTGATTGCCACATCAGCCTGTAGTGACCGTGTTTTACCCTTCACAGAGTTCATGGACAGTACTCCAGAGAGCCCCCTGTGGGTTATTTCTGGAACTCATTTCATGAAATCAAATCCTTGTCACCTTCAAAAGACTTTAATTGGCAATTGCACCTGCATTTAAAGGGATAGTTCAACTGAAAATGTTATTATTCACTCACCCTCATGTTGTATAACTTTTTTATTTTGTGCAACACAGAAAAGGAGATGCTAAGCTGAATGACCGAGAGCCTTCACTTTAATTGGTTGGGAAATAAAGTGCAGAATTAACTTTATTTCCACATGTAATGTCTCCTCTTGCCATCCATGGTAGAAAAAAGTAATTGAGGTTTGGAATGACATGAAGGTGAGTAAATGACAAAAAATGTAAATTAACGTTTGTGTGTTTGTTTTGTTTAACACAACCTTCACCAACTTAAAAACATAAGTTCGTAAAAGTTTTATCTGAAAGAAACCACATTAAATACATTCTGTTTTTTCATAACAAAACCTTTAAATCCACCCAGAGGTCGTACCCACTTGAGGCCTGACCGCATTCAGGTCCAGTGCTGCTGGCGAGCTGCTCCTCTGTCCTTGAGATCAGGCCCATGTACCCTTGCTGCATGACAAGTATGACACCGCATAAGCTATTCAGAGCCGTGGAGTCAGGGCCAGTGGCTGGGAAGTCACCGTGTCGATTTATGCCAGCATTTGGTGGCTGACTGAGCGTGACGCCTCCTGGTTCTCGGAGAGGGAGGAGAGACACCAGACAGCTGATGACAATACCACAGGAGTTGCCCAGAGTGCCATTTTACCTATGAATCCCTGGAGCGTGAAAGCCGGGCTTGACGAGAAGGATGGACTGCTTGATACTTGTTGACATGGGGCTAAAACAGGTCACTCAAGCTCACTATGGCCCGTCAGTTCCTTTTGGAGGATGTGATGAAGATGAATCATCACTGAACTTCAGTGGTCAGAAGGAGCGTCGTATAAAACGCTGGACTGTTTAGAACCTGTCATGGGTCATCAACTTCATTGTATGCTTGAATATAAATGGGCAATACCATTCGTACAAACACATGAGACCTTTTAAATAAATTAACTTGTTAACTGTTACTGTTCCACAGGTGGAACACTTGAATATTTCATAGTTCTGATCTAATCATGATAAACTATAATGGTAAGGTCTAAGATCTAAGAATAAATATTTGACAAATTTTCATAACAATAAATAGTAATAAAACTAAAAAACTAATAAAAATGTAAATGCTATTCATAAAACACTCAAAATTAAAAATAAAAATTTCAAAAAGTTTAAAAATATATCAAAATGTGAAAATAATTGTAATATTTAATTATATCAATATAGCAGCATGTTGATAACATCAAATATCATTTGTTTTTGTTCACTGTTATGGATGTGACAAGTCTGAAAACAGACCATGAAAAATCATGCTTTAAACATAAAAACTTTGAGAGAGACGTCACATGAGTATTTAAACCACTAAATATTTTGATGGTGAAAACCTTTGATAAAAACTTTCACGGTAAGGTTGACATTTGCATGGCATTACCCAAAAGTTTAGTAATTTTGTATTCACCATATTGATTGACATTTTATATTACCATAGTTTTACTGTAAATATCATTATTAAACTACTGATAAGACCTAGTAAATTATTGCTTACTATGGTTTTACTACAAATAAAATCTATAAACTATGGTTCATTTTCATAAGGGCTGCTCTTTTGTGTTCGATGGTGAACAAAACAGCATATGGTTTGGAATGAGGGTGAGTAAATAATGACAGCTTTTTCATTTTGGGCTGTACTATCCCTTTAAAGACAAACATGCTCCTGTTTGTTTTTCGCCATTTCCCAGCTATCAATCACCAGCGTCCACACACACATATGGCGGTGGGCTTATCTCAAAACACGACTGAATGGAGCTGTGACAGAAAAAGACTAAACACACGGCGCAGAGCTTGGCTATTTTTCACTTTTATGAGCAATATGTGTTTCATTAGCAGTTATAGATCTTTGGATCTATATTTGACCGGTTCCATTTTCTCCTGTAATTCCTTTGTAAAGAAATAAACCAGATAAACAAGGTCAACACATCTATATCTTTACTTCCGGTCACATAGGAGAATGTTGTCTGTTCCGGCTGAGAGCGTTAACACCACATGGGCAATATGTGTTTGAGAGACTCTCTGACTCAATACAAACATTACCCGCTAATGCACACCCAAGCATGTCTTTAAATTTCACTCAAAACGCTAAATATTCATAGTATCGCTGCGGCCCAGGCTGCACACTTATTTCAAGCTGCGATTGTATGGCCAAATCTGTTGTTGGAGAATTATAAGAGCGCACGGATCATTTACCCAATCCACACGCCTCACACATGCCCGTGCCGGGAGAAGTCCTCATATAAGAGTCTGCTCACATTTCCACAGCCCTGCCCACAAATCCCATCACATCCACATAATCAAAGGCATTTTTCTTTGGCCTGTAGGGATGTGCGCTCTGCACGAGCAAGGTGAGAGCGATGAGGGCACTTCTGTGCCGTGAATAGAATATTCATCGTGGGGCTCATCGTGTGTTGTTTGGAGCGGTTGGAATACCTCAGGGTGTGGTTTTGATTTGTGGGGTCTGAATAGTTCCCAGTCTGTGGGGATGTCTGCATTAAAGGTGATGCGTGTCGAAACTTTCTCCTATGCAAATTTAATATGCAGTGAAATGTTACGCTGTTCATAGATTGATTTGGTAAAAAGTGTCGCTCTGTGTGAATACTTTTTAGCATTTTTCCTATTCAGACACAGCAACTTTAGATCAGGTAATGGAATCAGGGTTTGGAGTATGTGTTTTTCTGACTAATGCAAGACTGAGGAGGATGTTTTTGTTTTGTCATGATTTTTGCAAAGCAGTACAGCGATACTGGTAAAGAAATGACAAACTTTCCCTTAAGGCTTAGAGATAAAACTTTCTTTTTTGGATTATTTCCTTATGCCAAAAGATAAATATATTATCACATTGTTTATATTTAGGACACCAAAAAAATAGGTAGGAAATTAGTCTTAGTAAGTCAAATTTAGTTGTTTTATTTATTAAAAATGCTTAACCTGATAACTGTCACCGCAGAACTAAACACATATTAATCGGAACAGAATTCAGATAAATAAAATAAATATTTTTTTAATTTTTAGAAATTTGATATTTTTTCAAACATTTTAAGTCTTTTAATTTTTTTTATTTTAGGTATTTTTAGAAATTACAATAACATTAACATTTTTAGAAATTAACTTTTTGTTTATTGTTATGAAAATTTTAAAATATTTCATTTTGAGATCTTATATCTTTCCTTAAATTTATAGTTAGATTATAGTCAATTACAGTCATGACTAGATTAAAATTCAACTTTAAAATATTAAAGTAAATATGGAAATGACACAGGTGTTCCTCCTGAGGAACGGTGACAGTTAACTGGTTAAAATCACCATGAAATTAAAAAATTAAAATTCATAAAAATGAAAATTGCTAATAGATTATTTGGCTAATGTTTATTATACAGTAAATGTTTTTTTCTGTGTATGTCATATTTTTTCATGTGTAAGTCATGTGCCTTTATAATCTTTAATCAAAAACATTAACTTCCCATTCAAGCAACATCTCTTCTGTTGATTATGTTTGTCTTGGCGTAAAAGCGGTGTTATACTGATTGACCAATAGCCAGTCTTTCGACTTCCACCAGTCCAATCGATTTCCAAAGAATAATATCAAGTCTCGTCCTACATTCGCTTAGATGGATGTCAAAATAGAGAAGACTTCTGTAAATTGACAACTGACTGTAAATTCTTACAGTATTTGCAGAACATTTTCACCACAGAAGATGATCTAGTGCGAATTACACTTTCTTCACGCAAATTTTTCTTGACATTCTGAAAAATGGTCCCATAATTAAAGAACCATCTAAAACAATGGAGACTCCAGACTTATAATTTATTTTAATTAGTAATAATTATTATAAAGCAGGTGTTGTAAGCTGTACAAGAAAACTCAAATGTGCCTCTTTACATCTCCTATAAATACAATCCCTGCATTTCCCTGGTTGTTGTAATGAATTTTCTCAGTTCTGTCACACTGATAGTCAGATGTGTTTAAGACCTCTGTAACAAACAGCAATTACCTCTAAACTTGTAAGCTTACCTGTCTCATTAAAAAGTACAACTAAACAGGAAACCACTTGACTGCTTAAACGTAAAAACATCGTAAAGCAAACATACTAGAAAAAAATATCCGGCATGTTCCAACAAACACTGACTTCAGCCACTCCAATTGCGCTCCAGTGAAATTGAAAGTGGATGTGTGTCACCTAATAACCTCAATTCATAGGAGGACGGAATTAGAAGTCAGGGATCGACTTTGATGAAATGCATCTGCCCGACCATAATTCTTCCAAATACGGGAGCAGCACTTTGCCGTGATGTGAGGAGGTTAACATTAAGCAATAAAAGGTGGCTGAGGAGAATGGGAATGAAGCTAATGAGAGGTGATAAGATTCATTTCAGACCTCAATTTCAAGGATGGAGAAGCAAGTGGTCCGGGAGACTATGAGACTCCTGCAAGAAGAAGCCCTAATGAAAGATATTAGCCTTTGTGGAAAAGACTGATATCCCAGCATCTCTCAAAGGTGAGGAGCAATCTTCGGCTTTCTCACTCCATATGTTGAGTTTAAGTGTGTAAATGTGTTTTATGAAGGCATTAGAGGAACTTCCCGCAGTGAGGTTTGCTTTTACAGCCTTTAGAAGGAGCAGTTTTGGATTAATCTTGTTCAGAAGTCTGTTAACTTTGAAGTGTGAATGCTTCTGTTATGTAGATGGTGCTTATAAAAGAAGGGTCTGTTTATATTTAGTCACGTCTGTGCATTTTTATTAATCAGATTGGTATCCAACTGGTTAAAATTTGTACAAATAAATTAATAAATAACGTGTAGCTTCATTGGTATATCATCCAAGTCTGACGTCACGCACCTCGGCTTCCTGTTCCAAACGCTCTATCAAATGCCAAAGACAAACAACAAATAATGCTAATATACTCTCATGGTGTGCTGTAAAACCTCAATGACAAAATTCCAGATGGCCAGACATCAATGAATTTTTTAAGAATTATTAAAATTCAGCTGTCTGGAGACTGTAGTGTACGCCATGAGTTATAAATGTTTAGCTTAAATGTGTTATATGAATAAATAGTGCACATAAATGGCATCACTTGGAAGAATGGAGACTTGAACCCGGAATTGCTTATATCATGACTTAACAAGCGGATTGCGTTATGGGATAAATACTGCAGAAACACACTGGTGACAAATTTATAGGCTGAATGCAATATCATTCCATAATATTCAATATATTTTATACAATGTGAAATTATGATATTTGGAATGTCGAACATCTAAAACTGATAACACACGGTCATCTGTAAGTCATCTTAACCAGTGCAGTTTAATAGTTACAAATAAATTCACTTTTTTTAATGTTTATTAGCATAAAGTAATAAGTTCAATACCATCTTTATATGATGGACAACCCTAATGTCAAGTTCATTCCTTTGGAGGGGTATAGTGGGGGGATTGTCAAGTGCTATTCCAACAGGGCCAGTCATTTCTCAGCTACATTTTGACAACACAGCACAGCCGCAGCAGTACATGTAAGTCTATGCAGTTTTAGTAGGATTTTCACAAAACACAATTACAAATTTGAGCCTGCTAAAACTGCGGCAGTGAAACGGAATTGTTAACACTTGACCCGATGATGAAGTGGCAAAATTGGTTTCCAGGGAACGGCTTTAGCTCGGAGTAAAAACTGAAAGAGAGAGCGCGAACACACCGCAGAGGCTTTTATGTGAGTCAGCGTGGGGAAATCAAATGGCGGCAATGTAATTTTCACTGTGACAGGAAAGAAATCATTCAAGTTAATGTTATATTTCCTCTGTGAGACCTACTCTTTACATTTCCATCTTTCTCTCTCCCTTCTGAAGTTTGCAGCGTACAAGGTGTTTTCAGAAGTGTCAATTATTTAAAATGCTTGTTGTGCCTTTCATTGACAGGCACTTTCTAGGAATGCGTTACACTTTGGTGTTCTGTCTCTTTTTTTTTAAAGCTGGAGGCATAGGTCACATGTTCTTTAGAGAACCGATTATTTCTCATAAAATTTCCTCTTCTAGACAACTGGACTAATTTGTTGAGTTGAAATTCATTGTTGTATAAACAATACATTTTATTAATGAATAAAATAAAATTAATGTAATAATAATAATAAAAAAAATATTTA
This sequence comes from Beaufortia kweichowensis, assembly GCA_019155185.1. Classification (NCBI taxonomy): domain Eukaryota; kingdom Metazoa; phylum Chordata; class Actinopteri; order Cypriniformes; family Gastromyzontidae; genus Beaufortia; species Beaufortia kweichowensis. The sequence goes on from CM032811.1 coordinate 4,942,694, forward strand.
GTTGGACTTTCTGAAGGTTAACCAGTCCCATTCACCTATGTTTGTTAATAACGAAAAATGACTTTCAAAAAAGTTTCAGACACCCTTTCTGTGAAAAGCCATTACCGGTACGGTGGAAAAGTGTTCCTGTAGCATCAGTGCACCTGTAACTGCTTAAAACACATTTGGAATTCACATCAGGGAATTAAAAGGAGAAAAAAGTTAGCAGTCCAACAAAGCATGAAACAAAATTTCCATTAGAGTCATTAAACAATATTATTGCAAGTGGCATCAAGTTGTCTAATGAAGTCTTCAATTAGTGATAAAAATGCTTGAGTACATTAAAATGGACCTTATCCAATTGAGTTTCATAAAGTCTCGTAATCATTGAATATTTCAATTAAAGCGCAATTCATTAGCTATCCATCACATAATCAACCATCACTAATAAGGAACATTGCAAACATTTAGGCAGTCATTTTCCTGTCCACGTCCTGCCGTTTTAATGTAATACCCCTATTAAGCGGGTTTTGTCTATTCAAATCGTTAAATGCTCAAGCCACTCACCTTCAATTATAATATTGAATCTCTATTTTCAGACATTGCTATTTTTAATCATCCAAACCACGGATGTGAAGGTTACTTAACATTCTGTGTCTACATGAACATCACTGTTTGAAATAGTTTGAATATCTCTGTACTGGGTCACGCAGAAACTTGGTTAACAGCTTAATGACTTTGAAAAGTAAAGAATGTTAGGATGTGGGCTTATCTGAATGAAATAGACTGGGATCATACTGTATAGAGATTACATATAATATGTGTCTTTGATTTGACTTTGAACTTTACTAAACCTCTTTTTGAATATATTTCTCTTCTCTGGTTCCATAAAGAACCTTTGAAGAACGTTTGGATGTTTCACAAAAGATTCTTTGCAGTGCAACAAGCGTTTAGACTATAAAAAACATAAGTAAGAAATGGTTTTCTTAAGATGGTTAAAGATTGTTACTTGACTAAATCTTACAGTACAGCCTGCAAAAAGTGAAGTGTCCTTAAAATAAGATAAATTTACCCGAAAAATTTAATTCTACACAAATTTGCACTCAATATAAATTTAACATGCATTTTAACACCCTGACTTTAAGAACTGTATATTGTCTTATTTATTATATTCTATAATTATTTGCATTATTTCCTTTTTAAATTATAATGTATGTAAAGCTGCTTTGCAACAATGAGAATTGTAAAAAAGCGCTATATAAATAAAAGTGAATTGAAAAAATTGAATTAACACGTCTTCTTTCAGGGAATACTGTACATTATTTAATTTCACTTTTTATTATAGATTTGAATTTATGCTTAAATGAACACTTACGATTTACATCTAAATGAACTATTTACCAATGGGTAAGATTAAATTATTCAAAATATATTCCCAACACCACATCTTAACATATCTAATATACTGTATTTTTTTCTGTTTTCTGTTGCATTATACTGTATATACTGTTTCTCAAGCAAATTCATCTTGTTTAAAGGATATTAATACTAAAAATACTGCACACATGACTAAACAAGATAAATGGAAAATCTCCATCGTTCACACATAATCTGTTTCGTAAGATGGGCTCTCACGAGGTAGGACTCGCCGGTTTTAAAGTATGTGCAGACATGGCCTTTTTCAAGAACATATAATGACACTTACAAAAGCCTCATTTTAACCTCTCATAGAGCTGAATACAAAATCTGCACCACTCCGAATGAACTCCCCGTGTGCCCTTCCGCATCTGTGCTGACAACCCAGTTAATGACACCTGCATTATTCTTTATTGCAGATGAGGTGAAGGCAGGTCATTACCCACTTCCAAACTTCATTTCAGTCTCTCTCTCTCTCTGTCACACATACACACGCTCACTCTTTCCCCAGCCCTGACTTGTTTTTTAGAATATTAGCACAGATGGTGAAGAGCCAGCGTACTCCCCTCAGACTTCTCTGTTTTATAATCGACATGACATGCAGGTCTGTTATATATATGTGGGGAATATGCGCATGAGTCAGTAGGTGTGCTGCGAGGTGCTTCGTGGTGGGCTTTGTAATTATTGCCGGCAAGAGCAAACAAGTAAAACGAAATCAATTTCAAAGATTTAATTTGGGTCTGATTAAAAGATACCGCCTGATGTTGATGGCGCATCATCCGACCAGGTCCAGAATGCAATGAATCTATTAGATGATTACATCTGTTGATGAGGAGCTGATTTGTTTCACATCAAAAAGGTTTTAAACAAACAAGAGCTGGTTATGCTTTGGACAGAATTTTAAACATTTGTTTGTTTAAAAGGGTATGGGTTATTTGTCAAAATTAGGGTTGCACCGATACCGATACTGGTATCGGTATCAGGCCCGATACTGGGCTCATGTACTCGTACTCATACTCATAAAAACACTCCGATACCCTGTGAGGCCGATACCCTGTGACATCATCGACAGAACTTTCAGTGTACAGAGACTTCAGCAGCAGCGACAGAATGTATTAATAAATAATATTTTAATAATGTTAACAAACCAAATATTTTAACAAACCAAGGGCATAATAAATAATATTTTATTATGCCCTTGGTTTGGTTATGGAAATGATTAGATACTGTGAAAATTATTTGTACATTGATAACCTTGTGACAAGCAGAATAAAAATGGTTTGAGTTACAGTTGTTCATAATTACAGATAAGCTGTCCTAAAATTATTAGTCTCACTGTGTCATTACTTGGAAAACTGGCAGATCCCAAAAAACAGGTATCGGTATCGGCGAGTATCAGGAAAAAAATATCGGTACTCGTACTCGGTCTTTAAAAAATGGTATCGGTGCATCCCTAGTCAAAATGGTAAATTTCTTGCAAATAAAATGAAGCATTAACAAAAGGAGTTTTCCTAAACATTCCCCTCAACTTCCATTGGTAGGCCAAACACGGTGTATCTCTACAAACTTCCACAATATTTTCATTTTTGCACAATTATTTGTTACATTTTTTGTACATTTTTGTACATTTATATATTATATATCACGGTTTGAGAACAACAATAACATCAGAAAACACCTCCTGACATTTTATTTGCTGCTACCAACAACATCATCCAGCTGACAAAAACAGCTTGTATTGTTTTGTTCGAGACAGACACGGATCACTGGCTTTTTGGGCATTTACTGAATGTCACGGCTTTACGTGTTATGCTGGGTTAAAGGTCCCAAACTCAAAATCAAAACCTTACAAAACAACTGTTAGCCTGAGTTCCCATCAGGTCACAGCTACAATAAAGTCATTTACTAGCGTAATGTGATGTATTTCTCAAAAAAGGGTACATAAGAGCCAAACAGGGTATGAAATAAAGAAAAATGCAAGGTGGGGCTTTAATTTTTCTGAAATTCGTTTGATAGTGAGACAGAATCCAGACTTGAATGTGAGTTTGTTAAAATAATAACAGAAGTTACTGGGTCACATTGGCACCCTACGACATTTGATAAAATAATAGGAAGACAAATCATTTTTCAATGTCAAACAGTTTGAACTGTTGGGATGACAATCAATATTTTTTTCCTATACTGTATATATTTTATGGCTGTGTTTTATTACACTCATCATGGGTGTCATGCACTACATACAGTACTGTATGTGCCGTTTCAGTTTACTTGATGCTGTAGGAAAGATGTGACAGTTAACTACTACTTTAATGGTAGTTCTTCACAGTCATCACAATGCAATTAAGTTACATGAAAAAGAAAAGTTTGACATTCTTTCAAGCAGAGTCAAAAAGCCACACAGTGGTGGGTGGATGATGACTATTCCTACAGTTCAGCTGGTAGTGTATTACCAATGCTAAGGCTTGATCCCAATGGAAAACATACAGTCCGGGTAAAGAAACGTATGAATTGAATTGTTAAATTGTTAAATATAAATAATTGTTAAAAAAATAACTATTTAAAAGTTGCATTTAAAAAAAATCAATGGTGTCTGCTCACTTTTAAAGGCCCTTATGCTACATCTCACGCTTCACCATGAAGGCCATCGGTTTACCTTTGCAAAGGTGTTTTGAATCCCAAATTTCCTTCAATAACTCATTTGCGTGCGAGGGTGAAAATTAATGGGGTTTTAGGAGGAGCGACACATCCATCCTCTCTTTGACCTTGCTTTACCTATACGAGCTGATATTCAAAATAAGTCTCAAGCAGAGACAGTTTTGTCAGTTTTGTGGTGGATTTTAAAATAAGCTAATTCACCTCTGTGACTTTAGACAATTGATAGTATAAAAAATGAAGCTAAAATCACTTAAACTGCTTTAAAAATCTAGACTGCCAAAAAAAGATGTCGGGTGGTCTGTGTAATGATTAATGGGATATATACGTTTTTCGTACTGTGAATAATCGCCAAGGCTGGTGAATTGATCCTGAATCTCGCAGAAAATACACAGATCCAGCTAACTAGCTTTATTTAACCATCGCTGGCGATGAGCCACTGTTCCTCTGAGAGGGGTGGGGTGGCTCTTGGGATCAGGCAGTTTTGTTGTGTCCGAACAGGACATGTCGAGACGTTCGCTTTACAGCAAAGGTGTTAGCACCCTAGGATGAGTTCATCACTCCAGCTGTTGTGCTAGCACACCGTGCCAAGGTGTGAGGGGAAAAATCCTGTGAGGGCGGCATTTGGTGCGAAAGAGATGAGATTTTACCAGAAAAAGCATTATGTTATGCTGAATTATGTTTCTTATGCTGAATTATACATTCTAAAACTAGACTTATATAGTATGCATACTATTCAAAGAAATGTACACATGCCACATTATTTGATTGTTTTGCATGTTTGTGAAGCTCAATTGGTATTGTGCATAATGCTATTGCTGGTGGTAATGTATTTCCAAACCCATTTCATTCTGAATGAATGTTGCTGGTGTGTTTGTGAATGGTTGTTGTAGTGTTCTAAGCCAGTGGATCTCAACCTTTTGCCTTCAATGTTCATAACAATTTTTGAAGGCTTTCCTACTCACAATCTCTATCCAATAAAAATGTATCTTAGTTTAATTTAACTCAATGTAACTCAGTTTGATTCAGCTAAATTCAGTTTGATTCAGTTGAAATTTCAGTTGCGTTTCCCAAAAGCATGGTTAGCCAACAATGGTCACAAATTACCTACATAGTTTATCGCCAAAACTTGCAACCATAGTTGGCTAACGATGCTTTTGGGAAATGCACCTCAGTTTGATTCAACTGAACTCAGTCTGATTCATCTCAACTGAACGCAGATTGATTCAACTGAACTCAGTCTGATTCATCTCAACTGTTTGATTGATTCAACTGAACTCAGTCTGATTCATCTCAACTGAACGCAGATTGATTCAGCTGAACTCAGTCTGATTCATCTCAACTGAACGCAGATTGATTCAGCTGAACTCAGTCTGATTCATCTCAACTGAACGCAGATTGATTCAGCTGAACTCAGTCTGATTCATCTCAACTGAAGCAGTCAGATTGATTCAACTGAACTCAGTCTGATTCATCTCAACTGAACGCAGATTGATTCAACTGAACTCAGTCTGATTCATCTCAACTGAACGCAGTTTGATTCAACTGAACTCAGTCTGATTCATCTCAACTGAACGCAGATTGATTCAACTGAACTCAGTCTGATTCATCTCAACTGAACGCAGACTGATTCAACTGAACTCAGTTTGATTCATCTCAACTGAACGCAGACTGATTCAACTGAACTCAGTTTGATTCAGTTTGAACTGAGTTGATTCAATTTACCTCACTTTAGTTTAATTCATTATTTTACATTGTTGCAAAGCAACCCTACATATATATAACCAAACACTAAGAAATATCTGGATACTTCGTTGTTTTAGCTTATTTTAGTGCTTATTTTATATATATTTTTTAGCAATCTTTAAGCCCTTGGACGTTTGTTGCAGCCTTCTGGTTAAGAAAGCTTGCTGTTCCTCAACATCAGATGTGTACCCTCATGAATGTTTTTATGGCCTAATTGCTTAATTTATGTTTATGCACTTGGCACATGCATTTATCCAAAGAATTTACAGTGCATTTAAGATAGCAACACATGGTAAATATGATTTTACAAAGTATGGCATTTTCCTGGATCAACAACATTGTTGGTTCTAGAACAACATTTATGTCAACCAATCAGATTGCAGGATAAGACTCATTCCCTGATTATAAGGATCAGTTATTGTTTAGGTTATGGGTAGGATTTTATTCACGATCTATATAGTACACATGCAGCACGGTAGTGCGGGACGAGTTAAGCGCCAAAGTTGAATAACTTTTCGTGAGTGACAGCACTAGTGATGCTTGCTTTAGCGGAGAGGACTAATAATTAACATGCTGAATGAATGAGTGGCGTTATATTGGCTGTGGTTCGTCTCAGCCTTCATGCTGTCTCTTTTGTGAACTCAAACGAAGCTTTTAAGATGGGAAACCTGGAACAAACAACGCTAGACTTTGTGAATAACAGTCAGAAGCGAGAGCTGATTCAGCTGTTTGCCTAGATCAAGCCCAAGGTGATTTTGAAAAAGAAGCTTCAAAAGAAGACCTGCAGTAAGCACCGGAGACGCCCGCATACATACTAATATGTACAAATAAACATCCTTTACCAGCGAGAGAGAGAAAGATATGGTGAAATTATACCGCAGACCTAAGAAATCCTTTAGTTTATACAACCCTGATGCAATTTACACCATTTAAACATTAGTATTCATTAAAATTAGCCTTTGCCTTTGGAGCGCCATTAGGCTGAATAAATGTTTCTGTGTCATCATAATTTATTCAAATGATTTTATATCACTTTGATGAGAGCAAAACTCATAACTGCATGTACCTCACACTACCATGTTTTCCTGATAAAAGTTTTATATATCCATAAATAATGCATTTAATCCTGAATTATGCAAATCTCAAAAGAGTATATCGTCTTGCAAAAAAGCAAAGATTTTATAAAGTACTTTTATTTGTTCCATATCATTTAAAAACTTGATTTTCCTAACCCAGAACTTATACGCGTGGGGCCGGACAAATTTAATATATTTTAAAAGCGCATTTGACAGATACACAGGCAAAGAGTACTTTATTATTATTATGAAAAATTCAAATGGAAATTAAATCAACAATAGCAAGCTTTCAAAGCTCGAGACCTTGAATAGCGTCTTTTTGATGTACACCGCATATTGTGATGTTGTTCGAGCCATTGGCAGAATCACAAGAGCGTGCCATTTCACAACAGAAAGCGTTCAATACTCTGAATAATGCAATGCCATGTCTCTCTTTGGCTTTGTTCTGGAAGCTTTATTTCAGAGTAAAGCTTCTTCAGTCAGTTCAGGGATGTGATTGTCATATACTATCAATGGGACACCTGGAGGTGATCCACAAAGAAAACAGGCACAGTTACAAAGTAGAAGACAGAAGAGATTAGCCGACTGTTACGAGTGAAGAAATGACTTGTTAATATGACTTTCGAGCTGTGAGGACTACAAGCAAGTCGTAAAAGACTTTTTGACCAGAAAGAATTTTCAAAACTCGCAAAGATGACGCCGTTGCCAGGTGTTTGTGATTTTGGCTGCGTCCGAAAGCTTAGGCAGCTGACTTGTTGTCTTGCTGATTGAACATGCATCAAACATCACCAGGAGTTAAATTAAACATTGACCTCTAAATCTGTGGTGGGAAAAAAAATTATCCCAAAATTTGTCACGTCTCCAAATGTGTGAGAACCAGGTGAGCATGAAAAGGTACTGGAGTGTTTGAGACATTCTCTAATCATATGTCTCTAAGAGAAGGCCAAAAAGAGGGATTACCTCTCATGTTACAACGGATAGGGTCCTCTCAGCAGCCGTCTGTGACAGAACGGGGGATCAAGGAAGCAGGATCTGGCAACCACTAAAGATTGGCAGCAGGGAACAGATGGTCCGGAGGAGAGGAGCGATGTGGACAAGCAGACAAGGATTCAGTCCTGAAAATAGATAGAGAGGAAGCAACTGATGAGACCTCTGTAAAATACATGAGCTGCCCACCTTCAGCCCACAATTAAAGATAATACAATCGTACACCTGTAAACATAACGGCTCCAAAATGGCTTTTACAGCCAAAGGTGAGACTTGGAGAACACTATTGGAGAAGCTTTCTTTAGTTCTTTTGTGTCTATTTCTGTCTATTCCTGTTCCTGTAGCTCAAGAGCACTGTGCTAGCAACGCATAGGTCATGAAACACATAATGATAAAAGAGATGCATGATGCACTGCAAGTCGCTTTGGATTAAAGCTTCTACCAAATGTATAAATGTAAATGGTGAGTTTTAATACTTAATGGTGATTGGCCATTGCATTTCAATCTTTTTGGGCTAAAAAACAAACAAACAAACAAAAAGCTTATAAAAATGATTTATAAGTTAAGCTGTCACATAAGATTTTGCAGGAAATATCAGTTTAACATCACAAAAAGATAAATACATGAATGATGTGCTTAAAGAGACAAAATATTGCAGATTTCTTTTTGTCCTCTCTCCCTTACTGTACTGTCGAAATAATGGCAAAAGCCTAAAAATCTCAATATTTTAGTACAAAAAAGACAAAAACCAAAGACAACTACACAACCTACAGACATTTTTGCAAGAGTTACATGCACACAACATCATGAAATTACAGTAAGTGTTGCACATTAATACTTTAAGGTATTTCTCTCTTTTTATTCATTTAGCAAACATTTCCATTAACAGTAATTAACAGTGCATTCTACAGCGCATCTATATATGTCATGAGCACACACATTTAAATGCATAAAAAGCATTACCCGCTGTACATTTAATTAATATGCATTTATTTGATCCTTGAATTCTAGCTGCCATATAGTTACAGATGTGATGTGATCATTAATTTGCAATATTTTAATGAAAATGTATTTCTAGATTTATATCTGTACATACATAACTTAGACAACATGTTTCGCCTCTGCATAAATATGAACACATTTATGGTTTTATTGTCTCATGTATGGAACAGGACAATAAAGACAAACAGCACTTTTTGTTTTTTGCATGAAGGTCAACATTTAACACCCCCAAGTGTTTCAGAAAGCCCCACATTTGTGACAGATCTTAGATTATTTTCAAGATTTTGCAGGAGCTGCTGATCCAGTTTCAGTCATTGAGACTATACCACATGCTTAAATTACAGTCTGGTTTGCTTCAGCTACCAAATTGGACTTTTGAGGACTTCAAAGGACAATCCAGACTGCTGAGAAGATTATTAGTGCTCCCCTGCCCATCGTCCAGGTCCTGCACACTGCCTGTGTGAGGAAACAGGCCAGCAGAATGATTATGGACCTCACACAGCCCGACCACCACCTTCTGAACCGTTGCCCTCCGGTCAGCAGCTATGTGCCCCGAGTACCAGAACATTCAGACACAGGAGTATTTTTTCCGCAGGACCTTTACCTCACGAACAATTAAGTCCATCCATCAGTCAAAGCTGCTTGTCCTCTGCAGGGTCACGGGAGGGTTGGAGCCTTACAATTAAAGGACTAGTTTCCTCCGTTCTGTTTAAAACCTGTAGATGACTCTTACTTCTGTGGAACATACACATGTGAACATGTGGAAAGAAGATATTTTGAGAAATGTTTCAGTGGTTTTGTGTCCATACAATGGAAGTGTCAATGTCGTGTTGTTACCAATATTCTTCAAAATATATTTTTTATGTTCTGCAGAAGAAAAATATATATGAATAACTATATGAATAACTAAATAATGTTTTGGGGGAGAAATATGAAAATTTACGTTTGCAATACAATCTTGTATGCAATATGTAAATTCAAACATATTGAATCATATTCATGTATTTTCCATTATAATATTATTTATAAAACATCTGTACATATCTGGTCATATTACTGTGCACTAAAATAAGAAAAGCTCATTCATGTTACCAAGGTTTTTCTATTTAATGCACAAACGGGGAAATATGAATATATGAATTTAATAAATCAGAATTAAATGGATTCATTTCTGTCTTTTGGTCATTAAACTGTTCAAATTAGTTATGTATTGGGGGCAACACAACTTTCAACTAAAAACTCAATACATTTCATGTGTTTTGGTTGTTCATTTGCACAACATTATGCAAAATAAGCTTTTGAAAAAACAATACCATTAGTGTCTCCATGTAAACTACAAGAATGTGAATTTGTGAAAACTGTGACGACTGGGAAAACTCAGTCAAAAACTCAGTGCTAAAACTCATGTGAACAGAGATCGTTTTGACAACGTTGTTGTCTGTATGTGAAACTTTTCTAAAATGGGTGGTGTGTAAATGTTTATAAACTTTATCCTTAGATGCTTGAAGATAGTTGGGACTGTCAATTCTCTAAATTTCACAATTGCTTTCTGCTAAATACAGTGAAGTACATGAAGAGGATATTATAGGGGACATCCTTGAAAAATGTATCCATGATTTAAAATAAAAGGATGTAAATGATAAAACAATAGATATACATGTAAACTTTGATAATAGTGGCTTTAGAAATGCAAAATTTTGTTATCTGTGTAATTTTGCATTGGTGCTGTTGAGGTTGATCGTGTGCTTATGGCCTGTGTGACGTGTCATGGTGTGAAGCATTTTGTGTCAGTGGCACATTTTGCTCACTCACATGTTTGAGGGTTTCTCCACACAAAACAGCCCAGATGGTGAAACGACTAATCACCAAACAAAACAGGCCGCATCATTTCCCAATTAATGCTATCAGTTTAGCAACAGCAGCGTGTGGAGTGAATAACACCACTGAATGTGTCTGCAGGGCAGCGGGAGTGTGATGATAAAATGTTTTTTTTTTGTCAAATAATAGTTAGAATAATAAAGATAAATCATAATAAAGGATAACAAAATTCAGCACTGCTGGTTGCCTAATGAATATATATTCAGAGCAATAAATGCTATAAAATACAGCGCTGTCACAACACCTAAATGAATAGTTTTAAAGTACAATTATAGTAATGTGTGCTTTTACTAGAATTGAATTTTTATGTTGGTTTTCTGTCCTCCAAACTAAAATCCTAATTATTTTTGCAAACATGCAAATGGTATTCTGACACAGTCTTGTATTAAATATTAAATGACCCTAAATTTAAAGTTAGAAATGTACAAATTACAATACGTTTTGGCCATAATGGTTTAATGGATTATGTGTGTTGCCGTGCATGTGTTTCATAACATTTAATGACAGTTTCTCTTTCAGCAAAATAAAAATAAATTGTGACAACTAGCCAGTGACAACTACTAAACATTCCTCATTTTCTTTGGTTTTATCCATGAACCATAAATCCGTAAAATAAAAATGTCATTGTATCTCAACAACTTGATAGATCATAAGAAACAACAAAAACAGCAAACCTGAGAAATATACAACAATTAATCTGACTCAAGGTTATGACGCCCAACATTTGATCACAATACACAACTTTCAGCTTGACAACAAAGTATTGACAAAGACGAATGCAAATGCGAAAATGACAAGCTCCGGAAATATCGTGGGGGACGGAGAGCGCATTTTCATTTAAATGAAGTGCAAAGAGATCAACGCAAGTTTTTGAAATGCAAAAGGATATGAAAGCAGGCGACAACAACAGCTGCAGCGCTGTTCTGAGTTGTCATTGGACCAAATGCACATATTCAGTTATGCTAATGATCATCTATTGTCATCGGATCAAAATGAACATGATCACATGGACCGAGCCAAGAAGGAGCGTGGTCTCGTCATTTGTCTTCTCCTGTTTTAGAATGAAATGTTTTTTGGCTGCTTGGAGTTTTGAAGCAGAGAGAAGGAGAAAATCCATCGTGGATAATTAAATCCGAAAATCGGCCCATTTTCCAAGCAGTGGTGTGTGAGAACGCCAGCTGCCACGGGCCATCCTTACCGCACGCCGGCGAACACAGAGCAATCAATGCGACGTATCTACGGCGGCGGTAACTTCTTCTCATCCCGCATGTCTGCCTCAGTGGTGTACGTCAAACTCACTGTCAACCATTCTGGAAGATTCTGTCTTGGATTATGTACATATGGAGATTACAACACAGGCAGAGCAAGGGTTCGGGAAGGGTTCGAGTTCTGTCATGCATGTTTGTGTGAAAGAACGATTATTTAAAAAATAAGGATTGTACAGTATGCACACTACATACTTGAAATCTGCAAAGATTATGATGTGTAAGACTTCTTTCGATTTACATTCAAGAAGGGACCGGACTCGGATCAAAACATCAAATAGACAACATCCAAACAGCACATTATAACATCCAGGCAAGCACCTTGCATACCATAATATCGTATGTAATAACTTTTGCATGGACAAACACCTAAACACTGTCTTCAGAAAGTGTTAATGCCTATTTTAATTTGCACCATTATGGTTTATACACCATTATTACCTTTTATTCAGTTTTTTCTCTTTTGAAGCAATTCATAGCATTTGCCTCTCTATCTCCATCTCTGTTTGAAACATAAAATTGCAGGTTACTTGATGCACTTGTCTTTACCTGTCAATGTAAACAATGTCGAATTGAATCAAAATTGTATCCAACAGCTCAAATTAAAAATCATTTGTATAAAGTAAAGAGACTCTTTAAAACACGTATTTTATACTGGCTTAATAACTGATTTTTTTATTATTTCTAAAGTTATTTGCAACATTATTATGTGTTAATTTATTTTAATGTTTTGATCATTCTGACCCAAAAAAGTTTTTTGCAGCTTTAATATGTAATAGCTTTAAAAGCTTTAAAAAAATGAATCCTGATGTAAAGACAAATGTTAAGGCCAGGAAATGTCTTTAGCACGTTGCAAAAGTCTTGACATGCAAATGAACCTTGGTGCTAAAATCAAAATAATTTTTGTAAATGTGTTTTGTTAATAAATTAATAAAGTAAATGTCAGACTTCTAATGATAACACAGTTGCACAAATTATAAATCCATTCAGAAAACAATGACATGCAGATTAGATTAAATAGCATTATAGCTGGATATCATAAACTAACAATATGCAACAATTTTAAAGAATATTTGTTAAATTGTGGAAATTTGTGTCTCAGAGACTTGTCAAAGACATGAAGATTCTGATCTGAACACTGAACACACACTACTTCATAATACACTCTCTTTAGCTCTGGTTACGTCTGTCAGCATGGTACGGCTTTTCACCACAAGAAAAATGCTGAGACTCTCTCTCTCTCTCTGTGTCTCTCTCTCTCTCTCTCTGTGTCTCTCTCTCTCTCTCTGTGTCTCTCTCTCTCTCTCTCTCTGTGTGTCTCTCTCTCTCGCTCTCTCTCTCTCTCTCTCTCTCTCTCTCTCTCTCTCTCTCTCTCTCTCTCTCTCTCTCTCTCTCTCTCTCTCTCTCTCTCTCATAATCTGTTTAATGGTCCTGCGGGCCATTACACAATTTAGTATTTCTAAAAAAAAGGAAAAAACTACCTCTCTGTTCTCCACTTTCTGTTTCCCTGTTTCATAAAGGGAAAACATGTAACTTGTAAGATTTCAAAAATACAAAGATCATTTATTATCACAACCATAACAAAATATGATGATATGATGACATCTAAACATATAGTTACCCTCTATCATGTCATATCAGTCATTATAATCCAGACTGCAAATCATTCAGGCAACACTTCCAATGTCACAACAGCAAGTCCTGTCAGATGAATTTAATTAATCTCAAAGGAAATCTGAGTGAAAGCCAGATTTAAACCTGTGCTCTGTGTTCCTATATTCAACACCATAACACCCAGTATGATATATCTGTGTCTAACCAGCAGTATTAATCACAAAATCACAACTGTCTACAAAAAGAAAAGAAAAATATTATCTGTTGTAAGATTATCCTGGCTATCATATAACATTGTGTAAAATGCTTATCATTATATTTTTATAATTTAATTAATTAATTGTAATTTATAATTAATTATAGTTTTTAATGGTTTACAATTGTTAAAATGTATAATATTTTTATAATATTTGTATATATCTTTTGAATCATCTAGTGAATAATCATTGAATATTCTAGTGAAAATAACAGACTAATATAATATAAATCTCCCAAATTATCAAGTGACAAAATATTACATCTAAAACCACAACATATAAAAAGCCCTGTTTCAATAAACGTCTTACAAACATTAACATTAAGATAAAATATTGAAGTTAGGAATAGCCAATCAATAAATGTATTGAGATTTCAGTGACATTTATAGTTCAGAGGAAAATTACATCTTTCCCCAGGGGACATCTTGTCCCATCTTAGCCTGTCATATATTTTTTTAAAGTATTATGAATAGACACTAATCTATGTGCATTGCAGACAGAATGAGGGCTATACATCAACTTAAGTGGCCAGTGAATAGAAAAAGGTTTTTTGGGAGCTGCTTAAGATGTTCTTAAACCTTTCACAGTTTTCCAAGATTGGTTTACCATCTGTTTTCTTTTCACTTCCAGACAAGAGTGAAGAAACAATAGCTATTAAATGACTAGAATCCATTTTTTCAGGAACTAGGTGTTAACCTCACTAGCAAGGGTTAAATTAATTTCACCGTAAGATTGGGATCAAGCAAACATGTTTTGTAGTGACAGAAGGTTCCAATGCAACAGTCAAAGCTCTTTCAACGCTCTCGCCCGGCTTTCCTGCAGAATACATACAGTCCATATAAGAAAAATATGTTTTTAAAAACCAATTTGCAGTCGCTTGACTCTCGAGGGTTACAATGACATGTGCACTATGGGCATATTTGCTAGAGCGTTTCATGGATTCAATTAGTTCATCTGTAAGGCACAAGGAGTGTTTTTCTCCAGGCAACCATTTCTGATTGAATATTTATAGATTTGCAATGTAATGAGATCTGTAGAATGCTGACGTACATGTCTGCTGAACGCAACATGAAACTTAGTATGAGATACAGCTGCGGCCACCGGTTCGATAATGTGATGCTAATCTCATCTGTATCACAGAGCACCGTGCGCTAAATGGTTTGATTTACAGAATCTTAAAAATCAGCTTTGTGTGGTTGTTATATGCAAGTTTAGTCAAAAATATTATTTACTTACACATTATTTAAAGTCACAAAGATCTAATCTGATTGGACGAGAGTTCCAGATGATAATATTCAGTATAACAGCATTAGGACAGAGTTAGTGTATTAGTCTGCTTGTCTATGTTTGTGACGTTCACACTATGATACATAGTTGAACAGGAATTGCTATGATTTGGCCTTTAGTGAGAAAGAGAAAACCTGGTGCGGATCTGAACACATCGACGCTTTCGATTTGGAGCTATTAATATTGGCGGAGGAAACTGGCCAAATTTTGTCTGCAACATATGTTACTTAATTAACTTGTCCCCAGAACTGTTGCATTAAAAATATCCTTCAATACTGGTTAATTATTTCTGAATCAACCTGGTTGCATTAAGTTACACTACTGCAAAAGTCATTTTAAGGTCAGATCAATAAGAAATAGCTCTTAAAGTAACAGATGCACATTTTCACTTTTTACAGCCAAATAATTTGAAAGTACACAGCAAAATGAGAGTTTAAGGACTTTTCTACAGTTGAAAGTTTTTATTGACCAATTATCTGTGTACATTTTTCATAAAGAACTTTACTTGTCTGGGTGTCTGAAAGTAGTGCTGAATTCAGATTGGTTTTGATATAGTCTTTTACATGTTTCTGTGTCTTGAGACCCTTTGTCTGTTTCTAGTTATGGTCTATTAACTATAGTACTCGCCAAAGCCCTTGAGTGAAATTCATTTTCAATGGCCCAATAAAATGATGAAGGTTATAACCATTTTCTATCAGCCTTATGTCTTCCTCGTGAATTATATCCGGCGTGCTTTTTATATTGCTTTAGTTTTAGTTGCTTAGAACTTTGGCCAACTGGCCTTATCGTCTCTGCAGGGCTGACTGGAAGCTCTCTGTTGAACCGGTTTCACCGAGCCACGTATTTTAACCAGGACCTGGGCCTCGGACAGGCAAGTCAAATCTCTGTGTTAAATTGGAAGACATTTGGTGGGCAACATGTGAAATCATGTGTAAAATCTTTTCGATGGGTTTGGACAGTGAGCCCAGACTACAGTCATGGTTTCTGCCCTGTGTTTTCAGATATGGATGATAACCAACTCAATTCGGCCCACCAATCTTAGAATTTGTGGTAGGAAGGAAGAGTACAATCCTGCCACATGGTCTACTGTCTAGCTCTGTTTTTCTATCTAACACTTGACTCTTCATGCCCACCTTCCTTCTGTACCGTCCTGAACTGCTCCGGGGAGAATTCTTTGTATCATATTGAGCTGCAATGTGATCTTAATTTTAAAGTTTTGATGTGGGATAAACACTGAAATATACAATATATCATGTAAAAGTATTTGCCTTATATATTGTATAATGTATCATAAATGTCCTCAATGTGACCACATTTATGTAATACAGTAACACATATTGTAATGGTGTGATTATGTTCTGTAGGAGTTTTAAAGACTGCTGACAACAATTATAACAGCACACACACAAAACTGCAGTTAGTTACTTGTATTTGTCCCATTTGGACTTCAATTCCACATATATTTAAAAATGGATTTCTTTTAAAATAGGATTGGTTGCCTAACCAATGCAATTCCAAATCTGGAGCCAAAATGTTTGGAAAGATTTGTGTTCATACACAAAAGCATTGTTTATATACAACATTGCATGTTTAATTTTTGCATGTTTAATGTTTTATCTTTTACAGAATAGTTTGTGCTGAAGTTTACTGCAGCCTAATAAATGTATGCATGTTGCCAAAGAAAGTGACATTTGCGCTATCAGAAATAATGTTAAAATGGTGCCCTGTGTGACTGGCAAGGTCTCGTTGCTAATAGATTGCCTGCAGACTCAATTAAAGATGCTAACTTCAGCTTTTACAACCACTACAATACAAAACAAACAACAGACACGCCAACACTGTAAAACCTTCCAACCACCCACATGAATACGCAAAAATTGTTTTGCCTCGGTTTGTGTTAATCTGTTATTTAATCCCAGTTAATCCGTCCGTATTTTCCATTCGCATAAAAAGCCCATTCACTCATTTTGTTTTGCCAAAATGACTTTCTGGAATGTAAAATACGGATAACATATTACGACTCTGAAATAGTAGTGACGTTTTTAAGCAAAAATCTTGAAATTCGCCAAAATATATAGCATGCATGTATAAACGCAAGTATGCAAAGTAAAACCCTTTTGACATCAATGCAAAGTTTTTATTACTGCCCAGACCCCAAGTGAAGCTCATTAACAGGCGCTGGTGTTTTGAACGTCTTTACTATTGCTAAGGCGTCTCCATGTGTCAATCTGGAGTGGGCGGGACCCGCGTCTGCTGCGGCGCGCTGGAGAGGCAGAGACTCAGTCAGGCGCTGAAGTGGCACTTTATCAGTAGTGTCAGTGCGGGCAGCATCTCTCCTCAGCCCTGGTACACTAACTGCTGCGCACAACAGATCCTCCGGATCGGGACAGGAGATTCAGTTTAGCTCCATCCGGCGGAGTCCATTCATGCGACCCGAGCCCGAGTGAAAGCGCACAATCCACCTGGATACGCCAGCATCAGCACCACTGTTAGGAGAACGCGGACGCAATATGATGCTCCATCAGCGCTTGCTTTTCGTGCTCTGCAGCTTCTGTGGGATTGTCATTAAAGGTAAGAGCACTGAGATGCGTCCACGGTGCGATGCCCTCTGGGCGTGGTGAGAGTTGGCAGGGAGAACATATACCGGTGTGATTTAAAGACCTGTGTCAGGGATCATCTCTATAAATAGTCGGTGTTTCTAACAGGTATAGTGTTGTATGAGGATGACGACGCAGATTTGAGTTCGGTGCACATGATCCGAGCGCGCACATTCTTCCACATGTGTGATCAGGTGCGTGGGAAGTTGTTGGTATAGTTGCGGAACCAGCGATTCTTTCTGAAATTATTCATAAATGAATCAGAAACTTTCCATTCTTTCCTGTTTGTGTCTGCTCTAAATTTAACCTCCATTTGGTTAGGAAGAAAGTGTCACTGTATACTTACAATACAATCATTATCATAACAGTTACGCAGAGTTTTGCACACGGTTCAAGGTGTGATTTAATGTCATCTGCGCTTTGCGAGAATGCAAACAAGTTGAACTTGCGTAGTTATGGATGCGTAACGCCAATACGGGTGCCATTCAGCATTTTAGGACTGTTTTAAGTCAGACATAAGCACTGTGGAAAGCGCTGGTATCGTATCTGACTCTGGTATTTGCAGGATTCTACATCTTGGTGTCGTCGTAGCATAAGATTTTCTCTTGTAGTGTGCAAGTGCACTGGAGAGGCATCACATCAGGATAGCTTACGCATTCATTTACAGTATTACAGTGAAATCGCAGTCTAATAAATGTAAAATGTTAAATGCATGAGAGTCAGAACAGAGAGAAGCGCATGCAGTGAAATGCTGGTGGTCTGACTACAGCGAGCGAGCGAGCGCGCGCTGCTGTCCCACTTTAAGTGTCTCTGAATCCCGCAGGCGGATGCGCGCCGCCGCGGGTCAAAACACCTCACGGTGCACTGTCAATACTTTTGTCTCCCTATAAATTAGACTAATAAATACGGCTTTGTATTTATTGCGACTTCTGTTTCACTTAACCGAAGTCGCAACAGAGTAAACGTAAATGATTCACCACGAATTTATTATTGCCTATATACTGTATAATTTAACGCTTGCTGGACTTTATTATTGACGCAAAGTCCTCTCCTTTTATAGATCTAAAACTGGCTAGTGTTCGACGAGTCAATATTATGTTACATTATATTAATATTGATATATTACTATTATTATGTTATACAATATAATCTTAGGTGGCAGAGCATTGTGCCAGCAGCGTAAAGGTCATGGGTTCGATTCACAGATAACACAAATACTGATAAAGAGTAAAAACTTGAGCCTTTCACTATTTAAGCTGCTTTGAATATTTAAGCGTCTGTCAAAGACAAAATATAAATATATAAAAAATTATATATAAGCTTACAATATATGAAAATTGACTAAGCTCTCCAAAATAAAGGTGCCTTTACAGCGCTGCCATAGAAGAACCTTAGAAGAATGTAAAGCCTTGTAGGGAAATGTTAATAAATCATACTAAATGATAATCTATAAAACATGGAACATGTGCGTGTGTGTTAGTACCCTGAGATGGTCTATTCATCTATCCAGTGTGTATCCTGCTTGTGGCTCAAGATGCTGGGATAGACTCCATCCCTCCTGCGATCCTGCAGAGGATAAGTGGGTTTGGAGAACCCAGAACCAAGAAGAATAGAGACGGATGACTGTAGTGATGGTATTTATGAAGTAAATATGTCTTAATAATGTGTCATTTACAACAGATGCACACAAGATAATCACATTATATCATTATAAATATCATTAAGGTTACTAGGCAATATGCTACTCGTGAATAATAGGTAAATGTTATTATAATATGAAGGTTTCAAATTGCTGTTGGTTTTTTGTCATAGGCTATGAGATGGTTTTACAAAATACTACAGCCAGTTATTGTAATCACATACAGTATAATGTGAGAACAGCGTGTACGTTATACCTGACAAAGCGTTTCCATGGCTCAACTGTTAAGGCGCTGACAACACCAAGGTCATAGGTTTGATTCCTAGGGAATGCATGAACTGATGAAATGTAAACCCTGCTTGCAGAGCAGGTTGCTTCGGATAGAAATGACTGTCAAATGTGTACATATCAAAGCATTTTTAAACAGCGCTGTCTCCTTGAGTTATATAAGATAGTTAAACGCTTGCCTTTTGTTACTTACACAGTCAAATGATGATGACATAGATGTGTTAACTGCTAGCCGTTTGCCATTCCAGAAGCCTCTTCCTATTTAATTCGTCAAAATTACACAGAAAGGTCATTCTGAAATGCATTTTAATAATTCACGTCCCAAAATATAATGCTTTCTGTCAGAAACTCGTCCATAAGCAAGTTGCCAGTCATTTCTGCAGCAGCTTGATCTTTATCCCCTTTTAATCTGAGAAGCAATAGCAATGTGTTGCAGCTCAGTGTGAATGCCCACAGTGAAGAACAGCCGGTGCTTTTAGTGAAACATTTGTGGATTGAGTTACTTGCTCGGTGGATGCAGTTATTTGATGGAAAGATGTCCCAACCCTGATAAGAAGTGACAGATAAATTGCGG
Source organism: Beaufortia kweichowensis (assembly GCA_019155185.1). Classification (NCBI taxonomy): domain Eukaryota; kingdom Metazoa; phylum Chordata; class Actinopteri; order Cypriniformes; family Gastromyzontidae; genus Beaufortia; species Beaufortia kweichowensis. The sequence goes on from CM032811.1 coordinate 4,962,951, forward strand.
CTGAGCTGCTGACTCGCATTCACGCAGGGAGGATCTTTCGTGACATCACTCGATATAACAACATTTGATTGGCTGAACATACGTTTGCTTGTAAAAGACGTATCTAACAGCATTATACAGACTTGAGCACAACGTCATGAGCTGTTTTTTTATTTTACACAATATACATGTGCAAACAGAGCATGTTGCTGGTTATATTTCTTACTCATAAATAAAAACTCCTTCCTGTAGGTCAACTGGTAGATCATTACACTACCAATAACAAGACGCTTTGAATAATAGGGAATGAATGTACACTAAAGGTCAAAAATGTATGGTGACTTGACTTTTCATGACCTTTTCATATGAAGGCATATGACAGAATGCTTAAACTTAGTTATGTGGGGAAAATATCATTGTGCCAACACAATGATTTTATTCATTATAAATCAAAAATAATGTTTGATATGGATAACTTGGACTAAATACTGAAGAAAATCAGCCAACTAGAGACCAGAAAAGCTCAGAATTTCTTCAGTACGGGCTGCTTTAAAGATGCTGATATATGTTATAGTTTATAATCATAATTCCCAGTTTCATTTGTGCTTTTTCATCGTTTTAATCAATTTACTATTACTGTAAATGAAAATAATAATAATAATAATAACACTTACACTACTACTACTACTACTACTACTACTACTACTAACTACTACTAACTACTACTAATAATAATAATAACAATAATAACAACAACAATAATAATAACAATAAAAATAACAATAATAATAATAATAAGAAGAAGAATATTTAGTGTGCTTATTATTTTTACAATATTATTATTATTATTATAATTATTATTATTATTATTAGGAAGCAAAGTTGGAGAGAGATAGGGGGCATCCGGAAAGTATCACAAGCCGGGATTCGAGTCGCCCCAAAGTTGAACCGCACCACATATGTAGCACCGCCATATTGCAAAGCCATTGGCTCTGACATATATTTTTTTAAATGTTAAAAATTGACACATATAATTACCTTTTGAATGGCTGCATACTCATAAAAAGTATAGATTGAAAGCGCTGTATGTTGTAGGTATCTGCCAAAGTATCTAACATGTCAGCCTTACAGTGCGATTTGATACACACTCTTTTAAGTTCTCTTAAGTCACATATCAAAACACTATTGCACTGTTGTCCTAACAGCTATAAAAAAACAAGGTCCCCAATTACATCTGTGACCACACATTTAGGTCAGGACTTCACAGCCCCTCCGCAGTTACATTCCCATTAGATCAGGTTCTTTTCCACCTTAGTTAGCAATTCACAAAAAAGACATTTGTTCAGGATATAACTGGATCTCTGCGAATGTGCCATACAAATTGGGCCTAGGGGACTAAAAGCCCTGAAACATCTAGCGGCTCGCTCGCCCCAGGGTCTGGCTAAATGTGCGGATAGATCCTCTGTCAGACGAGCGTTTAAGGTGGTGTGACGGGCGGTGAAGTGCAGTATTAGCGTATCACAGCGTTTGGACGTGCGAGGCGTGACGGGCAGAATGCTTTATTCTACCTCTTAAAGATGCTCTCTACACGGCATGCAGGGTTAGCTTATCCTGGCAGAATGGGCTGTAAGCTGCTGAGTGCTGGCCATGGAGCTACGCTGTGTACCGCCGCATATCAGTAATCCAGTAAAGGAAAGCCGGCTGTGTGCGTAGAGGAGCCAAGACTCTGCTTTCTGCTGCCTGACGGATCTACATCTGCACACATGAGTCAGGGAAGATAGTTAAAGAGAAATATGCATGATGTGAAAGATACCTCGCATGACATCTAGTGTTTTAACAGCTTTTTAGGAAAATGTATTTTTGTACTTGTTAGTATAGTTACATATACATCAAGTTCTGTACAACTTTTCAAAAGGAAATAACAAGTGTATGTAAATGTTTTATATATATATATATTTAGATGATTTTTGAGGTGTTATAATATACAATAACATCAGGCCATGGAGGTCAAGACCAGACCTCCCAACACAATCTCATAGATTCAAATTCCAACGCAATCTCACAGGAATTTGCACATATTTTACAAGTTGGCTAATTCGTCTGAATTCGTATGATCTTCGAATGCATTTAGATTAGACTTTGCCAGGATACCCATCTTAATGGCACCTACATTACATTCTGGTTTTCTTTCTCTTTAATTTCGTGTACAAATCTTTGGTTGTAGCTCCAAACCTGACATGCGCAGTCAACGCTTGTGACCAAATCAAACCTGCTTAAAAAGAAATGATGTTTTTTTCTAGTGAAATGATTAAACAGATAGTCGGTGTAGCCCAGAGGACCATCCTGCAGGCCGCTGTAAAGCCGTTCGGGTCCGGTGAATTACCTCGTGTAATTGTGCGGTTTCTGGTACAGATGCGCTCGGACGCAGATTTCGTGAGGGTTCTGCTTATTGGCTCAATGTTGTTGATTAATCTAGATCGTAGAGTAATTCGGTTTGTCTAGTCCTAACTGCAGCCATTATGAGTCGACATGGCAGATGTCGTAATGACATGTTTGTTCCTGCTGGCTGTAATGAGGTCGCTGTGAGCAGATTCAAATGTAAGTGCTATTAAAGTAGTGCGGCGATGAAAGACTTCTGTAATGAAAGAACAGATATTCCACGCTTGAGAAGACCGTAATAACTCTACTGATAAATGGTGCTGTGACATGCACAATTAATAAGATCACGTACCTTTGGGCAAACAGACAAGGTAATTAGCTTCTGTTGGAGATCCATTGGCTGCAGAACAGACAGAAACAGAGATAAAGATCGTATTTGACATGGTGACGTTTAATATAACTTCTACTCTCCGAGTTGAGATAAAGGAAAAGTTGAGATATTAGTAACTTTTCTACTCACTACAGAAGCTTATGAACCGTTCCAACTCTTTTAGACTTTACAGTCACGCTTGCGTTTCTGTTAAAAACAAAACAAAATCATCATCATTGTAACTTTGTTATGGCCTTATGTTATGTAGACCTGGAGATATTTTGCATCAGTGCCTTGTTACTAAATCATTCTGCACAACATTTTGAATCTCTTTTGCTCTTTAAATTATATTTGGAGTAGTTAACACAACTTGAATACTTTAGCACTTGAATGCGTTTTGCCTAAACAAAACAAAATATTGCAGCAAGAAGTAAAGTTAAGGAGATCTGTTAGAATGTTAGTATATCTGAAAGGTCAATCACTAGACGTGACAATGATTCATACTGTCGTCTTTCACACAACCACACAAATCCAGAGATGCGGGATGTCTGCACATAGCTTCAGTAAATAACAGAGTGGGTTTTAATAACTTGTGATGCTCTCCATATTTAGTGCTTTATTATCACTTCTAATAAAATGTATTATTTATAATAAAAATAGAATTGTTCAAGCTGTGCCACTCACTAGCTGCACCAAACAGAACTGACTAAATTGTTTTTCTAAATATAATCCGTCACTGGAAAACACGTTTTTACGTACAGTAGCAGTCAAAGGTTTGGAAACACTTACTGACTGTTGTTGAGATTTTTTTCACATTTTAGGATAGTAGTGAACTCATCAAAACCATAAAATAACACAACTTTAAATGTGATAATTATGTTGTGATTAAAAGCGTCCAAAATAAGTGAACACTTGATCATTTTTAAAAGGATCCACCTTATGTCTAGAATTTGTAAAATCATACTTTTGACATTTTATCATTCAGCTTCTTTAGATCTCAACCTGGGAAGCTTTTAAAACAACAGAAAGAAGATTTCTATCTATGTTGGACTCTTTTCACCTGCTTTTTATTCATTATTTGCTGTATGTAATCAAAAATATTCTTTAAATATAATTTTAGTTTTCTAATTAAGGAAATTATTATGTTGATAGTTATATTTTTGTCCAACAATTTGTTTTGATGATAAATATTAAATATGATAAATATTTTTGTCAGTTGTGTCTATGTTTTTGGCTGGTACTGTATTAACTTAATTTTTTTGTTTAAGTATTTTAACACAAAAATTACAAAACTCTATTGCACTCTAAAAATCTATTTCTATTGCATTATATAGAACAATGTGAAACTGGTAAATCTTCACTTGTAAGCAGTGCAGCTAGAGACTGCACTCAAGTAGAGACACTTTCAGTGTTGGCTTGTTTTTGGAGTCTTTTGCCTCTTCTCTTGGATGTAATATGTGTGTGAGAATGAAGCAGAGGGTTCATCTCATCGTCTGTCTGCAGGTCTGACCTTTAAACACCCTCTCTTACCCCTCTATACTCTTAAAAGAATGTCCAGCGGATGAGAACCACACAATGAATCTCATTTACTCTGAGCAACACCAAGCTGCTCGCCTTTTTCTTTCTGTGGCCGGCTGTTTTTACCTCTGTTTGACCAGCTAGATGCTGTATGACTGCACTATCAATTTTGTGATATGAAACATGGTTTTATTTTTTAAATTAGTAAGCGTATGATTATGGCACACATCAAATTAGCTAAAACAACACTGGTTGTCATTCACTAATAATTGTGCTCTTACTTGCAAATGTCTTTTTTCAGATGATTGACGGATACAGATTTTTCTAAATGCATTGGTATGTGTCAGATCTCCAAATAAGGGTTTTTCCATACAACCTCAATAAAAATTATGCATATATAATATATCTTATATAATAAATATTAAGGTCACGAGACGATAATGTTATCTATTGTAATTGCAGTTTCACAATTTTACATGTTTTTAATGGATTTTGATTGGCTGTCCATGTTTTATCACTCATTGGCTGGAAACTAATCAGTCTGGAGGTGATTCTAATGTATTTTGTTACTTTGTATTATTTTTCTTATAGTTGTGGTGTGAACTCCACTAATCATCTAAACGGAGATAAAAAATTTTAAAACTTTGTTTGTATAACTATTGTTAATTAAACGTCAAAACAACGTTTTCAAAACAGTAAATCTTTGAACTATCATCTGACACTTATTTAGAGAGCTGACTTGGGATACTTATAGCGAGAGACTATTAAGAGATGGAATAACGTGATGAATGTGCGGTAATATGTATCAGTGATGCCGGCGAGGCAACATAATAGTGGCAGATGGAGATAACAGCAACCCAAATTGAAAGCGTAATCAAAGATTAAACAGGCAAAGGCGAGGTCTATTTAATAAGTGCTTATTGCTGTGATACAGGCGTGGAGATGTGCAATAATTGATTTCTGTCCTTAATTTCATTTGAGGAGACAATTTAATCTAATCTGAGAAGGAGGGGGCCGATGGCAATACATCTGCTCGGTGAATGTAGCAGAGCTCATAACAAAGAAACAATTTGAGAGGCGAGGTTAAATGCAAGCCTGTCCAGTCTTCAAAATAATATGTATTTAGAAACCAGACCTGTGAATCATTTATTCGTTTTGCCAAGGCCAATTTTGTCCCCAACACTTTATGTAATAGTTCACAGCAGGGATGTATTCAGTACAGAGGAAGTGTGTCATGGAGTCACAGTGCACTGGATCGCTGGCCAAACAGAGCACACCGCGCTTTTCAGAACGATGAGCTTTGTAAAAATCTTTTTGTTTTATCTTTTTGTTTTTTAATTTTAGGTATTTAAAAATTCATTTGACATTTTTTTAGTTGTGAAAATTTCTTGTTTTGAAAATCTGGCTCACTTACAAGTCAGACATACCGCTAGTGAACCCAACTTTCTACAAAGTAAAGGTGAGCAAGGCCCAGACTTGAGTTGATGCGTGTTTATGCCCAGGTATCGATTTGATCTTTAAAACTGTTCCCACGGGTGAGTGAGGCAGGAGGCTGAATATGAGCAGATTTGCAACTAATGGCAGTGTGGAGACAGGCTGAGGCTTCGAGGTGAGACGTTGAGGTTGGATTGGGAGGATAAAAGCACAGAAACTCTGTGTCCTCGTAAAGGCAGATCAGCGCTCGGAACGAGAGATGCATATTGATAGTGTGATGGGCGAAGTCCTGAGCGACCAGACGAGAGTTACTAAAGAAACGGCCTCAAAGCCAGGACGATTTTGGATCCCTTGTAAGGGGTTGGAGGGAGGGGTCAGAGGTGAATTCAGGGGCAAATGGCAGAAAATGGAGTGCTGAAGGGAAAAAGGATAAGAAAGAGAGAAACTATTCTCACAGAGCCAAACAGTTAACCATCAGCATGGTGTCTGGTGTGCTTTGATGCTTATTTTGGCCATGACCAGAAGAACCAGTCTGACTGATATACTGCAGCCTCTTTTTAACCAAAATATTGAGAACATTTAACATTTTGTGAGTTTATCCTGCTGCGTCAGGGAGGGTTTACGTAAAATAGTTGATTGGAGTAATTTTACCACCAGCTATTTTAGACCCGTATGAAAACATATCCAAATATAATATTCCAAATATTCACACAGGCAAACTGTGTTTTGACAATCTGCTGTGTGCGCTATGAATATAACAGTCAGATTATAAACCTGTAGAAAATTATTTTTTACAGTTAGTAGTAGTGCTAATGTACATCTTATAGGACATTTGCAATAATACTATGTACTGTATCTTAATACCATGCGTTTTATAATTTACCTGTTTTTCCATAATTTGATTAACTCTTTTCTTTACTATTTTTTCTTAAGTCTTCACTGTTAACAGTAATGCAAAATTGCAGTATAGACATACACTGTTTATTATTTATCATTTTATCATTTCGATTATTTTACATACTTAAATCTGAAAAAAGTGAAATACACAAATCATTCAGTACTTGTGAATATCTAGTGTACTTCATTCTAAATGCTAAACCAAATCTGATTTTAATTTTAATTGATTCCATTGATTATTGTATTTATTCAGATTGTTATATCGATAAATAGATTGTGTCCGGTCCATTCAATGAGAAGTCAAAAAGGTGTGAATGAGAAACAACAGTTAGAGGACGGCAACCTGCTTCTTCACTAAATGAAAAGCAATTGGTAATAAAACGCTTGGATCACTTTCAAGGACAGATGGCCAAATAATCCTCAATATATAAATCAGGTTTATTCAAAGAATAAAAACTCTGACATTCTCTAAACATCACTGTTTTAACAGTATGTGGTTAATTATATATTTTATCTGCTCTTTAACTCATTATCTGTGGCCTCGGTGTAAGACTTTATGCTTTCTCACATGGTTTAATTAAACTGCGGTCAGAATGTGGATTGAGTGTATGTGAGTTTTTACATATGTGTGGGTTAAAAATATTGATATCAAATTAGATTTCATATTAAGTCACTAATTTAACCAATCAGAGGCCAGTATAGTTCATTAAAACCAATTTGCCGCTTTCATCTTCGCCTACTGGGAAGACAATTCACGGATGAGATTTCTTTAGCGTTTACAGTCAAAATGTCATTAGAACCATAGAGTAACAACAAATTTACTATAGTAAATGTATAAATCATGATTAATACTCCTATGGATAGATGCAGTGACATGGTAAAAGTGTTTTCTGGTAAAAGCTAGTGGTCACTGGGACGTAGGCACCGTCCAGTGATTGTCTCAAGCTTTCTGACTAGAAGCAGCAGATTTTACTCTCTGAATTCCATCAGATGGGATCATGGACACAACCCTGTCTGTCTGGTTGGCACAGACAGCAGAAAGTCGGCCATCGGCACACAGCAATGGAGTTGAACGCTGAGCCGGACCGTAGTTGGATCTAACCGGCTCTAGTGCACTCGGGATAAATCCAGAGAATGAGACGGGGAAAGAAATGACATAGTATTAGCCTAGATGCCTGACGAATGCAACCGAATGCAATTAATATGAATTGATGAATGAATGTTTGGCTGCTTTTAGCAGCACGATGTTGCCAATTTAGAGACACTCTTAGGTCAAGATAATTTGTTGATTTTGTTGTTAATTTCAAGTAAAAAAAGTGTGTTAATCAACTAATGTACACGATTAAATCAAGTGTAGTTTTAACTCCGCCGCTGCGTATTGTTTGAGCTGCATGTCACAAATTACTGTCATAAATAATTTGATCTAAATATCTACAGTTTATTTCATCAAACCTATTTTACGAGAAGCATGTGAGACATCACTGATATTTAAATGAAACTCGACTGTGATCTCTAGTCCCTCTTGAGTGATTAAATGGCAATCAAATTTTCCTTGTAGGTTGATGCATTAAGAAACCAGAGAAATCAGCTAATTCCCCACCTTGCTGCAGACTGTGTGGGAGTTTTATTAGAAGGAATATGTTTCAATTCATTTCTATGTATCAGTAAACATTACATTTAAAGATACACACACCCCAAGACACATTTCAACAGAATAAGTGGAAACTCTGCCAACCTGGAGATAAACTGAAATGAGATCTGCTCATGACAGAAGAGCCACTAGCAGAGAGCAGCAGTTCAGCTGTCCCGCATAATTATTGTGAGATCGCATTAAATGCATGTCTGAATGTACAAACCCACCACTCGGCTTCTCTCTGCCGTCAAGTCTCTGGCCCACTTGCTTGAACTTTTCCAGCGGTTGTTGAACGTGATATTCTGAGCTGGTAATGTTGGATAATGGTACCAACACTCGGTGCACCTGCTGGCTAATGACTCTCGGCTATGTGCTAGCCGACACTGAGATGATTACAGATTTAATCTCATCCAGACACTGTGTATGTGTTAGGCCATCGAGTCTTTCTGCCAAATTACCTCAGTTATCTGAACCTGTGCTTCTCCCAGATAATGACAAGATTCTCTTTGTACATTATTTTACTGACTGCTTTTCTATTTGTTTACCTGTTTGCATTTTTATTAAATGTACGCTAAAGAGAAAAGAGATAGTTCACCCAAAAAAAATTTCATTATTTATTTTAAACCTGTATGACAAAAGAAGATATTTTAAAGAATGTTGGTAAACAAACAACACTGACCCACATTGACTTTCATTGTGTGAACACAAAACCACAGAGACATTTCTCAAAATATCTTCTTTTGTGTTTCACATAGATATAGTCATTAGGGATGTCACAGTTCTCAATATAATATTGAACCGTTCGGTACGAAATCCACGGTTCAATACGCGCTTGTGAATTGCGTTTTTTTCGGTTTTACATTTAAAAAAATTTATGTGCGTTTTATTTCTCTCCGCATTGACTGTTTGTGTGTGCCTGTAAGTCTACGAGCTGAGATGAGGAAACTCCTCCCCGCCGGCGTCTGCAGAGAATGTTGACAGGCTTATCTTTTTACAAAAGATCCTCAAAATACAGGAATAGATAGCTGACCTAAGTGAAATTGCACTTTACATTCTGAATGAAGGATACTGTACTGAAGTACTATTAAGTTTAATTAAGATGGTTTATTTATGTTTACTGAAGTACAAGTATGTTTATTTGAAATGGTCAATTTATGTTTACTAACTTCACATGTATGTTTATTTTCAAAATTTAGGAATTTATGTGTTCCCCAGTTTGTACATGGGCTACCAGCAGCTGTAAAATGTCAGTATTCATTTTAAAATAAAAAAAATATTTTATATTATACAATACACTAGGAACTAGTGGACTTTTCTTTGCTTTTAAGTAAAATAAAGGAGTATTGCAATAAATTGTTTTTATTTTTTATTTTTAACCTCTTACTGTTCCTATTGCCTAAGCATAGAATAACAAAAAAACACTCTTATGTGTCAAGCCATCAGAACCGAACCGAACCGAAAACCGTGGTTAAAAAACTGAGGTATGTATTGAACCGTGGGCTGACTGTATTGTTGCATCCCTAATAGTCATATACAGATATTGACCAACATATGGGTGAATAAATGATAAAAAAAAATATTTTGGGGGGAAAATCAAATCACACAATAGTAATTTTCATTTTTTTAATAGCAAATGAGCGATTCCTTTCTGTGAATGTTATATTAGTATTGCACTTTAAAATAGTATTATATTAGTAATTTAATTATATAATGTAGTTTAGATGAGCATGTGATCTAGGATCTATGATCTGTGAAACCTTCACAACCGAGCGCTCTGAACCTGAATCACGCTGTATAAACAGTCTTTAGCACAAACGTTTGCATGTTTACACAGTTTGCACAATTCTTTTAATAAACTGAGTGTTAAAACCACACAAACAGTAGAATAATGCAAATGAACAATGCTACAGTATTAGCAGGTGCAATTCATTCATAGCAAATTTCCCAACAGATGCACAGCCTGCACACACACACTGCCACACACACACACACACTGCCACACACACACACACACACAGCCACACACACACACTGCCACACACACACACACTGCCACACACACACGCACGCACGCGCGCACACACGCTCCAGTTGTGTCAGTGTGGTTTATATAATAGTAGCTGGTTTTAGTCCTGAAAGCAGCAAGCGGTGAAAATATATTCTTGACCCTAATTAACAATATGTGGAGTGACTTTCTATAGCAATGAGCTGAAACCATGGAAACGGAGGAAGAGCAGAGCTCTGAGGAACGGTTAAACACTAGAACATTATAGCTGTTGTGTATCTCGTATTGTACGTCCGTTAGCGGCACGGTCAAAGTTCATCTCCGCAACGGAGATAGGCGATGTGAACGGCCTGCATGGTGGGGATGGACAGCGCTTGATAATTAACATGTTTCTTAGGAGTGCTCAGGGCTCTCTGGATGCCTGTGAGAAAGTTCAGACGGGCGAGGGTAGACCCGCTGAGAGGGAGGGGAAATGAGAATCTCAGGACTGGATTGCGGCAGAATTTTATTGTAAGCTTCCACCGAATTTCTGTAGAGGCATCGGTTTAAGGGCTTAAGAGTTCACCTTTCCCTGGGATGAGTTCAGGGAAGTGTCAACAAAGATACACACATCACACACATGGATCTCACCGCGGCAAGAGATATGCAGGAATAAGAACACTGTGATAAAAGAGGTGAAAAATATAGAGCCATGAAAAATAATAATGAACAGAACTGAAATAGTTTATTCAGTGATTTTTACACATCACTGCCTTTCTGGACTGTATAGAAATATAGCAGGATATTGTCCACCTAATGTACTGTATATACTGTATCTGTGAAACGATTATAGCCGATAATTGACTATCCAAATAAACTAGAAATGTGTTTACAGTAATACATGCACAGTTTAGGTTTAGCACGCAATGTTGTGACAGCATTAAAAAAATATATTTACATTGTTTGGGTTATACATCATGGCAGGGATCAGCTAATAAATATCGCTATAAATAATAAGTTGAGAAGATTTGTTGTCAAAAGAAAACAATATTTAGTTATTAATACAATAGGTTAATGACAGGTTGTATTATGACAGCAATATTTTATGATTGGGGCATGTTGTCACAAGGCCAATAAATGAATATTGAGCTAATAATAAAAACATTAAAATGAAGAAAGTGTATATTTCTTCCTGGCCAGTAGCAGTAACTTTTTTGTTGGCAAGACGGCAGGTGTGGGAAAAACAACCCCATCAGTCTTAATTAACTTGAATTAACATATTTATTTTACCTTTAATTAAATCTTCTGCAGACATACCCAAATGTACTGCAAATTTCTGCCTTAATTACTGCAAAGATTTTGCTATCTGTATGTGTCGGTTTCATCAATCAATAGCAAGCCAATGAGATATATAATAATGTACGTACATCTCATGTGGGTTAAACTAGGTGAAGAAACAGAAAAATAGTATTGCTGTGTTTATCCTACAATAACAGCACTAGAAAATTATAATAGTTGCTTTTAAACTAAACAAAGAGCAGCCAGTTAATTACATTGTCACATAAGTTAAACATGACATATGACTTCAGGTTGTGTATCTTTAAAACATAGAAAACATAGAGCTAAGATAGCCACCATCTGCTTGGAAATGTATTTATTACTTTATATTTATGTCCAAAATACATTTCTTTTAAATGATGGCCTCCATGTATAGAGCTATTGATCATTACGATCTGTTAAAGTTCAGTGTGGCTATAATGAGCTACAAGTTTTTGTTCGGAATGGTAAAAAAAGTCGATCTATACGAACTTAGTATTCTTTTTACATATTGTTCTTAAATTTAGCAGAAAAAGGCCCTTCTCAATACACAAGCACGCATCTTTTGTACACTGTAGAAGTCAATTTTCAGGCCAGTATCATAGAAAAGCACAGGAATTGATATGTATGCTTGAGTGTCCAATAGTCAGATATTTGACATTGGCGTGAAGTCTTGTTCACTTTGACACTTATTCTCAACAAGAACCACCTTCATCGACATGATCTGACAGGAATACTTATCCATTTTACGACCATTTACAAGTATTAGACAGAAGCAATCATGTTTAAAATAATGTACTAAAACATTGTACAAATGCATACAAAGAGAGATTGTGTTGGATTGTCTGTGTAAATGTTGTTGTAAATCAACCACCTGTAGTTTTTTGTTTTTGCATTCAGAATAGTTAACCCAAAAATTGGACCCTATTGACTTTCCATAGTAGGAATAAAAATGACTATGGTCAAGTCAATGGAGTCCATTTTTTGGTGAACTATAACTTTAAAGGGCAGGCAGGTCTGAAATACATAATAGCACAATAACAGACCAATGCAAAAAGATCAACTGTAGATGTTGAAGAAACTAATTGAAAATGTTTGTAGTTGCGCTAATCTGATTCACTGCACCAAATTTTGGCCTACCGTGACTAAATATTTTACTTTAACAGACGCACGTTCTGGGAACACAATGTCTTTTCTTTACCTTCCCTTTCTCAAACCTGCCGTTAGCCCTGCAGCAACAATGTCTTCTTTTGAATCCGCACATCTGAGTGTGTTTGAGATGGTCTCTCGTGATATTTTGATGTAATTTTAATCTCCTCTGAGCAGATGCGAGCAAACAAAACCCTGCTGTATAAGTCGAGAAGTGAGGAGTGAGAGGGTTTGGAGAAAGTGCCGCAGAGAACCCGCCACCCCTTAAGATAGTGTGGAAGAAGCAGAAAGATGTGCCAGTCTGCAGAGCTCCTGTAATCTGCATGGATGGCTTTGCTGCATTTCAACAAACTCTCGGCCAAGACACACAATGATGCTGGAGTCTGTGTGCTTGAGGTTGCCCTCTGTAGTGCTTTATCTTTCCTGTGTCTCAAGCTGAACAAAGGTCAGTTTATTTCACTTAAACATGAACTGGCAAGCTGTCGTGTGACTCCTAAAGGCATTTAAGCACTTCTTTATGTACAGTATAATGATTATATACTTGCATGTATATAATCACTGTAAGCAGAGGTTTTAGAAGAGATATAACTGAGCTATAAAAATAATTAAGGTTATTATAAACTATTATTATAAAGTGCTCTGAAATACTTGATTCTGATTGGCTGTTCGCGACATTCCCAGGTACATTATTTCTCAATAACATCCGCTCAAAACTAATAACACAGGCTACTGCGAATCAGTCTGACCTTGAAACTAATTTATTTTTGAATAAATTAGTTAGAAATATGCTTAATTAATAACATATGAAATTATGTTATTCCCAATGATTAAACCAAGTTCTTTTAGTTTGAACATCGGGTCTTGGCTGAAAGTTGTGTCCAAAGTTGATATAAAACGTTTTGTCCCTGTGAAAGGTTTGTATTTGATACAAATAAGCTAATAAAACATTTCAAGTCAATATTTTGTAATATAATACTTATGTGGCAAGTCATATAATAAATGGGATAATGTACCGCCAGTCTTTTGCAGAATAAACATCCTGCGATATGTTGTATCGTTATCTCTTACTTCCTGGCGGTGCTGTAGGCTGCTATTTGCAACTTTCTAAATACATAAATAATTAATAAATATTCTCTATGCGTAAAAACGTGTATTTGGAGTAGAAATTAAAAAAGTGAACTTGATTTGAACCCGATTCACTAAGTGTGCATGCAGAATAAAGTCATCAAGCCATTAATGAATGGAAAATTAAAAGCTTTACTTGGCCACTTGTTTTTCGTTCCCCATTGCTCTGGGCAAAATGGTTCCTATGGAGTGCTTTAGTGTGTAGCGTGTAAGCGTGCTCATGATGGCAATGCCAGTGAAGAACAGATGGAATGAGATTTCCTGAAGAGAAATCCCCCCTAAAGCATCTGTTAACCATTTGTGGTCAGGGTGGTTTTAAATAGATCTCGCGACGCCAATATTCTGGGTTTGAATCTTGGGGACGACTCGTACTGTAACATGATAGAAAATGTTATTGGCACAATAGATTGCTTATGGCCCTTTTTCATGTTTTAAATCAATAAACAGTTGTTGGTTTTGCGCAGTCAGGCGTAACCTTTCTAAGGTAAGAAACTTGTGGAGGCACTGCCTCAGTATATAACAGGATTGATTTGGATTTAGGCATTCGCATAACACCCTAATAGGTGTGAAATCTTCTTGGGGAATGTATCCGCTCTTGCGTTCAGGAGGTATTTATCATCGGATTTGTACGCAAACGTCTAACGCGCTTTGGTATGCCACATCTCCTGTTATAATACCATCTTTAAGGAAGAGACTTTTTACAGAGAATACAAGGTTTTCTTTTGTACAGGTTTCTGAAGCGTTAACCTGGCACAGCAGGGTCAGTAACACCACACTCAATGCTTCCTTACCGATAGGTGCAGACCTCAATACTCATTTCTCTCTAAAACCAGCGAGTGCTATTGAAACCAGAATGATTACTTAGCTTGCTGTTACCAGCAGGGGTTTGTGTGAAACATATAGATGTGAATGCATTGAAAAGCCCAGTGTAGCAAGTGTATTATCTAGTGTACCACCTTCACCCTGAATGTAAGCTGAAAGACAGCAGACACGCTGTAGTCTGCACACTAGGAAGAATTAAATGTCAACCTTAATATATATCAATGTATAGGCCAGACCTCAATGAGAATGAGAACCACCGCGTCAAACGTTTAAAAAATGAAAAATAAAGAACAGTGTCAGATTTAACATAGCTGGATACTGGAGCAAAGTAAAATCTTCTTTATTACTAAATCTCTGGTCAGGGGTAATACCAGTGAAAGACCAAACACAGACATAAAGTCAACATCAAAAGATTAAACACAGACATGTAAACCTGACATACTGTAAACTTGACATGAAAGACAAAACAAAGGATTAATCTCGCCATGGAAGATTAAATACAGATATAAGGCAACATACTAAGTACATACATAAACTCAACAAGAACAGACTAAACACAGACATAAACTCGACAATGAAAGACAAAACAAAGGTATAAACTCGCCATGGAAGATTAAATACACACATCAAAAGTCTAAACACAGATGACATGAAATACTAAGTACAGACATAAACTCAAGAAGAACAGACTAAACACAGACATAAACTTGACACGAGAAGACAAAACTAAACAAAGACATAAACTTGACGTGACAAAACTAAACACAGGCATAACCTTAACATGAAAGACTAATCAAAGATATCAATTCAAATTAAAACATGACTAAAAACAGACATACATTTAAAATGAAGCATGACTAAATACAGACTAAACCTCAACATGTAAAAACTAAACTCAGACATAAACTTGAAACAAGAAGACTAAACACAGACATAAACTTGACACGAGAAGACAAAACAAAGACATAAACTTGACGTGACAAAACTAAACAAAGACATAAACTTGACGTGGCAAAACTAAACAAAGACATAAACTTGACGTGACAAAACTAAACACAGGCATAACCTTAACATGAAAGACTAAACAAAGATATCAATTCAAAATAAAACATGACTAAAAATAGACATAAATTTAAAATGAAGCATGACTAAATACAGACTAAAACTTAACATGTAAAAACTAAACACAGACATAAACTTGACACGAGAAGACAAAACAAAGACATAAACTTGACGTGACAAAACTAAACAAAGACATAAACTTGACGTGACAAAACTAAACACAGGCATAAAACATGCTTAACATGAAAGACTAAACAAAGATATCAATTCAAAATAAAACATGACTAAAAATAGACATAAATTTAAAATGAAGCATGACTAAATACAGACAAAAACTTAACATGTAAAAACTAAACTAAACATAAACTTGACACAAGAAGACTACACACAGACATAAACTCAACATGAAAGACAAAATTTGACATGAGAAAACTAAACACAGACATAAACTCGACATGAAAAGACTAAACACAGACATAAAAACTTGCCTTCAAAAGAATAAACAGAGACATAAAGTTGACGTGAAGACACTAAACCCCTGACATAATCTTGAAATGATATCTTATTACATCTTAAACACAAGCAGATTGCAGTCGCCACCTGTATTTGTCCAAGCACCAACTGGCCACATACCTGTTGGGTGGAAGTAATGCGGCTCTGTTAATTTTCTGATGAGGGTGTTCAAATTCACAGCTTGTTACGGACCCTAACTTTCCTTGCCAGCTCTGCCTTAATCTCTAGCCTGGCCGGCACTCTTGGGATTTATCTTTCATGACTTGAATTTATTTTTTTTACCTATAAATAATTCAGTGTTTTGCATCGACTAAGTGCCATATGCTTAATAAGCAAGACCTGAGACAACAGTGCTTCCTGCATGTTAAAACTGCATCCACTTCCTCTTGTTAGGGTTCACTTTTAAACGAACAGCACTGACATTAGTTTTTAGAGGTTAATTTATGTGCTCAGTACTCTAAAAGTCTAATATCAAATTCTGCTAAAATATTTGAATTGGTCTTGAATTTGTCACTTTCACATTTTCAATTTCAATTAGACTTTTTATATTTTTGTGCCAGGTGGTCATTTTAAATTGGTAAAAAAGTAAACATACCACAATTTTAAATTTGTGCTAATTTAATACTAATAATACTACTACTAATAACTTATTATTATTATTATTATTATTATTATTATTATTATTATTATTATTATTATTATTATTATTATTAGTAGTAGTAGTATTAGTAGTAGTAGTAGTAGTAGTATGATTATGATTATGATTATGATTATGATTATGATTAACATTAACATTAACATTAACATTAACATTAACATTAACATTAACATTAACATTAACATTAACATTAATAATAATTTATTGTATCAATTATTATTATTTGTTTTATAAATGTTTTATTATTTTCAATTTATTTTTAAGCTTACACATAGACTACATATTTAATTACACTCCAACAACTTTAAAGATTACAAAAAGTAACTTTTTTGTTTTTGCAGCCTAATTTCAAATGTAATACAACAAATTTAATACATTGAAAAACATTTTCCTCACTTGTTTAGTTGTTGTGGATAAATGGTTGCACTATTAACACCCATTCTATGGTTTGAATCCTTGTGAATACATGTACCGATTAAATTGTATAAGTAATGATAAATATAATTTAAATATAATTTACCCATGAGTGTAAGATACAGTACCAGTAAAAGCAAAGTAAGGGCTTTTTGAATCCGTGCCCTATGGACACAAGCCTTCTCTGTTTGCACCTGTTTCCTGCCCTCCATCCCTTTTAACATACAACATACAGTCCCTCCGGTACCTGTGGTCTTGGCCGTATGAACATGTTAGAGGTGGCAGCTTGTTGGACGGCACTGGAAAGCGCTTCCAGGCTCTCGGCAGGAGGCTCCTTCGCTGTCAGCTTTCTGCGGCGAGCAGCGTTGCGGTTTGTCACGTCTCCTGCGTGGGTCTGATCCTTCAGCCATCTGTCCTTAGTCATCTCCAGCGCGGCCTCGTCCACTTCTCTCTGCGACACACGCAGTAATTACAAACACCAGGCCGACAGAGGCCAGCGTGGGACACGGCATGGAGGCCATCTCTGTTACAGTGTCATTCGGGTTACCTACCAAGATTTAGCAGCGTGCATGGAGGCAATTTTGTGATGAATACGACCCCCAAAGCTCAAGAAACTGATGATTATGTTGGAAGTTATTTCCTAACAGACAGGGTATTAGTAGAGTGCTTATCGACTGACTTGGCTTGAGGACACAGATCTGATGGTGGACATAAATTCAATATGAAAAGGTTAACAAAAATAAATGTTCTCAAAAGTCTTAAAAACAATTAATAAGTACAATAACATTACCAGGGTCAAGATTTACATGCAAAATTTAAAAAAACAACATTTATTCATCCTCATGTCATTCCAAACCTGTTTGACTTTCTTTCTTCTGCAAAACACAAATGAAGATATTTTGAAGAATGTTGGTAACCAAACAACATTGACTCCCATTGACGTCCATTATATAAACACAAAACCACCGAGACATTTCTTAAAATATCTTCTTTTGTGTTTCACAGAAAACGAGTCATATACAAGTTTTAAGGGTGAATAAATGATGACAGAATTTTTATTTTGTGAACTGAATCTACTGAACTTTCACAGTGTTTTAGTTTACTTACAGGTCCAGCAGGATGCGTTTTTACTGTTTTGACCCACTACTGCGATGGCTGGATTTTAAGGTTTGCTCTATAACCTGGTGTTTATCACAAATAGGCGCACTTGCATGAGGTCTTTCTCTTTGCCTAAGGCAAAATACATCATACAGTGGCAAATTCATACTCTTTTTCTGATAAACACAATGGTTAAGGGAAATGACACGCAGCATAGAGCATATTTATTATATTTAACATGACTGTTCTAACACTCTAAAAAAGGATTATTTTTTGTGTTATGCTGTTTAACACATAATGTGTCATTTTGTGTTAAATACATAAAAGGGACAACACATGTTGAGTTAAAAGTAACACAAGTTGAGTTAAAAGTAACACAAAATGTGTTGTTTTTAAATTAACACAAAGATGTGTCTAGTTAGGGACAACACATCTGTGTGTTGTCCCTAACTAGACACATCTTGTGTTATTTTAACACATCTGTTTTTAGAGTGAATATTTCATAGTTGAATTTTAATCTAATCATGACAAACTATGTATTGATGGCAAGACTTAAGAATAAACATTTGATACATTTTATAACAAACAACATAAACTAAAAAAAGAATATGTTAATGTAATTAAAATATCTAAAAATTAAAATACATTTTATGACAGGTTAAGTAAATTAAAAGTTGACAAATGTCAAATTAAAATTTGAAAAAAAAAAACTTGTTCATCTACTTCCTGTGTAATTATTTTTGTGAAGCTGCTTAAAAACAGGTGTTAAATGAATCGTTCCTCACAACTTCAAACAGAAATCTACAAATCTTCCACGTGCCGTTAACCTGATCTTAACTGTTGATCTCACCTGTTGTGCTCATACTTACACGCAGATTTCAAAAAAGACGTATTAATGTGGCTTAATGTGTAAGACACACAGACGAACTGGACACACGTTATCGGACGCAGAGAAAGCGCTCCCACAAAAAACCCTTCACATGAACATTTTCCCCAAACCCACCAGCCATCACATTGAGAAACTAAAAGTCTCATTAACATATTAAATGAACTGTGACATATTTTGTAGTGGATGACTTGCTGTCTGTAATTAGGCCCTTGAGTTAGACACACCGTAACAGAGGTGAGCCGCCCTTCAGCGCTGACAAAAGACAAGGTGCGTCAACTAATGAGAAAGAGCTTGTCTATGACTAAAACAGATGGAACCGTTATGTGCGAACATTAATGAGTTACAGGCGTGAGAGAGAAAAGGGCACCAGAGGCGGACAAAATGGTAAGTGTGGACTTATGCCGTTTACATTAAGGGTATTTACAGTATATTGAATTTTTGCATATTTTATGTCATTAATAGCAGGTACAACAATGGGCAAGCATACTGATTGTTTTAGATTGCTTTCAAATGTTTCTTTCCTGTTCCCATTACAACACAAACACTTTTAAACTTTCATTCTTATCAGAATGTATATACTGTATAGAAATATATAGGAAATGGCCTGAATTAAAAATGTGAATGAAATGTTTGAATGGCTTTCAATTGATAATGTGAATGCTAAAACCTTTCATAGTAAAGCCACTTGAGATGAACATTTAGACATTTAGCTGACATTTACATTTAGGCATTTAGCTGACGCTTTTACCCAAAGCGACTTACAAATATTAGGAGACAATGAAGCGATACATCAAAAACGGGTGAAACGGGTAGATACTGTATTGGATACAATAGTTGAATAGCTGTCAGATAAAATGATACTAATCTCGTCAAAAAATGACATGCTCTATAAAGCATATAGCTATTCAGGGTTTTATTAAATTATGTCCACATATATCCATGATATACGATTTGTCCAAATATACCGAACATCATCTCAAAACTATTTGCACAAATTACTGTATTCAGAGCTGATACGGCATATTTCCAGTACAGTCAATAACCTGTAGTGCCCGACACCAATGCATTATTGATTGGTGAACACATAAAAATGTTTTTTTAAGATAAATATAAACATAAACAGAAATTGAATTCCTCCAATTGAATTTAAATCTTTAATCCTTTTAGTTTTAGTGAAGGGATGCTGGACTCTTGTAAATGGTTGGATTTCAGCACAATGACATTTGTGAAAGTGAAAAGTGTTTTAAAAGAGTTTCACAAGCTTTGCCTGCATTTGTAAATATATTAGTCCTAACTGGCTCAGTATTTCAGAGAATTAGTACCAGTTAATGCATCAGATAACATAAACGCATTATTTATGGTGGCAATACAAAAGTATAGAACACTCTAAAAAAGGATGTGTTATTTTTTAACACATTTTTTGTGTTATGCTGTTTAACACAATGTGTCATTTTGTGTTAAATACATAAAAGGGACAACACATGTTGAGTTGAGAGTAACACAAGTTGAGTTAAAAGTAACACAAAATGTGCTGTTTTTAAATTAACACAAAGATGTGTCTAGTTAGGGACAACACATCTGTGTGTTGTCCCTAACTAGACACATCTTGTGTTATTTTTAACACATCTGTTTTTGAACACATTTGCATTTACATAACGCATTAAAAAAAACTATTACGAAGAGCTTTAAAATAACTTGAAACGAGTATGAGAATAAAATGCATACTTGAGACATTCAATTGACTCCGTGATATTGATTATTTAATCTGACACTAGTTCAAATGCTAATTGAGTTACATAGGCTAATTGATTTATCAAAAAAAAACTACCTGTAATGATCCGGCTTGTATGTGAACGAACAGGATTGTGAGTTTTCACCATCATTAGACATTCTGCATACAGTACGACACATTGATGAAAATGGTAGGTTTGTTCGGCATTTTGATTAAACAGTCCTGTTTATCCCACTTTCAATTAGCACATACACAAAGTTTTGAAAGGGAAGGGAATCTGGATCTTAATATTTCCCTGCAAGATGCAATCATATTGTTATTTTAACACTTGCAGAACAATGCCACACACGTTCATATTAATGATTCACGTAAGACTTACGTGATGCCGGCTACTCCGCCCCAGACATGTTTTCTTCTTTGTCTGTGGTTCTAATAAGCACCAGGGATGTAATTTAGCTCCTAGATGTTTTACTTTTTTTCTCTGACTAGATTTACTCAGAAAAAAAATCAATTTGGTCTTTACAGTGGTTTGTGCCAGTGGGATTTCTATCCTGTGACCTTGCTGCTGGATAGCTGATTTACTCTGCATCGATCGCATCTTTTTCCCCTGCATGCTTTGTTGAGCTCATCTCATATACTTAATAGGCTGTTCTTAACAATCTAATATTCAGCATGTGTACATGAAGTGACATTACACGTAGTGACTATATAGACAGGTGCGTTTATAATTAATGCATTGTGCTCCTGCACATTATGGACCCTTAATGGCACCACTCTGTTGAAACATTTCCTACATGGCGTCCCTGTGCTTAGCAGGAAATGAGTTTACACAGATGTCTGTTTTTATGATCTGTTTGACCTCAGAAGTCCACCGGGGCTCATCGTAACCTTGTCAGTTTCACTGTCAACTGACACATATTCATAAAACAACAAGCATATAAAGAGAAGAGGAAGGTCAAAAGTACAGTTAAACCTATCGAATCACTCCACGTGCTCATGTGGAGCAAGACGAATAGTGCATCATTGAGACTTTTTTGGTTTGTGTTTTGATTCTTTGCACTTACAACTGCAATCTGTGAATTTAGTTTGAAACATAAATATGCAGGTTAAGAGATGCTTTTGTGCACAGACTTTTCTGCACTTTCTTTATTTTTAACAAAAAAAGTTACAGATTGCATGTTTAAAACGATAAAATCAACATTAAGACAACATTTGCATAACGTTTCGCTTCTGTAGTTTTATTCTTCGGCAACTTACTGGCTTGTGCAAAGTGGCCGTTACGTATCAAAATAGAGGCGTGTGGTTGGGTGGGAGGGGTTGGAATAATAGGGGGTACAATAAGACCAAAGACAAGCAAAAATAAAGTCAATTTTGATTTCATATTGACTGAATGATTAGGCTTTGCAAAAGATAATAAAATTGTATGTTGACCAAAGCCCTCAGAACCCACTATGTTTAATGTTTTCAAGCAGTCAGTCAGCAATTTACAGGCATTTGATGATTTTTACCCTTCACATATTCCTGTCACTTCATTGTCATCTCCTAGTAAAGGATACAATGTTACGGTCTTGTCAGACAGACAGTAATTTTTGTCAGGAGAATGTGATCTCCATGTCACTCCAAGAAAAATGCTTACGAAGTGCAATTAGTCCCATTTGCATCACGAGTTAATGCATCTAAATGGGCTTTATATATATAACCTTTTTAGTATATCATGCAAATTGGCAACATCTAACATCCTCCAAACAAAAAATAATAAATATATAAAAAGTTCCTCTCGACATGCCCACGTCAGAAAGACATTCATTAGAATAAAATATGGCTGCCTGTTCACGACTTTAATATGCATACAGCGCGCTTTTATTTGTACGGATCCCGAGGCGTCCAACTTAAAGAAGCATCTCATTAAAAGTGTATCATTGGTGGCAGGATTCTCACACGATGCTCATGCCTGCTGGTAAAAGTTTTCATTTAACAGTTATAATTAACATTCACTGCAGACAAGCGTGAGTTTCACTGGGACAAAAGTTCTGCGAGCAATCCGACATGTGTACTGTAACTCGCATCCGAGTGCCATAACTAAACGCATAAGAGGTTTTTACAGCCCTCAAGAAAAGCATTAAAAAAATGTGTATATGTAAATACTGGCAAGCAGCAGACAATTTAAGTTGTTGAAAACTAAAAAACTACTCTAATATCGCCAAGCATCTCTCATCTAAAATCACCTCTCATCACCCGATTCTCATCCATGCATAAGAAGCGTCAGCACATACGGCCGCTGACACTCATTTCCATATTGTTTGTATTAGCAGAATGATGCAAAATTAACTTCTAATTAAATCCCCAGAATCGGCACTTGAATGCAAACAGTGTTTGGTTATTTGGTCCTCTCATGCAAAGCGTAATCTTTGTGAAATTGATTTAATAGTTGTTTAGCGAGAAGCTTGCAAATAATGAATGATCCTTCCGTACAGAAAGAGCTTTGTTAAAATGAATTTACTTAGTGCCAAACATGAACTGCCTTCGCAAATATCATCCTTATTTAGACTCTTTCTCAAAAAAAAAATGGTTAAAGAAAACTTTAAAAAATGTTACAAGGGCAAACCCGGCCCTGTGCCATATGGTTCAGATAAACAATTTTGTCTATGTCATAAAAAACTTTATTTAGACAGCAGCAGTAATTGAAATGAATAGTACGATTTGCATAAAGAATCACATTATTAATTGTTTGTTTATTAGCGTTCATGATTTCTCGGTTTGTCTTCTGTATTTATGAATTGAATGATGAATTGGATTTCCAAAACAATCTGATAGCATTTTTTGGCTGCTGGTTTTGGATGTTTGATGTTTAAACCTCATTTGAAACTGTTACGCTCTGTTTAAAAGAAAATATCTAAAAAAAAAAAAAACAGTCGAGCAGATGGTTTCATTTGCATGTGTGCATGTAATCACAGACCAATTGCTTATTTATAATAGTATTCAAATGTACCTGACCTTGAATGTCGACTCAAACTAACTGCTCTTTGTGGCTTCGCACCTTTAATTAGCAAATTATTTCAGTCGCAGTTCTCTGCCTGCGCTGCAGTTTTGTCTGCTGCTATCATACCTGCATGAGCAGAGGTCATTAGTCTCTATATTTGTAGATTTCTCATTTTCTTCATAATTGCTCACTGAACTTAGATCCGGGCTGTATTACAATACTATCATACTGCTCTTACTATTCGTGACCCTGTCTTTAAAACCAGGCTAAAGTCTCAAAATCTAATTATGGGATCATCAAAGTTTAACTTTCATTATTTCAATCTTTGACATGTCATTACTTAGTCAAAATTAACACACATTAACACCAATACAGTTTCAGTCTGAAAAACAAACCTATTTTTTCTTTCATCGTGGTCTTATTTTGTAAATGTTAATGTTGAGCTGTAAATCTTCAGAAATTGTTGAGATTACAATTCAGCAGCTGACCATTTAATGCATCTTGTCCTTCAGTTCCAATTAAGGTGAAGTATGATGTTATTTGCCAGTGTCCAGTTGGCACTTTACAGCTTTAAGCAGCCATCGAATTTTAGAAACACGAATATGTGATTGCATTTTATTTACATGCAGCGTTTACGTGCATGCATGACCTTTTCAGGGGGAACAACAGAGAAAGAGAAAGATCTGTTTTTCTGTCTGTCTGAAAAGATAAACAACCTTATTTGTATGATTTGTCATGAAATTACCTATTCGCACACGGTCTTTGATATTTATTTACATTTGAAGATCAATTCTTTGTTTTTATGCATTGATGCAGAATATGTTTTACAGCATCACAATGCATCGTAAAAATGATTCCACAGCTGTTACAAACATATACTGTACATTTTATTTATAAGAATGTATAAAAAATTATATTTGCAGACCGTATGGACACTCTTGACTGTGCACATGCACACTTTAAAGATGAAATCTATGGAGGATTTTATAAATGAGACCCTTGATCTCTACTGTGATTTTATATTTGATTTGACGACCAGTAATTTTATACAGAATTGGATGACTTGCTTTTTTATATTAAATTACTTTTAAACTGATTAACACTGTTTTACCTAAAGGACTTTGAAAATTAATAATGAAATAAAACAAAATAAGACTGCTTGTTGCAGGAACTGTAACACTGTTTTAATGTGAGATTCAGTACATAAGTTTTCCATTTTGAATACAGCCATCATTTATTTCTTGAACTTCACTCTGCCAGTGGCTAAACAGCAACGTGCTGATCCTGAAAAAAAAAACATTTTGTTTGGTTTGTTCTGTTTTTATCTCACTTTTCATCTCTATTTTCCTGGAGAAAACTGCGTGCACATTACATGTTGTTCTGAGATAATGAGCTAATGTTTCTCGACCAAATTAGATGGATATACGAAAATAAACACTTACACTGAAATTCTTTTCCATGCTGTTGTAAAAGACAATCTTCAGTGTCAGAAACCCTCGCTCGCCTCTGTATTTTCCCTCTGAAAGTGTGCCTGTGAGGAAGACTAAGGCAGTGTGCTTCACAGTCTACAACCTGACTCGTCCCCAAATCACCAGCCCACATTTTATTTAAGGAAGTTATATATGAGAACTCCATAATCTGAGCCTCAGAGGGGTCCAGGGGGAAATGAGAGCATGATGGGTTGGTTTAAAGTCAAAGGAAGTGTGCAATGATGAAAGCTCGTGAAACTGAGAACCAAGTCTATGTGCGGTACCAGCGCCGGTGTTCGTGAAGTAGGTTACACATGGGGAATGAATGCTGAGCCAGGATTTGTTTTTTGACAAGTGATTTGATTGCAGACTGATTGCAGTTTTTACTATATATATTTGAATAGAGCTTTTAACAATACATATTGTTCCAAAGCAGCTTTAGAAAAAAAAAATCTTGGGTCAAAACATGCTGAAATGATTGGTTTTATAATGGTTTTATATTGGTTTTAGCTTTATAAGAAATGGAACAGTAAGTCATTTAGCTAAAAAATAAACATTATTAAGCAAGTACATAAAAACACTCCTTACTTGACTTGTAATATTAATTTATCATTTAAGCTGTCATGTATAGTTTTATAGGATGGCATTTTAATGTCATTCAGCTTTAACAAATGTGAAGAAATGTTTTCATCATACTCATAGCTCAGATGTCAATATTTGGTGGTTTAAAAACACACTTGAGATCTCTCTTAAAGCAATTTTTATGTTTAAATCATGATTTTTCATAGTCGGGTAGAGCGCTGTTTTTAGAATTGTCACATCCATAACAGTCCATATAAAGGAAAATTCAATTAAAATAACTTTCTAGGTTGTTTGATGAGTCATCTCTTCTCCGTTTGTTTCTGGTTTGTGTATTTTAATTCACAGAAATCTTACAAAATACGCTGCCTCTCAAAAACATGTTCCTTTTCGTCACATCCATTACACACACGATTTGATAAATTAGACACTAGATCAATGCCGAATCCGACAAGCTCCATCATCCACTGCAGTGCTTTGTAGTTCTTCCGCAGCAGAGGGATCCGAATTTCAACAGCAATACGGCCAAATATCTGTAAAAATGTTTAAAGTTAGTCACACTTGTATGCCTCTATTTGGTCTCTCGCTAATATTAATAATTACTCTCGCGCTGCTGTGTCCTGAGGATATCATAGCATTTCATTACATCACAGACCGAGCGTTCCCAAAAACTGCTTAACCGCAAAATCCAAATAAAAGCCTGTCTACAGACCGAGATAATGGCGATATTTCCTCAACAGGCTGAAGCTACGGATGATCCTGAAGTCCATCTCTCCTGCGTTATCAGTTGCTGGCGTAGGCTGCCTACTATCCCATTAGTTTAAAGGTGCAGTTGCCTTGAAAAACCTTTTAGACCTTCAAAAGGCTTTTTGGTGCCTGAGTACGTAACAGATTTATGCAGAATGACAAGGATATTACAGCTAATGCTTGTAAGCCAAGCGAGAAATTACCCCACGCTAAAAGTAATGTAACATACGAGAAGCAAAACCGTGTCGTGACTTAGTGTGTCGGTCGAAAATGTTCGATGTGGACGTTGAGAATTTTTGCTCTTGTTATAAAGGTCGGTGCATCAAATAGCACTAATGGAAGGGTAATTGACCTTGTTGGAAGTTGCAATAACAATCTATACGTTTAGAGGAGATCCCACCAGTAGTTTATTATGCTAAATTGGCGTTAAAAAAAAAAAATTTGTCTGGAGGTCAGATCTTTCTGCCCGAGGGGTAACACTTTGCATTCATGGGTGGCTTTCTCACCATGGGGCAAAAACCTTCTTAGGTTTTGTTTTGCCAGCTCAATACCTTCCAATTCAAAACAACAGCGTTCAGCTTGACCCGTCACAGCAGGTTATACTTTATTCCTAAATGATCAAAGAATTACTGAAGCAGGCGAGCTCTAACACTTATAATTACAGAGATCCAACAAGCACATTGGCAACAGTTTGGCTTTTAAACCACCGTCTCAGGTCAAATGAAAGCTCTCCACTCGCCGCTCCATCAGTCTGGATAGGACGACGAGTGCTGCGCTGCTCAGATTTGTGTCACCACATTAGAAGTTCCCCTTTGTACCCTCGGCGTGTTCTGGAGCCGGCCGATGTGGAGCGGTAGGGTGCGGAGGGAAGGGCAGGGGAGTGTGGCTCGCATGAACCCTGTCAGTTTGATAGAGTGAATACATTGTGAGAGATAATGGAAACTTTCTATTCAATGAGGAGCAGAATAAAGAAAGCCTTCCCTCTCATTCATCACCATTGATTACCGTAGGCACCGCGCGTCGCCGGTTGAGATGGGCGGCACGCCACGCCGGGCTTCGGCTGAATCATGGGAAACAAAACAGAAGTGGGTGAGCAGATGACTCGAGGATAACACACATGCCAGAGAGAAGCCACTTCACCGCTGCTCTTGTGTCGGTGGGGAACCGGTGTCTTTATGAATTGTTTTTATGGAGGATGTGAATATGATGTGAAGGTCACAGGATTTTAATAAAGCGCTCAGGGCTCTGTTACACGTTCTGTCTTGAAGGTGATGTAATGAAATCCAGCATGTGGCCGTGGTCTCTGGCTATCAACTTAAGTCATGGGGCACACAGCAGCGGTTTTGAGTCTGCTTGTTTCAAGGCTTGTTATGTCTTCATTATACTATATTATTTGAGATATTTTAGATTACAATTTATTATATTACATTACATCACATTACATTATATATTATATCTGGGTGCTGCGAGTTGGCTTGACCTTAATAATTTACTTACAAATAAATCAGAAAAAAAATCTAATTAATGACATACATAAGATTATTTTACGAATGATTAAACTAAATTGTGTGTTCGTCTTCTTTGACAGTCGGGTCTAAAGCCGATAGTAGGGGTGTGAATTGGCACTGGTTTCACGATTCAATTCGATTACGATTATCATGTCAACGATTCGATTCAATTCGATTTCACGATGCATCACGATGCATTGGTAAAATTCACATGAGATCAACTCATTTCTCATTGGTAAAAATCATGGTAAAATTTGTAGGTGCATTTTTTAATATTCGCGTCTGTGTTTCGCCTCCTTCTGCCATTTTAAACTCGCATGACTGACACGCGTATATGCGAATGACGTCATAGGCTATAATCGATTAAGGTCTATTACTGCATCGATGCAGAATCGCCCACGTACGCATCGCGATGCAACGATTAATTTCAACACCCTTAGCCGATAGGACGGGTTTTCCCCATGGAAGGTTTTTATTGTATCGTTACAAATCAGCTAGTAAAGCATTTCAAATCAATATTTTGTGACTAATACTGTAAAGCCAACCGGTTGGATTTTATTTTATTTTATATTTTATTTTATTATTTCATTAAATTTTACTTGTTGTCATGTATAGAATGCTAAATCTTCTCAAAACGAGTCGACACATACCCAGAGTGTTAACCAAAGACAGAACAAACCGCCTACAGTGTGTGCAACCTCTGAATCAGACAGGTATGAAATAAAGAAAGAACGCTCCTTAATAATGCAGGAGAAATATGTTCAATTTTTATCATTGTGTGTAGAACTAAATCCTTTTCTAAAGCCAGCAGGAAATATAATGAGTTCTTGCCCCTTATGCCACTTATCGCAACAAATTATTTAACAATCACAGTAAGGCATTTTATTTTAAAAGCTACAAAGAGCAAAAAAAAAAAAAAATGTCTGCCTTTCCTGCACACGGATCTTTATTCATTTCATGCAGTTTGAAACACATGGACAGATTATTGAATAGTTTTCTTGGGTGCAGCCACAGTTCACATTATATTTCAATGAAGGTCACCGCAGAGAACACGAACAAATTGCTCTCCATGGAAACCTGTGGTCCAATTAGATCTGCTTTCTGCCTGTGCAGCTTAGCAACTCTAAATAATGTGCCGGATACATCCTTTTAGCTGCACACATTAGCTCAAGCAGTCATCTTGAGGTTAGCGAAGGCAAGACTTTAGTAAAATAGTTTTTTATATTTATATTTTTACATTTAAATCGATTCATATTCAACAGGTGATGCGTTTCCTCATTTAACAACCACTTTAAGAATATACATATATACATTCATTAATGGAGTTTGGGTTCCTTGCCGCCGTCGCCGTGTTGGAGTGCTCACTAGGAGACTGCTGATATTAGATATTAGTTATTAAGCTAGCTTTTATATTTCCCTGCTTGTGTCATTCTGTTTATTTTGCTGTAAAGCTGCTTTGAAACAGTGCTACATTGTTAAAGCGCTATACAAATAAACTTGAACTTAATGTCATCCACTTGTGTCAGCTCGGTATTACAGATAACATGTGTGTGAAACACTTAAGCCCTATTCGGACGGGATTAGTTTTACATGGGTAGGTGGGGGTAAAGTAATTTTACCTCAGGACGTCTGTAATATTAATAGCCAATTCGCACGGGACAAGACATCTCAGTAAAACTAGCAGAAGTGGGAGGGGTAACTCGCTTTACGCACCACAGTAACCTCCTTGTCGTCATGTGCGTACGATTCGATCTTCTTTTTGCTTTCAATGGTATGCGGAAAACACTGGAGGTTTGCCACAGAGTTGTCTCACTACCTACAATGCAACCGAATGCTTCTTCAAGCGCCTCCATGCTTGCAAAACACAGCAAAAACTACTTTTAAACAGGAAATGATGGAATTTTACCGTACATTTTTACAGTGGGTCTATTGGAACGGGATTAGCATTACCCGAGGTCATTTTTCCGGACCTTTTTACAGAAGGTAAAAGTCGCCGTAATCTTTACTGACATTGTCCGTAATGATTACCGAGATGGCACATTCGGACGGGACTAAAATCACAGAGAAGCTCTGGTAATAATTACTTTACCCCCACCTCCCCATGTAAAACTAATCCCGTCCGAATAGGGCTTTAGAAAGTGATGAGAAAGTTCACATGTTGAATATGAATCGATTTAAATGTAAAAATATAAATATGAAGAACCATTTTACTTAATATTTATTAATATTAATGACAGTTGTTTAGTTTTTTCCACATTTTAAAATAGTAGTAAACTTATAAAAACCTCAGCCTGAGATGCTTTTTAAACAGCACTGATGGGAATATGCTTTTCATTATTTGGTTCAGGAAATTCATAAAAAAAGATTTTTTTGTAAAAATCAAGGCAGCTGATTGGTTTTGGCAAGGTTAAACATGTTACGTCTTTCTCTCCGTATCTCTTTGGATCACAGAAATAAATGACTGTCAGGAGCAAACTGCTGTACCATCACCCGAGGCAGTGATGCATATTTGTTTACTGCTGACTTTGTTTTTCCTCTTTCATGCTCTCGTTTAACAAATGAAATGGCAAATTGCATGCTCAATTTAGAGAGAACCGGTGTAGGCTGCTGTTTCTAACAAAACCTGCTTTGAGACGGTCACAGTAACATGCCACCAGAGGCTTCAGCAGGCTGGTGTTGCCACCCGGAGAGCAGCAATCTCAACAAACGGCCTTGAAACCTTCTTTTAGAAGGTACGGCCTTGTGTGTGCGGTAAAAGAAACAAGGTTACTTTCAATCAGCTCCTTAGTCAAGTAGTCAGGGCATTTAGCATTGACTATTATATTCACGGTTTCATAAAAGTCACCGTGTGTAAAATTGTATTTAAAAAATATAGATTTGAAATGAATTACTTGGAGCAATTAATGAAAAAGCAGCCAAAAACATTCATTTCTTCTTACATTTCTTCAGTGCCATTTAAAAAAGTTGAGATCTCAAGAAGCTGGATGATAAAATGTAAAGAAAACGATTTTATAAATACTAGAAAAAGAGTGACGACTTTACAAATATAACAGTGTTTATTTCTTTTTGATGCTTTTAGTCACAACATAATTGTAACAGTTACAATAGTGTTATTTTAAGGTTTTGATGAGTTTACTACTATTCTGGTACTGTACAATATAGAATTAATCTGATATACTGTATCTGCTTTCCATCTAGGTACAGTATATACTCCTTTGTGTTATTATTTTTATATGCATGCTCTTTTCATAACTGCACAGTAGTTTATAACATGCACAAGAATATACCCGAGAAGTTTCTTCCATACAGCGATGTTGTTGATAAACACCACCTGCGTTGTAATGCGCGACCTTGTAAACGCATCACAGGTAATTGAGTCATCAGTGTCCCAATGTTTAGTAGATCAACATCAGACTCGTGTTCACAACACACAGCACTAATTCACCACAAACGGATCTAGAAAAGCGAGATGCGTCCACAGTTTGCTCTCACACATGCTCGGTCGGATTGCTCAGTCATTCGTCACCGCTCCAGTCTGTGACAAACCAATTTAAAGAGCTCACCAGAGATACGCTTCATGTTCCTTGAGAGAATAATAACAAAACGAAAAAATTATTTATTCTGCAATAAAAGTGTTGAGACGGGTCCCAAATGCTTAATTATTAGTGTTTGGCATTACTAACAAAACCAAAAAAGAAAATAATTATATCTACAAATAATGAATGGTCTCTGGAGCAGTTTGAAAAAGATTATTGGTTGTATCCCTGTAGTTCTGGATCTGTCTCTGTGATATTACAGAAGTCTTAAGCTGTCATCCATTGTTATTTTTTCTTGTGTTGTTTTCTCGTGATCTTGACTTAATTTTCTCATGATCTCGAGATAACAAAGTTGTTTTCTCTCCACAAGTCTAGCTATTAATTGTCCACAATGGACTTACAAATATAGTTGGATGGTGGATGTTTGTGAATTTAGGGGTCGTCTCTGAAATGATAATATACACATTTCTAACTTTAATAACATTTATCAGTTTATTTGAATACATATTAAATATCTAAATATTTGCATTAGCTGACAAACACATGAACACTGTACAGTTGGTTTTGTCACTGTTTGTTGACTGTAAGTCATTCCATTCATATGTTGTAAAAAGCAGTATATCAATGTGTTTGTAACTTAAAAGACGGTCCCTTAATTCATGACTGGAATTGTCCATTACTGACCAGCTATTTCAGCTTGAACGAAATATGCTTTTGCTGTCTCCAAACAAAACAACACGTATTAGAGTAAACATTTATCACAAGTTTGTTATTTTAGCGATCATGAGAGGGCTCTCTGTCCCTTTTACTGTACATATATATAAGCCCTTATACCTATATATACCTATATATATTAAGTATTTGTGTACATTGTGTTTTTTTTAAATGTATTGCTTTATGTTTGTTATTTCAAGGGGCTCTCTGTCCCTTTTACTGTACATATATATAAGCCCTTATACCTATATATATTAATGTGCAGGAGTGTATTGACTTCTGCTTGCAGTACCAGTGAAATGTTATAGATTCTGCCAAATGTTCCCTTGACATGAATTGACAGCTGTCAGCCTTGGCATTATGAATGACTCTCAAAGGGATTTTCAATATAGGTCCAGTAATACAGCCTGTCATGTTTACAGACGACACCTATTCTGATACATCGCTCCAGTATTGATAGTAGTTCTTTGCTCCTTTAACACATCATCTAAACCTGAGCTTTCATCATGTCATTTTTAGTAACAGGAGAAGATGGTTGTAACACTTTTCATCTAACTGTGAATAACTTTTCTATTTTGATGTTAACACAATCAACACCACATACTGTATGTCAAAAACGATCTACAGTATGTTGAATATAAGAACTTCCAATAACGTGTTAAATTGTAGCACTAGTTAAAAGCAATGTTAAACAACACGAAAACGGTAGCAAATGTTAACAAAAAAATAAAGTTATTCAAAATACAATATAAAATACCACGCCTAAAAGCCTTTCTGACTGAATTGGTAGCTATGATGTGAAATGTCTCTACTTTATCAAAAATCTCAAAAGTATATTTTTTGAAAGGTTAGGGACACAGAGCAATATACAGTACACGCAGGGACCCAAAAATGACAAGCTTTCACTTCTGGAGACAGCAGAAGTGGTTATGTACACTAATGACAACATGACTCTTGCTTTTCCCTTTCTGTGGAATAAGCATTGCTACAACTAACTGTGTTTTTGTCCAATCCTCACCAGTCCAATCCAGTCTCTCTATGCATCAATATGTGCTTAAATGAAGAGGTGATGGTCGACTCCGATCAATAAAAGAAAAAGCTGCGTTTTTTAGTTAAGATTGCTGGAAGAATTTCCTGTGTTTATCATCATCATCTCTGCATGCCGTCTCAGTTGTGTGTAAACAGGTGCCAGAACAGATTTCTTTGCATTTCTATGCATTAAAAAGTAAATGGGTTAAGTTCTGGTTTCATATTTTTATTATTTTATACTTGAAATTGATGTTGTTTTGATCTGGAGACATGCCCAGGATTTCACAGCAAGTGTTTACCCGCCTCGAGTCATCAGTGGATGTGCTAAACGTATCTGTCAGTGATGAATCGAAGCTCTATTACCAATGCACTAAATTTACTTTCTGGTTTGTGATGTTTCATACACGGTTCAGTACAAATTGTCTGCCCTGCCCGTCTGTTGTTTTATCACACTGGATTGCTAAACTGTACATGTATTGTAAATCAGTTTTGTTTAGATAACTTGCTCATTGCGCTAAATAAGATGCAGAATAGAACATCTCAAATGATAAACTCATATTGTATTACATGATAATGCTGTTAATGCATTGTAACTGAATTGATCACAAGTGGAACCCGTGATGAAAATCTGTGACATGTTAACAGATGCTGTGAATCTATTCTTTAAAAGTGTTTTCACCTGGAAGATGTTTGTTCATTTGCATTTAACAGATGTTATTTGGATGTCTGTGATCCACAACCTACATTGGTTGTAAAATTTATATCCGTTTGTACCAAAAATACACATTCAAATTCGACACGCATCAATTGTCAGATCCAAGTTAAAAATGGTGTCAGCCACTCAATAATTGGCTGGTACGCCTTATTAGGATAAACTATAAAGATAACTATAACAATAGCGAACATACCAGTGGATGATAACGTTATGTTTATTCGCTTATTATTATCCATTTCATTTAGAATAGATTTTAGTTGGCTGTCAGTGTTTTTTCATTTATCAGAAAAACGCTTTATCAATATACGTAGTTGTGATGTGCACTCTATTATTCTTGTTATTCTGTTATTGAAGAATGATTTTAACAACTTTATAGTTATCATTCTCTGTGTCAACGGCCCTACCTTGATTTTTGAATATTTGTTAAAACACTTTCTGTCACAGATACACGTGCTAAAAGAAGAATATCACTTAATTGTTACAAATATAAGAAAATATAAGGCCAAAATGAACAAACGTATGATATTTGTAAGAAAAAAAAGAAAATTCACAATCCTTTTAGTCAAACGAGTGAAAAAGTGAAATGGCTCTTGTGTGCTTTAACAGTGGAACGAGGCATTGATCAACTGAAGGTGCATTGCACAGCAGCGGTCACATCTAGTGTAGACAGCATGATTGATTATAATGAGAGCCATTTACTGACGTGTTTGCGTCTGGTGTTAAGAGGTAGTAAAATGGACAGTTTAGACCCTGAATTTTGATTGGACGAGCCACATTCGAAGTAGAATCTTATTCCCCTAAATTGCCTAGCAACCGCAAACAGTTAGAAATGTGTGCTGTATCATTTTCTTGCAATGACTTTGTTTTGTGCTGCACCTAACACCCATGGTATGTCATATTGTCTTGGATTTATAAATGTTAAATGTTTCTTAGGCTTAACAAAATGTAAGTCACAACTGGCAAGTGCCTGTTTATTAAAGTCCAACCTATTTAAAAAAAAAAAAAATCAAACCATTAACCACCTTTTTATAACAAACCCTCAAGACTCAAGTCTCCTGTAATAGATGAATTTAGCCTCACCCTTTTCCCATGCACAATGCATCTCCTTACTCATACATGCATTGATTGGCATCCTCTAAATGCCAGCGATGTTTCAGTGGGCGAACATGAGCTTGTGATGGAAGGATGTGGAGAAAAGACAAATGTGTCTTTCACAGAAGACTAGATTCTGATTATCTAGCTCCCCGCAAAGCGGGCCAGTGGAGCCGCGGTAACCGGCGGGGGACTCTGAGGGAAGCGGGCAAACAATGAGGCGGGGAACGGGGTTGGGACGCGGCTTGGCAGACGATGGATAGTCAGGGAAGGCAGGCGGACAGATAAGAAGAGCCAGAGTGAGATGGCAGTCGTTTTGCCCCGCTCAAGCTGCTTGGCTTGATTAATCCCTCTCCGACTACAACCTCACACACTCTTGATCTGTAGGTGTGTGTGTGTGTGTGTGTGTGTGTGTGTGCGGAGACAGTTATTGCGTGCCTTTGTATGTCGCCGTATGTGTGCGTCTGTGTCAGCAAAAGATATAAAATGTGTGTCTTATGTGCCTGCATACAAATGAAGGTTGTGGTTATCTGCAGTGTGTGGGTGAGAAGCTGAAGACGGCCCAGAAAATAAGCGTGTTGAGACACGAGTGAAGCTGTGGCATTACTGAGATGTGATCCCGGGTGAGGGCATTTAGATGTGTGAGGTGGACAACTATGACAGAATAAGAATAAAATGGACAAAATGTTACCAGAGGTCTATTCAGTTCCATTCCTGAAGGGTTTCACTTAATAAAAGGTATGAAAAAGAGATGTGAAGTTACAAACTGGCTTTAGTATTATATTGCACTAATTTGATTCGATTCCACCAACAATGCGGTGAATAAATGCTGTGGAAGAAAGAGGAAAGAAGAAGAATGACTATGATTTTCAGTTAAATGACATACAGATTTTATAATATAAGCTGTGACTTTGTAAATCTGGTTTATTTATGTACGTGCTGAATGGCCAGTAACCTTAAAACGTAGTAGTTGAATTGGCTGGCGAGTAAAATTCAATTCAAACCCTGTTTATAAAGCAAAATTCAAGCTGCACGTCTGTGGAGCAAATGTAAAGTTTACTTTTGTATAAGCATTATTTATCATCACTTCAACCTGCAGAATAGAGAACATTGATCTAAAACAGGATCAAGCATCACAACGATCACAACTTCACATTGTTGCAGAGACAGCGACACGCATTATATCTCAATGACACAACAAAGATCAGTATGCAGATTATGTTGAATATCTGCCCACACTGAATACCTGCCCGCAACTGAACGAAAAGGCTTTCAGCTGGTGTTTTCTGACGCATTTCTTAACTTAAAAGTCAATCTAAGCTAAATGTAATTGCTGAAATATTATTACTGATATGGACAGACTCACACATCTACTAGCAGCATCGAAAATGTAAAAATATTCCACTATAAATGTGTTTGTGGGTCAGATTTTGGCGAGATTGTGGGGAGCAGCACAAACAGTTCCCATGAGCAAAGCAGCATACTGTGTATACTTAATAATGTCTTAATTAAAATCTAAAAATGGCCTTGTTATGGGTAAAATCAGGGGAGAGAAAATATCAGTAGCTCATTATAAAAACAGCAGTGATGTTGAACAGTCAATGGAAAGTGTGTGTGTGTGTGTTTACTTACAAGAAGTCAACTAAACCCTCCCATTGGGTGTCACAGAAGATGCCTAAAAAAACATTCATGAAATAATATATATGAACACACACAAATATACAGTATATGCATGTTTTCTATTATTCTAAAACTGCTTGAACTGCAAAATGGCTTTTTATTAAAACTATAGAATTGTACGACCTTTTTACAATAGTAAAAATAATCTCACTGTACCCCATCACGTTTTAACAAATATACTGTATTAATATAGCATTTATTGCAAACACATTCAGCTTTGTATAAAAAAAACCCATCATTTTATCAAACAGATTATTTCACGATTAAAAAGACGTTTTGAAGTGCTAACCTTGCTGCGTGCAAGTAATTTGCATAAGTTTATGTTTGTAATACTTCATCTTGTTTGTGATTATCGTCCCACGCCACCGTTTGTCTACATTAGACCAACTAGCGTAAAGTAGAAAATGAAATTTTCTTCGTTTAAACATTTAAAGTTGTCTTTATTGATTAGACTCTTATTTCCCTGCACCATAGAGCAGTTTATGTATTCTGAACGCTTCACATCTTCATTCACGCTAGCAACTGTAGTATGTTGATAAACTGAAATGGAGGAAAATTGTTTTTGAGGAAATTGCAAAAAACAGGACACCCCAAAGTCAGATTACTAAATGTTTTATGATTATTATTTACATATATGTATGGCAGGTCCCCAAATACCTTTATGATGTAAAAATATTTTATCTTTATTTGATTATAATGAATCAATTTTAATATAATATATTTATTTAAGTAAATATATTTAATAATATATTTAAGTACAAACTATATACGATAAATTAATACAGTTAATTTATTAATATTATTTATTAATATTACTTCTTATTTGTTTCTGGGCTGAATATGTCCATGACGTCTTAAAGGTTTTCTTAAAGATTCCTCATAAACATAAATCCTTAAATCCAAATAACACCCTATTTGACTTTGTGCAAGACTAGAAACAGTATAAATACAGAAAGCACAAGTTCCTCTAATGAAAGTTATCACTTGTTAAGCGATAAATCTATTAAGCACAT
Source organism: Beaufortia kweichowensis (assembly GCA_019155185.1). NCBI lineage: Eukaryota > Metazoa > Chordata > Actinopteri > Cypriniformes > Gastromyzontidae > Beaufortia > Beaufortia kweichowensis. The sequence goes on from CM032811.1 coordinate 5,000,986, forward strand.
TTCCCACAGATTGGTTTTCATTTCAATCATCATGATTCGAGCGCTCATGCCTGGACATGGTCCATGGGCTTTGTAGCTTTGAGTGGTGTTGAATCTGATTGATTGTGATTGCGCTGATGGATGGTGAAACATCTGACTGCCAGTAGTGACTTTGTCTCCGTGTTTAGCATCACCAATAGCCATGTTCCTCAGGCTCTATTCATCCCATATAACATGCAGAGGCCATGACTTAAGAAGGTAAAGCTGAGCAAACTAGACAGATGCATCAATGATATTCAAGGTTTGCATTTGGTCACCTCAATTAAAGCAATTGAAATGCAAGAGTTGAATCTGCAGCGTCCTTTTTAGTGCCATGTCGTAATAGAGGTCACAAATGGAGGAATGAAAGAGCAGTATTTATTTGGTCTGAAATCTGAAAGCATAATGCATAATCTCTTTATCCTTTTCTGATACCATAATTTAAAATTTATTTTGTACATTTTGTCCATTAAATTATTGAGCAAATCACAGAAAGAGAAGAGAGATTTACATTTGGGTGGTTCAGACTGGGCTTTTTCAATTCTGTGTATTGGCACTCTGCTACCGGGGCTAGTTGTCACACTGACAACTTGTCGCACTTATGCTTGTGCTTCTTTTCATTTTTTTAGCAGTGGTTCTAACCAGTTCAAAGGAGTGAATTCTGTTCTTTAGATTAGATATTTGTGTCTGAACTATTAAGGGTCAACAACATACTGCTATATATAATACCAGTCAAACTTTTAGACACAAAATGTGTTTACAAAAATGTTTCTCTTTTAATCTGAAGGTGTATATTTCAGTGATTTACTTTGGTAGACAAAAATATAACTTTGCCAACATATCAATTTATTTAATTATTAAACTTTTTATTCCAACATTTTAATAATTTTATTATAATAATTTTTTTTAATAATACATTTTATAATAATAATTGTATTACAAAAATATATTTTTTAATAGCAAGTAAGGAATAAAAAGCAGCCGAAAAGAGTCCAGCATAGATGGAAATTTCTTTAGTGCTGTTAAAAAAAACTTTCCCAGGTTGAGATCTCAAGAACCTGGATGATAAAATGCCAAGAGTATGAATTTGCTAAATAAAATACTTATGAAGATGATCAAATATAACAGTCTTCATTTATGTTCAATGCTTTTAGTCACAACATAATTCCCACAGTTACAATTGTGTTATTTAATGGTTTTGATGAGTTTACTACCATTCTATTTTATTGAGAAGTTGAACTGCTTTCTCTGTACAAAGGTATTTTTTCAAGTTGGCATGTGTTTTAAAGGGTTATAAATGAGATGCAGTTAATCACAGTGTTTGTTAATAAAAAAAACTGTTTTATTATTTCTCAAGTGACCTTTTATATTTTTGTTGCTTTCTAAATTGCTATGTAATTGTTTTACTGTTTTGCTGAAAAGCTTATAATACAGTACAATTGGGACGACGTACCCCATGAGGTGCTACAACATGCCTCTTTAATCACTTGTATATACTTGCCTATACAGAAATCGACTACCCTAAAAAAATATTCAAAGTAAAACATCTTGTGACAACTTGCCCCAGACTCCCACCTGGTTGCTCCATTTACCTCCTCCCCCCCCTCGTCTCCATTTACACCGTGCTGGTGAGGAGGAACAAATCCAGTGATTAGAGAGGCGTGCTGGTTTATCCTGGTGGCAACCTGCTATTCCCAGATAGGCACATTAACGTTGCGCACAATGGCTAATGGTGTTTATCATTAGAGACAGAGCCGTGCAGGACCGTAGCGGAGCTCGAGAGATGCCAGGCCGTGTGGCTGATGAGCTTCTCTCGTATACGGTCTCAGGTAATGACAAAGCTCGTCTCGCGCCCTCCCCTCATTTGTGGATCACTCTGCAGGTAGCTGTGAAATCTCCTCTTTGAGCCACTTTAGCACGGATTTAGCCGGAGGACGCGTTACTTAATGGTGACGCCGGTGATGGGGAATCGGGCTGGTTTTCAATGCTCGTAATTGGAGGTTGTTTGCAGGTGGCAAGCGATGAGTTTGTCTCCGTTCTCACTGTGTGAGATCTGCTTACAGTCGAATAGGGACCACACTCACGTTGTCGAAATTTATAAGGTTAAATGTGCCGTTTCTGAGTAATTGAAATACATTTTGACGGGGCTGTTTGCATAACACCAATAGAAACTATTCATGAAGCAAATCTGCGTATTTAAAAAGCATGCGACAATGCAGATCATAAATGAAAGATATTGGGATTAATGTCTAAGGACTCAAGGTCTCAAAAACACTAAACATTGACATAAACCATGATCTCTGAATAAAGAAAGCTAGCAAGACCAAGGCCAGACCAGCACTCAAATTCATCCAAAAGACCAACATAACCTTAAAATATCAACAATAAAAGTCATTGCGGTGATTTGTTGGGGTGGAGCAAAGAAATACAAACAAATGAACTAAAATGAACATTTTTCAATACTTACTTTTTAACATTTTATCATCCACCTTACAATTTAATGCAATTGTAATTACATTAATAAAACAGTTTTTTGCTCTTGCTTATTTCTTAACTATATTGCATGTTACAAAATTGCAATCATACCTTGAATTTTGCGGGTATGTGTTATTTTTGTTGACTTTTTTTACATAGTCCCCTGTTATATTTTTACCCCTGACACAACAGTAATCAGTTAGAAATAAGTTACTGATTGCATTCAAAGCAGCTGAAGTTTTACAGCCAATCATATGAAGTAATGTATCACAACAGCTGTGGTCTTGACCTCTAAATCTACTATAAGTGAGTACTATAACACTGGTTTATATCACTTCAGAGTATCTTTCAATCATCTTAATGTTTAATGTTTAATTTCTAATTAATGTGTAAAGTTTAATTTCTATGAATATATTTTACAAATGTGTCAAGATATTTGACTTGAATTCTCCAATAGACTTCTATTGTAAGTGTACTACCATAAACTCATTTCTCCGTCGTGTTAGCTGTAGAATGAGTTAAATGATGGCGGACAGCATTATTATATTCACATTCATTTTATATTCATATACATTCTTAGAGTTCTTGCCCTTTTGACATTAATCTGAAGCTCTTCCTGAAATAGCGCTGGTAGACTTTTGGCTGGGAGAAAAGCACTGATTTTGATCTGGAGTGGGTCTGTAGTTCTGATTAACCCGGGAGTCATGGGTAATGTGTTATCTGTGAGACTGAGAGTCGAGTCCCACTGGGCGCTTAATGAGCAGTTCACACAGATCTGTCTCAATAAATCCAACCACTTCACAGCATATTTAATCTCCACCAGTGAGCGGCGTTTTTTATGTTTCGCACACACACGCGAATGGTCCAAAAAAGACTGAACTCTCTTATTCTCTCTTTTGTTCGTTTTGTCCGATACATGTCTGTTTCAAAGGGGATGGTGTGAGAGTAAATTGGCAGGTATTTTCTTTTGTTAATACAGTTTATACAAAGACAGCGATAGTTACACGTTCAAGCTTCGTCTTGAAATGAATTGAGGAGCTCACGAACGACACACGGACATCAGAGGCATGAGACAGGACTTGTAAGCTCATTTGTGTGTAAGCCAGTAATTCATAGGGGACTCTAAAATTGCTTATGACTCACATTAATTAGAATGATGACCAAATGTTTTTGTTTTAAAACAACTTTGGAGACTGGTGCTTCATTATGAACTGGTCTTAAGGTATGCGAGATGCATGTGTGATTAGAATATGTATATACAGCATAAAAACCCATATGTGCAACGTCACTAAAGTGCTTCTCGGTTAATTGTTAACCAGTAACAAACTCTCACATGGCATTTTCATTGTTTTCTCCGGCCCGTGTCAGGTGATTCAGTCATCCATCATTTAGTTTTCTATTGCTTGTCTTGCGGCAGTTTGCGATGAAAGGTGCCAATTAGCCTGTGATTCAGTGAGGATTGTCTGTCAGAGGTCAATCCACCTCTATCAGCTCTGATGGCTTCATTTAACCAGCCATGAGGATTTGTGTATGTCATAGGTTGATGGAGCAGATGGCTGAATATGAAGCCAATTAAAACGATTGGTTGATAATTTGTATTTTGCCGTTTGTTTGCTTTTGACAACATGAAACAGCATTTGCAATCCATTTAACTTGTGTTGAGTGGCCTATTTGTGAGGGGAAAGGAACATCCAGTGGTAAATGATGTAAGGCGGGAATTTATTTAGTTTTGGTTACGCCAGCAGAAAGGCGCCTAAAGATATTGCATTTTGATGAAAGATTATGAAAGCAATCTTTTTTCTGATGAATCGTGCACTGGAACACCAGAGATATTTATTAAAGTAAATATAGGGCTAGTTGTCTTCTAAAGTTTGCTATAGCTGTAGATATAAAATATTTGTGGCAAAGATTTCTTTTCATTTTTTTACTTTTTTCTATTTAATTTCATTATATTTTAATCTATTTTTTATTTAAGGTTAATCCCTTAAATATGATTTCAGAAAGATTCAACTTTTGAAATATCACAGCAGAACAGGTTTAAGAGAAAGCAGAGAAAGGGATGAACAAACACAATTTAAAACACATTTAATAAAGCATTCAATATACAGATAAATCATTATTTATTATTTAATTATAAGTTATAATTTTAATTATAAGTTTAATTATAAGTTTAAGTTAAAGATATACTTTTTTCTGTATAATAATTAAAATTGGGATGAATGAGGATATGCGAATTGACTAATATTCCCATGCAAAATTATAAATAAAACTTTAAATAATTTTGTTTTAATAATATTAATAATGTTTTAAATGTTTTTACACCGTCCTGAAAATAATCAAAAACTGATTAGTTGAATACTTAAGATGCTTAAGAAGTTGAAAGATAACATCTTTGCTGCTTAAAAAAAGGATAATTTCAAACCATACATCAAAAAAAGTAGCTGGCTGTGCTCTGTAGTCTTTGGACTTTTGCTACCCCGTAGATCATCCTGAAGATTTCAAATAAGCAAAGTTGACAAGGCAATCCACCCACCTGCATCGATGAAAGACAGCAAGACCGTGTAGCCGTGTCTAGACCTCAGTCTTGTATGTGTTCAGCGTATGTGAAGTGTCTGGCAATTTAAATACAGACAGCAGAACTATTAGAGAGATATTTATCTCTGTCTGGAAACATATTTTAGAGTTAAAAGCATTACAAATACTGATGAACTGCATGCTCATATCTTGTATACCTATTTGCATGGTACAGATGGATATTCTGTATTACAAAGACTACAAATTATGATTAATAATATTATTCGACTGATTTGTTTGATTCAGAATCTATGAAACACATATTTGAACAAAATGACCTAAATCATTTCTTATTTTACTCATCACGTCCCAATACAATAATGTTCTGTCTGTCACAATGTAATATTAAGTGTTTCTTAAAATGGTCTGGATAGTAGTAATTAGATTAAATGACAATAATAGAATTTGATATAGGCTATTCGGCTTTTCTCAGTGGTAGATATTTTAATAGAAGTTGAGACCTTATCAACTCATTAGCCAGATGGGCTGAGCTCTTCAATCTCCAAACAAGACTCCTAATGGAGCCTGTGGCCTAATTACATCCATTCAGGACAGTGGATCATCAGAAATGAAGAAATTACCATTGTGAAAGTGACTGTGTAGATATCACGACTACAAAAAAGACATTCTTTCTGGTGATGTAGTCAAATAAGGCACAAAAAGGTGAGTTAAATGTGTATATATACAGTGTATATACGCAAAACAATATACAATATTGCAATGCAAAAAAAAATTGACTTGTGACCTCCACATTTCTGGCAAGTAACACTAAATGCCCTTTCACACGGAACACGGCAGTCGCGAGTGTCTAGTTCATTTTCAATGGGAGGCATGCGGAAAGCGGCAAACCGCGGGCGGTTTCGCTGGCGGCGCGGAGGCGGAGCGCAAGCGGTGCTCGTGCACCCAAAATCCTGCCGCTTCCACGAGCACTTTATCTTTTTGTGAGCGGCAGCCGCGTCGGCTTTAACCAATCAGAGAACAGATTATTAACACCCAATCATAGAACTTTTAACTGAACTTATAACGGACAGTTAAAAATGGAGAAGATCGTTTTAAGTGTAATGGATTTCCCAGAGTTTTATGACCCATCTAAAATCATATACAGAGACATAAATAAAAAATCAAGAGCGTGGGAGCTTGTGAGCGCACGAGTTGGTTTGCCAGGTAAAAATACAAATACGTACAAAATGTCCCAAAAAATACGTTATTGTGCGTGGTTAAATGTTATGATTTATGTTTTATGAAATGTTTTATTTAGTTTTTAGTAAGTACAAATGTGACTTTGACAACTGTAACTATGGCAACGTCCGCCCCGAGACCACATCGCGAACATCGACCCAACTGCACAAAACGCTTCCACTACAAGAGAAGGCGATTCCACCGCTTGCCGTGTTCCGTGTGAAAGGGCCATAATACAGAATGTCTATATACAGTAGTGACCAAAAGTGATGTCCAACTTTGAATAATTGACATTGTTGCTCTTTATTTAAATATATGTAATATTCAAAACTTAAATTCAAAAACATCCCATAATTCCTGAGATAAAATGACACACAACAATTGTGCTAGGTTTATAAAGACATAGCCCTTAAGAATGATTACAAAATATTACCACAGGGAGAAACGATAAAAATGAATAATAACAGATAAAGTTGTAGTCAATGTATGCTTTATTTCCTTTGAGCTTTTTGTTTTTCTGTTCATTTTTTATTCATTAACTGCTTCAGGTTTGTTTGCTGAGAGTTTAGTCTTTGCGGGGTGGTCAAGTTCTAGAAGCGAGTCTTTAGTTGGCAAATCGGTATTGGACATTCTTACTGTGATTTCCTTAAACATCCAGTTTTATTTTAAAACACGACATTTCAGAATACCATCCTTCATGGTTTTTTCAAGAGGCTTTGCAAAAACCGCTGAAACACATTGTCAGCAGTTTGACACAACCACACGGTTATCTGTGCTTCTTAATTCCAATTTTCAATAATAAACCAAACGATACAGGCAACAGACATTAGCTGAGAGATTAATTTGGAAATAAACTCTGTCCTGGCATCACAGACTGTCTGTTTCTGCTAAAATATCTCCACTCTTTGTTATGGATTTGATTTTTCATGCATTGCAAAGTTTGTTGATTTATTTATTTCCCAATGAGAGCCATTTGTTTTGACAGATGCTTGTTCTGGGGCTCCAGCCAAGGTTTGTCTGATTTTCTGGATATTCACATTAGACCGCGGGTTTATACTTTGTTGTTTAGACACACAATGCTGTGCAGTTGCCAGTTTCAGGATAATTATGTCGGTGTAGACGTATTCAGGCTGGGCTGAATTCAGAGTATAGATGGAGGTGGAGAAGGATTATGATATAGGGCTCTTTAATCCATACTTATTACTCTCATGGCAAGAGAATATACAGACCAGTGCTACTAAACACACTTATAGTCCAATTATATTCAACTTACAGTGGGTGAAAAGAGAAACAGTCCAGGCCTAATTTCATATAGCACTATAAAGGCTTCTGAACATGGAGTTTTATGTTAGTTATGTCTTGCCAAAAATACAATTTAGAAGTTTTGTCTACAACCAACAACCTCAGACTAAAGACATCTTATAGCACTCACTTGTAAAGCTCAGATGCAACTCAGAGAATCATAACTTAAGGCCCATTCACACTTTTGACAATAATGATAACTATAACTTCTGCACCCTCATACTTTAACTCTCTTCTACATACCTACAACCCATCCAGAACCCTACGCTCAATGAACGAACGTCGACTGGTGGTACCCTCACAGAAGAGCACTAAATCTCTCTCTCGTTCTTTCTCCTTCTCTGTCCCCGCCTTGTGGAATAATCTCCCTAACACAATCCGTTCTGCCACATCCCTCACCTCCTTTAAGTAACAACTAAAAACACACCTCTTCCACGAACACCTGACATCATAATACAAAAAAACCCTCTCTTCTTTCCTCTACAGGTACTTATCTAGCACTGCAAAACATTGTAAACTTAGTAAAGCACTTCTTAGTACTATTGTTGCTTTTGATGTATCGCTTCATTGTCTCCTAATATTTGTAAGTCGCTTTGGATAAAAGCGTCAGCTAAATGCCTAAATGTAAATGTAAAATAACTATAAAGTCTTCTAAATTGAATATAATAGCGAAGTTCACACCACAGCTACAACAATAAAGATACGAGGAACAAAAGCAATTTTTACCCAGATGATGAAATCTGGTGCTGATCGGACGTCTGTATCATGATGTCCGGGATGCTTTAAAAAAGGCGTCTGCAATCCAGTGCAGGTTTTTAATGTCTGATTTAAAGATGTATTGGTTGGGATCTAGTGTTTTGGAGTGGGAGCGTGCATTCAGATTCTATTTATAATACTAATATATTACAAGTATAAGTATGGTGAAAAGAGACGTGCTTTCATGAAGAGCATTCAAACTTTTGTAGTTTTTGGATTTTGGAGGAGAGATGGGCAGCATTCAACGTCCGGTTGTCATCCGTTAGAGTAAACACTAATATTGTTACAGTCTATAGAGTGGTCCAGAGATGATGTATTTTTGTATGCAAAACCTGGAGGTAAGCCAAAGTCAATGGGATTTTTGGAACTTCCGGGTTGGCCTACAAAAATACATAATCTCTGGACCACTCCATTGTATGAATGCCCCTTTACACATTAAAAAACATTTTACTATTAGAAAAAAAAATGCAAGAATGAAGCCCCACCCCTAAATCTAACCATCACTATGGCAGAAGCAGATAGTTAAAACGTACAAATGACATTGTCGAAATTAATTTGAATTGTTCACTTCATAAAATTGGCAGTAATTAAAATTAAATTATTGAGGAACATTCATTGTCAGCAAGGAGAAGTACTCAGCCTATCAAATTGGTCGAGAGTTTTTGGCCAAGTCTGAGTATAGCACAAAAACATCCTTGAAATGAAATCGGCTGCTTGTTGACACCAAAATTGTGTCAAATCCTTTAATGAAAAGAAGCTCTGAGCTTTTAGTATTTAGGTTAAGGAACGATTCGTTGTGGTGAAAGCATGTAGGGCCATCCTGCTCTTTCAGTTTGTAAGTGTGAGGGAATAATATCCAAACTTGAGCTCTGCTTGACATATTGAGCGTCACTAACGGCCGTGTTTCAGCATGGTACTGGACAAAAGTGGCTGTCATGTCAATGTCTAGAGCCATTTTACGGTCCAAGCAAGTTTGTTTACAATGAACAGAGCCAAATGTGTGGTGAAATTGTTTTCAGACAAGCGTCAGGCAGGAACATTCACAATATGATGATAATCACAACAAATCAAAGAGAAGCAACATTTTAATCTGCCTCTCACTGAATGGAAAACAACATTGGCTGCAAATTTTGTGATCATAATTACCCCATGTGGAGAGTGACAAAATGCCATTACTGCATTGGGAATGGATTAGAAATACACAGTGCAAATTATTCTATTAAACTCAGTAACTGTTAATTAAATCCAAACTTTCTTGGAGATTCAATCTGTGCTGCGTCAAAAAAAAATTCTTGTTCTGATAATAAAACGGAGAAAATACTACATGCAATGTAACCCTAACTATTCTTAAAGGAAAAGTTCAGCTTTATTAAAGTCTTGGGTTAATTTTTTCGTCTGTTGAAAGAACATAGTTTGCCATTATTGATGTGAAACCTATTACAACATATAGCTCTATTTGGATAATTCCAGCGTTATAAATATGACATTTGCAGCCAAAACAGTCTACACACGCATTTTCTATTTAAGAGGAGGGAAATATACATGCGTTATGAATGTGACAAAATAACAGAGAAGCGACATACTTTGTAAGATTTCTCTGAATTAAAATGCACAAACCAGAAGCAAAACATAAAATAGTTATTTAATTTATTTTAGTTTATATGTGAGGAATATGGACTGTTATGGATGTGACAATTCTGACTATGAAAAATCATGCTTTAAACATAACAAATGCTTTGAGAGAGACCATACATGGTTATTTAAACCACCAAATATTGACATCTGAGCTATCAGTATGATAAAAAACCTTTGACAAAAACTAGTTTTCGGTTTATGTTTGCATGGAATTGCCTATATGGTGAAAGGACAATTACTGTATCGTCACAAATTGACTCAAACTTGGTCACACAAAATAATACGGTTTCAAAAGACTAGGGAAGTAATAGACGAGCTGGATAGACTGGCAAAATGCAGTTTAGACACTCTGCAAATTTTATATTGTGTATTGCACAAGAAGAAAAAGAAAGTCATACGAATTTACAATGTTTATGCTTTTGTCTGGGATAGTTCTCAGACACATTTTTTAGGAAAGATGACTGCAGATTTTTATCAGTTCTAAATATTAGATCTCTCCCCTCACAGATTGGATTATGTGAAGGCAGGTATAGCGATCAGACAAGTAGGTAATTAGCGGCTGAAAATGTCGTGCCTCCAGCGGAAATTTGCATATATTGATAACAGCCCTTCAAATTTGAGCCGCGCTGGGATTATCACACCGGGATGTTTTGAGAGGTGCTTGAAAAGGCCCTTCCCAACTCTGACCTTGAAGTGCACTTGAATAGGTATTCATTTTTACAACGAGATTAACCATAACAAAGACACTTTCACGCGCATGGTGTGTGATTTGCTGATGGCGGAAGAAAGAAGAAGAGAGGGAAGAATGCTGCGCTTTATTTGGCAGGTCTGTGGCGTGGGTGTTAATTAATAACGTTTCCTCTGAGATTCTCACCGTAGCTCGATTCGGCATTGTTCCTAACTGCATTCATATACCAAAAGTCCATAGAAACAAGAAAAACAGAAATCAAAGTAAGCGTAATGTATAGTGAAACATATAGTGCTCATCAGCCATTTCAGAATAAACTAAATTATCTTTGCGGCAAGAACTTTCCAGACTTACAGGAGGTGGTCATAAACACAATAGAAATTCAACTTTTTCCTAAAAAAAGACAAAATCCATCTGATTTTTAACAGCATCCATTACATTAAACAGGACGCTTTAAGCTTAGAAATAAATGGTAGGCTTACAGTTCTACTCTGTATTCATCATGTGTTTCAAACCAAACACCTAATTTCCTTTAGATACCCCTGAACTATAGCCGTCTGGACCTAAGTGCCTCTTGGCGAGACAGGTTTCCAGAAACTTCTTCATAGAAGCCGCTACTTAAACGGCACCTGTGATAAAAGGTCTCTGCTGTAATCTAAGCATCTCAGGAGCTGGTGGCACTCTTATGCTAATGTCCTATTTGTCATTTAGTCTTAGGGGATTGAATAAATTAAGATGTTCGGATCAAGCAATCTGGCAGGATTAAAGCTAATCCGCTCTCTCTGCCTCTGACTGAGCAAAGCACCGGGCCAATAGGGACCACAGATCTCATTAGGACTCCGTGATAATTGTTCATGATAATTCATTTGAGCTCCGATCTTTTCTCTGTGAGGCGAGGACTAACTCAAATGCCAGTTCCTTGCATCTCTCAACATCTGGTACACAGGAGTCTAGATGTTTTTGCAGGTATGTTTTCTCGTGATCTCGACTTAATTTTCTCATGATCGCGACATAATGAAAAGTGGTATTCTTGTGATGTGCTTGTTTACTCGATAGAACGTGTTGTTTTGTTTGGAGACGGCAAAAGCATATTTAGCAAAAATACCACGGATGAACAAATTTCATTTTATTCGGATCAGGCATTAGCTCAAGCTGAATGAGCTCGTCACTTTCAGTCATAAATGTAGGGACAAACACATTAATATGCTTCATATAAATTGAACGACTTACAGTCAACAAACAGTGACAAAACCAACTGTACAGTGTTTATGTGGTTGTCAGCTAATGCAAATATTTAGATTTTTGATATTTAAATAAACTTATGGGCTATTAAATTTAGAAACATGTATATTACAACTTTAAAAACAGTTCCTAAATTCACAAACATCCACCATCCAACTTTATTTATAAATCCATTGTGGACAATTATTAGCTACACTTGAGGAGAGAAAATTAAGTTGAGATCACGAGAAAACAACTTTTGTTATTTTGATATCACGAGAAAATTAATTTGAGATCATGAGAAAACAATACAAGAAAAAATAACAATGGATGACAGCTTAAGACTTCCATATAATAATAATAATAGTGCAGGGGTGAATTTGAGCAAACAAATATAAACACTAAGGAAGCTGTAATAAACTTTTTTTAAGACATATTTTCTATGTATTATAATAATTCATAATAATCATTTATTAATTTACTTTTTATTGTTTTATATATCTACGTTATAAAACATGAATTAAATCAAAACATTTTTAATTGTTTATTTATTTCTGCATTTAAATATGAGTTTTTTATGTATTGTTCTACTGTTCTATTTAACTGCATTTTAAAACATTAATTAAATAATAAATTTTAAATATGTATATTCATTTTCAGTTTAAAAAGTGATTTATTATTTAAATTATTATGTTTGAATTATTAAATTGATAATTTATTTCTCATTTTGTGTGGCACTCCTGGTCCTCTATACTGAAGGCACCTTCAGTATATGAATATGAATATAGATTCATAATTCACCCTTCCAAGCGACCCGGATTAAAGTAAAGGTTTGAAATGTAGTACTAGTATATACAGTATCATAGTATATACAGCAAACTCTTTAAAAGAACAGCTTGTGAAACAGCATGCAGTATGTCAAACATACAATATGTTTCAAATGTTTCAACATGGCATGCTTGAAATACCTCACTATACTGTATAATTCATTGAGTAGCTTCAAGGAATAATCTTGAAAATGAATGTGGTACATTTAAATTTCAATTTGGGGTATAAATGCCTTCTGGCAGTCACATCAAATAGTGACTCTAGAATGAAAACATATACTTTGCAACTCTATTCAGCATGCTTCGCTTTTATACTGTACGGTGTAATAATGTATACATTTGACCAAATGTACAGCAGTAGGTCAGTGTATGACAATACTGTATAGGCCATTTTGTATGTAGTACCTATATACTCCTTGTATTAGCTATCTAAGCTATCTAAGATTTTGCAGTTTTATAGATGATTAAAGAGGATTGTGGGATTGACTGATCACATCTTTGATGGGATTTCATTTCAGGTGCTTAGATTGGCTTTTAAGAGATAAGAATATTTCACACCCCTACTTGTAATGGAGAATATGTCCCTAGTGTGCTTGACTCTATAAACCCAAAATTATAAACAAAAAGCGGCTTTGCAATAAAAGAATAAGTTTCTGTCCTTCTTCTGTCCTCTACAAATGTAAGCCTCACAGTCACCACAACGGCCGTGTTTCTTTACTGTCTAACAATATTCGTTCAGTGGACTGTAACCTTTACAGCGAGACACTCATTCATCTGCGCACCGCTTTTGACATTTTGTTGTTGTTTATGCATCCCAATTAAGTTGGCACACGTTGGCTCTCCTTCCAAAGACATTGTGAGATGAACACGACGCAGGTCACAGATATATGACAGCGGAGATCTCCTCTGTCTCGTGATAGAGCTAGGCAGGGTAAGGGATCGGCACAATTTGCTCTTTCAGCACAAATTCTTCCCGAATACATTTTGTGATCTACAACCCCAAAAGGAGCAGTAATAGGATGTCCTGTGGAGAGAACTGTGCAGCCCGGCCAGTCTATAGACGGCTGCGGTTCATTTTGTGCAGCCTGCGTAATGGAAAATATCTATACGGTATTCTAACAGGAAGTTTTTTCTGTTCTGCAAGATTTTATCACTTGCCATCAGATTACTGTAAGGAACGTTCGATTGATGCTTTTTCGCTAAGCGTGACCAGCAAAGGATATATTGGATGGGTGGGTGTTAGGATTAGCTGTGCCATATGGGTAAGATTAACATTGGCCAATATTTACAAATTCATACAACAATGAAATTGAGGCAACGAATGAATCAAATCTATTATTTTTCCAGACGCATGCTACATAAGATCGTACGTCAGCAGTCGGCGAGAGGAAGTCACAAATCGCAGAGCATCCCCAACGCACAGCATCTGAGACATGACTTGACAAGTTGCAGATACTACGACAGATTTGAAAACAGCTTGATATTTAGACGTCATGTTGACAGGAAAGCAACAGGGCATGTTGTTTGAGAGTTTCAGAGTTTATAGGAGCAGAAATGCCCTAAGGAAGAACTTCTTAATTGAAATAGAGTCGCAATTAGACATAAATAAATGACTTGTTTACGATCAAGCACTAGCCTCAAATATTTTAAAACGGTTACCACACAATACAAATATAAAGTAAAATCATTAACATCTTCCCTACGCTGGAAAAAAAATAGTCCCCAAGTGACTGTGATGTATGTTTATGTTGTTATGTCACAGCTGTGATTTATCATGAATAAAACACAACTATTGACCCATCAGAATCAACGACTGAGATTGACTATTGTTTTATAATAAGATATAATGTAGTGTAAGACTTGATTTGCCATGAGAAATTGTTGAAAAGTGATGTTACATATCAAAATATGGTGATGTCAGCTGCAGTCGCTGTAAAGTAATTTAAGAGTCAGACCAAATTACATTAATACATTTTTTTAGGGCCAAAATTGCCATTTGCTGCATCAGGTACACAATGTTTTAACAAGCAGAGAAGCTTATTTCTGCCTTGTTGAATGCTGCGTCTATTTAACATGGGGAGTGTAATTAACTTACTTCAACGTTCACAATCGTCAAATCCGACTCGCAGTCTCTGCTGGGGATAAATAGACAGGATTGCGGTTTGTGCCAACAATCGTTCTTTATAATTAGCGCTGTCTGAAAACTCTGCGTCTGCTTTCTTCTTTCTTAACTTCTCTCACATCTAAAAGATGAACAGAAAGTCGTGTCAGTTGTGACTCAACCGCACAGATCTCTTTATTTGTATAAAGTGCTTTGTGTGATTATGTAACAGTACAGAGCGTGCCATGCAGAGTTCAACCCGCACTGCTCGTCTGAATATTAGCTGAAGTGTGTGAGCGTGTGTGTG
The DNA here is from genome assembly GCA_019155185.1 of Beaufortia kweichowensis. Classification (NCBI taxonomy): domain Eukaryota; kingdom Metazoa; phylum Chordata; class Actinopteri; order Cypriniformes; family Gastromyzontidae; genus Beaufortia; species Beaufortia kweichowensis. Next base: position 5,016,069 of record CM032811.1, read on the forward strand.
TGCATCATCGGCAGAATGGTGTTCACTTTGAAATGACAACTCAATTTTCTGCGAACAATTAGCTCAGCAAACACATTCTTCTACCTGTAGGGAGAAAGGGCTGGCGAGGGTCGATTCTCGCTCTATTCTTCTGCAGCCGAGCCGTTTGTCCAATTCGTTCACTTCAGAATAACACCTGTCTATACTCCTCTATTAATCACGAGGCAGATGAGTCTGAGAGCAAATTTGCATTTGGATCTTGTCAATATTTGAAGGCGCTAAGAGTTGAATTGAATTTTTTCGCAATTTCTTTCCTCTGCCTCTCCGGCGCGTGGGGGTTATGATACGAAGTTCAATGAGTTATCTACTGCGGATTGCTTAAAGAGTTTGAATCAGCACAAAAGTGTGGCCGTGAACCTATTATTTAAGGGACTGCAGCGGTCCTTTAGAAACACACACATACATTACATCTATTCATTTAGCAGCAGACACTTTTATCCAAACCGATATATAAATGATGGAGCATTTTGCCTTAATTATATTTGACTTTATGTTCATTTTGTGCCCTTGTTATTATTACTAGTCCTTGGATCACTTACTAATACATTTCTTTGTAAAACACTAATCATTTTAAGTATAGCGAAAGATGTATATGCTCTGCCAGCATACTGCAAGCATGTGGGTCAGGTGTATTTAATGTTCAGTCTTGCGTTATTGTGGCAATATCAAACCTCCGTTCTCGAGGGGGTGATAGAGCAACCTATAAATGTATGTCTAATTAATCCGACTGTGTTATTATTCAGGTCACTCCATATAAACATGTTCATAAGATCTACTTGCTCAGCAAGATTTTGTGTAAACTTGCTTCATGAAGTTATTATGAAGTGCCCTGACACATTTCAGTGCTACACTTATGAGAACCATCTTAGCAACAGCATAGAAATGTACTGGCAACTGCCCAGAACACCCTAACAACCACATGGCAACATGCTGACAACCAGTTTAAATATCTTAGCATAGCAAGGTTCTGGCAACCACCCAGAACACCCTAACAACCTTAAAGCAACATACTGACAACCACTTTAAGTATCTTAGCAACCACATGGCAATGTCAAATCCACCCAAACACCCTAACAAACACAGAGAAATGTCCTAAAAACCATTTAGAACACTCCAATAACCATGCATGGCAACATGCAGACAACCACTTTAAGCATTTTAGCAAATGCATAGCGAGGTCCTGGCTACCACGCAGAACACCCTCATAGCAACACACAGACAACAACTTGACACATCTTGTCAACCGCATAAAGTAGTAAATTTCTAGCAATCATCCAAAACACTTTAACAACCACATAGCAACATGCTGACAACCTCTTTAAGCACCAACCAGAAAGCAGTACCCTTAAATCTACCCAGAACACTCTAACAACCCCATAGCAACATGCCGACAATCACTTCTTGGCAACCACATAAAGTAGTAAGGTCCTGGCAATAACCCAGAACACCCTAACGACCCCCTAGCAACATATGGACAACCATTTTAAACATCTCAGCAACTGCATAGCAAGGTCCTGGCAACCACCCAGCACACCCTAACAACCTTATAGCAACACGCTGACAACCACTTTAAACATTTTGGCAACCACATATAGTAGCATGGTTCTGGCAACCATCCACAACGCCTTAGCAACCACATAGCAACACACTGACAACCAAGTACCTTAGCAACCACATAACAATGTCCTTGAATCCACACTAAACACCCTAACAATTCCACAGAAACATATGGACAACTATTTTAAACAACTGAGCAACCACATACAGTAGCAAGGTTTTGGAAACCGCCCAGAATGACTAGATAGCAACACTGTAAAATTCACTTTAAATACCTTAGCAACTGTATAGATAAGGCAGTGCCCTGGTAACGACTCCTCACAAGTTCTTCAGAGAGAGAGAGAGAGAGAGAGAGAGAGAGAGAGAGAGAGAGAGAGAGAGAGAGGTTGCTCATCTGACTCAGAATGGGCAGAGAATCCATCAACAGCATGGATGAAACACACATGCAGCCGGGCCACAGCAGCATCTCCTGGGCTCTCACATACACTTAACCCCTGTCAGCACTGGCGGCGAGACATACATGACGACAGTGCAACAGCAGCCTGCTGGAAATGATCTGAGTTCAGCTGTGTCCTGGTGTGTTGAACCTGCCTGCAGTGTCACTCATACATGCCATGGATAGCTGTGAGCAGGTGTTTACATAAATTATATGATCTATCAAGTTGAATTAGCTGTTTGGAAAGAAGATGAATGAATAGATGAGTTATGCATGGCTTTACAAAGCTAAAGTGTGTTGCTATGCAGTTGCTAAGATGTTCTGAATGTTTCTTAGTATGTTGCTATGCAGTGACATCTAATTGTTCTTGGTAGCTGTTAGACATTGCTAGGTGGTTGCTGGGATGTTCTGGCCCTTGTCAAACAGACACCTTACCCAAGACTAGATCTGTAGCCAAGACTCCTTTATGGTAAAGGCCAGTTTTAAATATCGCTCTAAATGTACGAGAATAAAAGTCCAATAATTCATCCCTGTAGGGCTGTCAAGCGATTAATTGCGATGAATCGCATCCAGAATAAAAGTGTGTTTAAATAAAATTTATTTTTGTGTTTATAAACATTTATATGTACAGTACACAGACATATATTATGTAAACACAAACTTTATTCTGAATGCGATTAATCGCGATTAATTGTTTGACAACCCTACATCCCTGACATGACACAAATCAGTGAGTATTGCAGAAATGTGACCCTGTCTGTGAATATCAGGCCAAAGTATAAAATCTAGTTCTGAGATACAAGCATTAAAGTTTGATTTCACCGATAAATATCACTATGATTTTATTTTACATAATATAATAATCTATCATCAATAATAATCAATCTATCAATGATCTCAGTCAATATTAAAGATATCAAGGTTATACTTTCACACTAGTAGATATAAAAAAGACCTTCATTTAAAAAAAAAAATCTCCATCTACATAATAATTTAAAAACACACTATGAAGCGCTATCAAGAGCAAACCAAACCAACAGATGGCGATATACCCCTAACCATACAGCCATGTTGGCCAATCAGAAGCCTGAGAAAAGCCCAAATCTCTAGTTTCAGCTTCTACATGTTGTTTCTAAAAAAAAACCTTCAGCCTGGCAGGAGTTGTCCAAAATGTTCTGTTTCAGTGATCCGATACAGCGTTTGGCGTGTGGACGAACAAACAACATACCACAAAGAAAAAGTTGAAAATACCAATACCAGCTTGTATGGACAAGGCCTAAAAACTTTCAGGCAGAGGTGTTAAACACTACAGGACAGTGCCCTTCAAGGACCGAGTTTGGACACCCCTGGTCTACTGTTTACCATAAACAACTGGAAGTGCAGATCCACGAACACTCAAACAGGTGATATTACCAGCAATGAGAGCGTGGAGTTTAATAAAGCTACACTGCGTTAGTTTAAACTAAATAAACAATACTTTACTGAAAATAAAATATCAGTTAACATTAAATATGAAATAATGGAAGCAGCAGTACTTACCTGGAAAAAGGAGCTGTATTTCAATATGGGTGACAGTTGATGTTCACAGTGATGTCTAGGTAACAACAGTCACTTCCGTTTTGCATTAGCATGTCCCATTGTGTGCATATTCTTTAATTACATACTAAAATGAATATACTTAAATAAAAGCAGTACATACGTTTAGGTACATATTACAACTAGTAGACTGGGACGCAGTAATGGTAATTATATTGAACAATAAACACCTGCAAACACTAGGGCGGGGCAACACAGAACAGGATGTGACATCATTAACAAAATACAAAATACATGATTCAGAAAAAGACCCTTTAGAGAGATTTTTTTTAAGCTGATGGACAATAAAACATTGTCACTAAAATTAATTATAATTTAAAGTGCTAGAAGAATAAATGTAAAACTGCAGCACACAGAATTATAATAAACATTGTCTGACTATTGCTAATATAGATTTTATTAAATGTACTGTAACAGTTTAAAGTTTAGATACAATTGACAAAAATGTTTGTCTTGATCTTATAAATCTTTTAATCTGGAGGTGTGTATTTCAATGTTTGAAATTATAAAATGAAAACTAAAATTGTATTTAAAAATATTATAAAAAATAGTATTCAAAATATTACAGTATAAATTTTTAATAGTGTTTCGTCATTCTTGTTCTATTAACTTTATTAAGTTCCCTTGATATTTTGTTCAAATGGTTCAGTAGCTTAGATAAATAACTGTCACTTCTAAAGTTTTACATCTTCAGATAGTACAGTATATCTCTAAACACCTCAGAGATTGAAAGTACATAAAAGCGATTCAGAGCGTTCTCTCGCCTCTATTCATATGCCAGACATGCATAAAGAGGAAAAAGTGAAAAGTTTAGCAGACAGGTCTGCGCTCTTATAGCGATATTAAATCCATTTGATTCTGTTCAACCCTCTTTGAACTCGACGCTCGTTCAATTCACATTTCTGAGCAGAAGTGTAAATGTGCCTACCAGGCAGGAGCGTGTATGCAGAGAGAGAGAGAGAGAGAGAGAGAGAGAGAGAGAGAGAGAGAGAGAGAGAGAGAGAGAGAGAGAGAGAGAGAGAGAGAGAGAGAGAGAGAGAGAGTCGTCCTCGCTCGGCCAGCGGAGAAATGAGGAGGCAGAGGGCAGTGGGAAATATTGAGCACCTTATTCTCCTTATAATTGTGTCATGTCAGAAGGCTGCATAAGATAATGGCGGTTGATATGGGGACAGAAATTATGAGATGTCTTGGACTGGGTTGACTAAAGTGGCGAGTGCCACCCCGGGGGTCTGATTGCCTGTGCTGGCTTACCCCACTTTCAGAGGTAGAGAAAGTCAACCAAAATAGCCCACGGTTTGTCTTCAGGGACGTATCCGTACACCCTACAAAATTAGACCTACAAATGAGAGAAATGTTGCAGAAATTGATACACCTACAGCGCGACGCTTGGGACAAGCTGTTTCATAAATTAGACATGAAAGAACAGCAGGCTCGGCTAGCGAATAACCTCGTTTGCTTTTGTTGCAATTACGTGCATTTAAATTTTAAGGAGACGTTTGCGTCAAATCGTGTTGTTAACTTCATACGCACGCAGCTCCTCTCTGTCTGTTTGGAGAGTTTAGCCGGTGGTATTTAGATGGGCCGTTATGGCTGAGATGAAAAGGTAGCCATTAAACTTTAATGGAGAATGGCGTTTGATTTCTTTTTTGCTTCACAAAGTGTAATGGTCCATTTATAATAACAGATCACAGTCTTCACAAGTAATGATTGGGGCCATCTGTGAATCTCATAGTCGTTTTGTATTAGCAGACAGGGAAGGAAAAGCCACACTGAATGTGTTTTATAGGATGTGTGTATATAGTATTTAACTGTAATGGTATACAATATTAGTATATAATATGCAATAGTAGATTACAGGAGAGATGATGCTAGACCGTTTATGCATATACTTGCATGGCTATCAGCGGGTAGGAATGCTTAATGTTATTTATTTATGTGTGACAGCGACATGGAAGATAATAGCCATTTTAGCTGCATTAAAACTGCAGTCTGTAACTTAACTGTGGTTATAAATAAACAAAAATCAGTTATTGAGCAAGTACATAAAAACCGCAGTATATGTTATGTGAAGCTTTACTTTGCACTGGATTTATCATTAATTTGTAATAAATAATCATAGTTTGAAACATGTTAATTACAAAAATGTATTTAGTAAATATTTCTGAATATATACGATATGATAAATGTGAATATAACTTTTGCATACATAAATTTAATCTGATTCATGAAAATACACCTTATCTGAATTTTTTATATTTTAAATTATTTTTTACTTTTTTTTTTAAGTTTTTTATTTTTAAATTTTAGGTGTTTTTTTAATAAAATTAACATTTGTAAACATTTTTACAAATTTTAGTTTATTGTTTACTGTAATTTAGTTAAATTTGTATGTTTATTGATGTAAACAATAGAGTGTTTCAGTTGTCGAATAGTGACAGTTAACGGGTTAATAATAAAATAATCGAAATATGTTTCATTTGTACAATATCTTCATAAAATTTAATTCATTAAAGTATATTGTGATATATACCATTTTCAGGATATAAAATTGCTCATTCTGTAGGTTGATGTTTTATTGTTCAGTTCACCACAGTAGACAGACAAAGACACACATTCATAAATACACACAGAGCTTTAAGCGCACACAAGCTTGCAGTCAAGGATAAGCATGCAGACACATTCAACTGCTCTCACAGGTATTAATTAAAGTTATTGAGACAAGACCTCTGTTGTTGAGGAGTACCAATGGGACGGAGACCTCACGGTTGTGCATTTCAATTAAAACCTAAATCACAATGAAAAGCCACTTCCATTAACCCAATAATAGAATCCACTGACCTTATTTGAAAAGAGATGAATTATGGCAGGAGTCTCTATCCATTTCCTGTTTATCGGATATGTGCTTCCTTCTATTCATCGATAAAAGAATTTAATTCTGGATGCGACTGGCAAAAGAGCCATTCCCATGTACCGGTGCCTCGCTATCAGGCCCGATCCCAACACGATAAAGATGGATGAGAGGCTTGTCAAGCACCGGACTGCCCACTTTTTAATATTTGCACCCTGGGCCAGCAGAGTCCCCTTATCCTACCTCTGGGTGGACGGGAGTCAATGGGCAGTATCGGGCAGAGCTGATGAACGTTTCTGGGGTGTAATGGCCACGTTCTCCTTCAGCGGGGCTCAGGAGAAGAGCCGCAGGCCATCAGCGAGGGAAGAACAGATTGGCACTTGTCACAGTTTCTGATTAAAAATCACTCTGGGAGCCAAAGCCACACGCCAGGGACCCCGCAGACACGAGGGAGATGCAAAGTCATCTATTTCAATCCGCGTCAAAGCTCACGAGCACTTCTGCTCTTAAGCTTCCGACTGTATCTTTCCACAGCAGGTGGCTGCAGAGGTCAAATAGAGGAGGTCATGTGACCGCTTTCATCCTGTGGCAAGTTTAGTTGGGTTATGCAAGTACTTTCACGAAAAGGCTGCTTTCTTGGGTTAAAAATTACTAGATGTATATTTTTGTTTACTTTTTATGTGTAGGTTTATACTAAATTAAAATGTTTTACACAAAAAATATGTTTTATGTAAATCATGCAAAATCAAAGAAAACTCCTGCAATATAGGATAAAATAAAAAAATAAAAACAGTAACTTTTTATACTTTTGGCTGTTCATTTACACAACAGTGAAGTTTTGCAAAAGTTAGCAGAATTTCAACTTTTATACATTTATACTTTTATTTTATACTATTTTTTCAATTCTTTTATCATTTCCATGTAAACTACAAATTTTTATACTTTTTACTTTTATCGTGTCCATGTAAACCACAAGTTTATATGCTTTTTGCCTGCTTATTTACACAACGATTTTCGTCATTTTTGTGTACCCAGATTGCTTTGACAGTATTGTTGTCTGTATGCGAAACATTTCAAAACACGTAATGTAATAAGTAAAAAATGAAAATGTGTCCATTTTAAGCCTAAAGTGTAGTCTAAATTTTAAACAAAAATGCCCGCTGGTGCTTTAGGAAAGGATTAGTTCTCCACAACATTTTTGTAATGGTATATTATGTGCATAAACTGTTAATGTATGTTTTTTTTTGCATTTGGCCCTTAAAATATTGCTAAACCACTGGTGAAGTCTGTTAGGAGACATGTGTCATTGTGCATGTATCTCATCTACACACCTTTTCCTGTCACCGGTCAGATCTTCTTCACTCTGTGTCCAACCTTTAAAAGAGAAACATGGCCAGAAGATTTGTAATAAGGTGGAAATGTCATGTACAGTGGCCATGTTTCAAGAATCATAGGTTTTTTTACGCACATCAAAATTATTTATTTTTGTATTTAATTGGGCATGTAAAAAAAAGAGTTATTTGTCTACAAAACAAAAACGTGTAAATTGATCTTTTAATAAAATGCCACACTGCAGGTGTTTCCCCTTCCAGGCCTCTGTTTGAACAGCCTAACTTTCAGCTTTACAAACTAAATGAAAAGTTTAGTGAAATAGCGCTTGAAGTGTCATAATTAAGAGCTACGTCCTGCCTAAAGCCATATATTTATAGGAGAAAATGAGTTTGGATGGAGTGATGCTGAACCGCATGAAATAACACCTCCGGCTCTTGGCTCAGACTTCTCCAGCTGTCTATCAGACTGTCGAAACCCCATGGAGCTCTGGAATCATTACTCCGGCAGGAGCTCCAGTGTGATATTGAAAAAATGCCCTCTGCGTGTTTCGATACCACAATATCTGATTGCCTTTTTGGAGATCAGACATTCCCTAACAAAAATATAGTGCTTTGGCAAACGCCTGGGGCAGACGTTCTGCATTTGACAAGGAGAACATTGCTGTCTTCCAATCTGCATTTATGCATTTGGCAGCTGCTTTTATCCACATTAACTTCTTACATTTAGCCATACATGCATTCCCTGGAAATCAAACCCATGACCTTGCTATTGTAGCACTATGTTCGACCTGGTGAGGTACAGAAAAGCTATAACATTATTCTATAGGGTGTTGGACCGGCAAAATATCATACTGTATTTATCCTATACATTACTTTTGAGAATACCACCTAAAGCGAAAGTTAAAACTGGAACTCGTCTCAAAAGGTAAAAACGTATTATTCAGAGATATAATGTTTGCCTTTGTGTTTGGTTTGGTATGAAGTCAGTCTTTGCGGTTTGTCTGACCAGTGTTTTGCTTTTGTCGGGAAAAGTGGAAAAGCTAAGACAAAGAGTTGCAATTGTGTGGATGAAGGATTGCAGAGGGCTCTGGAGGTTTGACCCGGGGCTTCATAAAGGCACAGGATATGAGAAATGCTGGAAGGTTAAGAGAGAGAGCAGATTGTGTGGGAGACGAGAGAACTATCTCACCGTGACTTGTACAATTTCCTTGCCGAATGGATGTGGCGTGTGAGATTTCTTCCTGCATATGGGATACAAATGGAAGTGGGTTTGGATGTTAATAATTGCCCTTCCCGTTCCACCCGTGAAAGGATTTTGGTGTGACTTCACTACACCACATGAAATGTGTATATGGAAAGCTGTGAAGGATAAACGCATTTATCATTGTAACAAATTAGATTTTTGGTGGCATATACAGTTATCTTGCATAAAGAGGATAAAAGCTATTTTGGTGTTCCTATTTTTATTGTTCTCAACTATTATTATACTCTACAAATGCAGTTTGTGCTTATGGTTTAGTGGGTAATTCACCAAAAAATTTACATTTTTTCATTATTTATTCACTCTTATGTCATTCCAAACTGGTATGACTTCCTTTCTTCTGCAGAACACAAAAGAAGATATTTTGAAGAATGTTGGTAATCGAACAACATTGACCCCCATTGACTTTCATTGTATGAACACAAAACGGCAAATACATTTCTTATATCTTCTTTTGTGTTACACAGAAGAAAGAGTCATATACAGGTTTTGAATAATATGATTAAACAATGATAGAACGTCAGAATGACATTATGTTTGGGCGAACTAACCCTTGAAGTCAAATAAAAACATTTTCTAAGTTAATTTAAACCAACAGTTGAGGTTGTGCATATTTGGGTTAAAGTGAGCCAACATTAGTGTGTATTAATACCAAGTTTTTTATTTGAGTTTTACTGTGTAATATATGAATGAAATAAATGGTCAGTGAATGTGTGTGTAATTTAGATTTTAGGTTATGGCGTATCAGTATCAGTGCATGTAAACTCAACAGACTCACGAACACAAATACAAAGCAAGAGGGGGAAAGTTTTTCCCTAGTAGTCGTCCCTTAGCCCAGAACTCTGACAAGCTGTGATGAATTACCTCATTATTCTAGCTCAGTTGTTCATTTCTCCGCTTTTGTAATTTCCCGGATTGATCCCCACACGCCCGTGCCTACAGTACTTCTGTTCTATTCATACCAAAGCTGTTCTCCCGTGCACACAATACCTCTGTCTTCCAGCTTTCTGCGTGCCGGCGGTGGGCGCGGATCTGAAGAGGCAGCGCATGCATCGCTTACTCCGAAATAAGCGTCGTAAACGTGGCAGAGGCCAAATTGACTTCTACACTCTGTCAAAACTGGAGTAAGCTCTCATCACTGATATCACAGCCAATAGAAATCCCACCCCTGACACGCCGGCGTGCAATAATAGGGTTTAAGGTTGTAGGCTCGTTAATTTACGATTCTGGTTTGTTAGGCTCTGTATTGTGAGGTGCCGTGCGCTGTCAGATTATTTTCAGTCTTTTTTCATCTTAAAGTTAAAGTTCAATCTAATCAAAGCAGATGTAATAGGTTCCATCCCACAGTTTTGCCGATGCCAATTGATCTCCATGCACAGGCCTCATTGACTCTCCTCCAGCGGTTTTTTCTCTCAGGGCTTTTCTGGCTACTATTCAAAATGGCTTATATTCTTTGTTCTGTGGATTGTAGATAGTCTTGCATAAGCCAAAGTGTTCTGTGTAATTTATTATTTCTATAGCGCTTTTCCCCACTGTGAATTCATTTATAGTTATAAAGAAAGTGTGTTAGTAAAAGAAATTTAATTAGAGAAATTTGGGCTAAATCAGGCTTGGTTAGACATTTTAAGCTTCATTATAGGTTTCATTTGTAATTATCACTTCAATCCTATTGCAAGCAAATTAGGTATGTAACATACTTGTATGCAAGAAAGTGGGGATGCTAAAATCCAGGCGCGGCTCGTCTGTATGGGCAGGTGGGGCAGAGCCCCACCAAAATATTCAGCCACTTGAAAACATAGAACTCTATATAAACTGTTAACTCTATTAACTGTTAACTCAAAAATGTCCATCCTTATTCTGAAAACATTTTATACTGTTATAAGTCATAAAGTGAGGTGGATATGTTAAAATTTCATCGCATTGCTTCAGGTTTGATAAGCGGGGCAGAGGGTCTCTCTCTGCCCTCCCGAGCTCAACAGCGCCACACATTTTCTCAATGTAAATTTGTGGTGAAAAAAGGAACTGCAGTGCGCTCTAATTAAGAGCCATATGGGCAGATTTGAGACTGACCCACTTGCTTTTACGTCACTTGAACGTAGTTCCGGACAATATTATTAATCCGCGTCAGCAAAGTGTATATGAGTCTGTGTCAGTTAAGCGGTCAGACGGTTAAGCGTCAGATGGTGAAGATGGCGAGTAGTAGCCTACAGATCATTCTGCGTGTAATATTGTCGAGTTTCTGTTGCAGAACTCGTTTGAAAGATTGTCAATTAATGATAAATTAGCAATTAAACAGCTTGGCCCTGACAAACAACAATAATAAAACAATAAACAAAAACGATAAAAAACTATTTGTTCATGTAAATAGTTTGTTTGTTTGTTTGTTTTGTTAAATAACCCAGTTCCCTGTGCATTCATGGATAGCTTACGACCCAGAAACTGCCCCTCCAAAATTTTTGGTCAGGAGCCGCTACTGCTAAAATCTTAGATTTATTTAATGTGTGTCCTGAAAATACCCAGAAATCACATTTTAGAACAATAATAGCGGACTGTGAATTTTGCTCATTTGTATTATTTTTTTATAATTTTTCCAAATGGATTTATTATGATGCCCATTAGTTATTCTGCAGCTTAGTGGAAAGTCATTTAAATGATGTGCTGTATAAGTGTTTTGTTCTCCTGATAACACAAAATAAATGACTAGAAGCTGTGTGTAACTTTGTTAAGTTTGTAAATATCTTAGCATTGAATATTTCACCATCATAACCCTGAAAAGAAAGAGTGTATGAGTGTGCTCGGGATTTGTGGGCAACAGTTTATGTGGGAAGCGTTTTGTAACAGCGTAACTTCTAAACAACACTGGTGAATCTCAAAAACACATCTCTGATGCACTTTACATTGAACTGTGGAAAGTATTTTTTACATGACCTAAAGGTTAGTAAGGCCTTTCTAAGTAATTTATTTACAAAAAATGGATGCAATGGTTCTTCTACCGGTTTACCATATACAATATTTCATCAAAAGTTGATTCAGTTCACCAAAGTTGTGTTGCACACCATTACAAATGCAGTGTTGTCATGCCTCCATTTATTGTAAATTAGGCTCAGGGTTGTAGTATCTTGTTTTTTCGTGTTCAATTATATTTGCCTGCAAAATGCATGTGCATTTAATCCAATGCATTCATTGAATGATGATCGAATGATGGAGAAATGCATTATGTGACATGTATTTAAATGTAAAGTATACATAAGCGCACCTACAGTAAGTTTGCATCATAATAGTAAACTCCAGTAAAATATTCTAAATCGTTTTTGTTTCTGTGAGGTTGTGGTGGGCAATTCCATAAAAAAGTTATAATTACGTTAACAAAATGATTATATTAATGTATACAAATTATTTTAAAATTTATGACATTAAACATGTACAAATTATTATTTGAATGATTATTATATATACAGGCTTTTATTACTATAAATGTTACCATGGGCTGCAACTACCGTATGTATCTGATTGTTGGTGATAATTCATTTGTCTTGAAAAAAGCATGACAACTTGCATTGTATTTAAAAACCGAGAAACACAGATTTGATATAATTTTACAGTATGTCACGGTAATTATACTCTGTGATGTATAATAATTTCAGTTTCTCCCATTGATGAGAGTGTGTACTGCTTATTTATGTACAGCTTTCAAACAGCATGTTTGTAATTGATCATTATGCAAAGATGCCATATGGTGAGTGTGTGTCCAAATGCCACGTGTGAAGTAATACAGACGCCATAGAGAAAGTCGCTACCCTTTATAAATATTTATAATAATTATTAGGTGCTCCCATTGTGCGGTTCTTTACAAACATTTCAACTTAAATGCTCAGCGCTGTTGGATATATAGAAAAAGGCACCTTTTATCAGCTGAAAAGCTGACAACATCGGGCATTTATCTTCCTGTTAGGATTCTCAGAAATAACTTTTTATTCTCATCGTTTTATTCGTTTATTTGCTTTTATTTCCAAGAAGAGGATTTGTGATATCGTGCTGCTGGTGTGTGCATCCACCTAAATTGAGGCAGACTGTGTAAACAGTATGAGATTAAGTGCACGCTCGGTTCCACAGCAACATGTTCTCTGAGTAATAGTAGCCATCTGACAGTGAGCATCCTACAGGCCAAAAATGTCCAGCAAAACTCAAAACAGCATTTCTTTAGTTGTCTTGGCAGTCTAATTTTTATAAATTTACTGATTGCAAATCAAGTTTTGAAGGTATTGATCTCAGTCTAAGTGATTTTATACTCCAGTGATGAGACAAGGGTTGTAAACAAGCGAAACAAGTGACACAAATTACATTAAAACTATTGCAATATTCTTGTTGTTCGTAAATATTAATATCCCAGCTAATTTATACTGTATATAGTGAATATTCAGCATATTTTACATATTTAAAATAATAGATAAATACAGATAATTGTAATCATACAACTTGTTTTAGACTGTGCAGACTTGCATTTTTCACCTAAGGGATGATAAAATGGTAGACAAATAATTTTTGGTACAATAAGGTTATATTTGTTAACATTAGTTAAAGCTTCTGCTAATATGAACTAACAATAATCAATACTTTTACAGCATTTATTGATATTAGTTCATATTAATTTCAACATTTATTAATACACATTTTTAAATTAAAAGTTGTAACATAAGTTTACACACGATGAACATTAACACAAATTTGATAATGATGATAAAAAGTTCTATATTGCTTATTGTTAGGTCACGTTAACGAATGCATTTACTAATGTTGACAAATACAAACGTATTGTAAAGTGTTCCCAAATTGTAAAAGAATTGCAGAGTCTTACATTGAAAGATTTCTACTGTATCACGGTGGCATGTTTTTATTCATTAATGTTCTTCATTTGCATTTAACACGTTGTTGTTATAAATGCAAATCATTGCCAAATCTTGTGCTGTAAATGTTCAAATTTAGGTTGAAATATGTTTTATAAATTGTTTTTTATTATGAATTTGTGATTTAATAAAACTAGAAAATGTACTTTATACCTGTTATATACTTCTAAAGTGGCACTGTGACAAAACAAAATTACAATTATTTTGAATATTTTGAATTATTTTGTATATAATATTTTGTATATTCGTTTCCTCAAACTGTGTGTATAGTGTAAAATATATGCATCACGACCTGGATTGTGTCTCATGTTCATTTCTTTTGTCTCCTCAGGTAAGCCAGTTTCCTGTTTCTAGTGGACTTCATGTTGAGAGTAGGTCTGTGTCGCTGCTGGAGATGATGCATCCTTGTTCTGTGCTCTGAATAATGGAGGCAGAAGGTAAAGTAGTTTCAGTGAATAATGTAAAGTGCTTCTGGAGGTTCCCAGTTAGGATGTGTATGTATACTTCACATTTCAGCACTGCAATCTATTTCAATGGCTAATGCCAGGGTTGTATACATGTATTTTATGGATAGTCTATTAACATTTATTTTTGACATTTTGGCATGTCACAGTGGGGTTTCTTTTACATATTCCTCATGGATAAATGGACAGGGAAAATGTCAACCCTTAAAGCCACAGTCAACAAATATGGCTTATTTCCTATTTTTTTCTCAAAAGTGAGTTTTTGTGTGGTATAGTAACATGTTTGGTGGTCTTTTGGGTTCCAGCAGATGTCGAGGTTGTAGAGATGCTGTTTACCACCATTCAGTAATGTAATAGTGGGTGTGTTTGTAAAAAAAATCTGATGACAAATCTTTTCTCTAGTCAGAAGCGAATAATGAACTAGGTCATGTTTCCCATGGGACTCATAATTTCGATGTGCCTGCTTGCCAGACTGTGATATCTCTGGTATCCTCCACAGAGCAGAACATTAGTTACTTTGCCCTACTCTTATTGGCAGGATTAATCTGACATTATACAAGCTGTTAGGGCATTTCATTTTTGGAACAATTTTTGTTTTTATTTTTGAGGGAATACATTAGCGACTGTTGAGAAAAGTTTGGGAAAGCGGATTTCCGTGGTAATGGCAACAATGCACAAGTTAAAAAAATCCTAAATGCAATATATTTGAATATATTCTCTCTTTTAATACTCTTTTAATGCCACTATGCTTTCTTTTCATACCTGGTCTTTTTATTGTCAACATTAACATTCAGAGTTGAGTTCTGCTCTATAATTCAAAGTTAATGTTGCAATGCACCAGACTTTTGACTGTAGGCATAATATGTACTAAACTAGTATGTTTGTAATGACTTTATTCTGCAATAAAGTAAAAGTCTTTTCTACACTGGGAACAAGAAGTTATACAATAGATAACAATAAATACAATAGATATATATTATATTTATATTAAGAGATTTATTGAATAAAAAATGATTTATTGCTAATGTAATGTTAATGTCAGCATTAATGTTTTAAACACTACACATTCAAATATTTTATCAAAGAAATGTGTAGATGCTACTGTACCACAGTTGTATAGTTTTAAATCATCTTAGCCTTTCTGTCCTAAATTATTTGTTGTTTCTGACACAGTTTATTATGTTAACAAGTATTTTTTTATGCACTAAATCTCTCGCATACTTAGACTTGTTTTGGGTCACGACTCATGACTCATGTGTTTGTGAATGAATCAGCTGAGTGAATCATTTAATGACTCACTCATACTTAAAAAGACATACCACCTACTGGTGGAGTGATGTAATCTACAGAAAGGGACATTAAATGACTGAATCATCTTTTCAGTAAACAAATCAAAAGATTCGATTCACTAAAATGAATCCAATTCACCACCCAAACGTCCACAACTAGGACAGGCAGAGCTTTTAGGTTACCTGCTGACATACAAGTGCATAAATAATTTTTATAATTTAGCTTTTATAATTCCTAAAAAATTCGCTTTGAAGATGTCAGGAGCTTAAACTGTATGACAAAAATTTAAATCTTATTGAGTCATAAGTACTTACTTTTGCTTGCAACATTCTGGCAGAGAATTGTGTCCTTGCATTTGTTTGTTTCTAGCACTATAGTGTGACAGGTCTCTTTAGAGCCAAAGTCTTTTATAACCAAGAGGAAACCTTGCATGTGTTTCAGTGTAAATTAATAAAGGCGAATAAGAAAAAACAGCAATGAATTTCACAGGTCTGTTGGCACGGTTCCCCAGCACAGGAAATGTTGTTAGTCTTGTCAACAAATCAGCTCGTCGATGGCGTTGCTCATCATTAGGATAATTCAGTGTAATTACTCGGTCTTATTCATCATCTCAATAGACACAGTGTCCCAATACCTCCTGTGAAAGATAAATGCTGTTTACCCAGCTGAAAAGAACCACAAACTTTGAACGGCACACTTGATTGCGCTGAAAGATTTCCAACAAGAGCTACGGACTGTTTGTAGACAGCCGATCGGCCATGTTCGCATATATATGGGGTCATCTGGTATAAATGCTCTGTCTGTCGACGCTCACCACAACCGAACGAAACAGCTGTACAGCAACGGCTGAATATTTACAGATTCATTATTAAATTAGAGAGGTAATTACTGTTGAGGAGGTCATATTTAAGCATCTTAAGCCTTTGTGAACTTGATTGCCAGGGAAAGATTTACTTGGACAAGTGCCGTTGTTAGCCTGACTGCGCATCTCATGTTTATTTATTCTGAACGAGAACACCAGCCGTTCCTCATCCTTGCGGATGGATACATCTTATACAAACATCTGAATGGCACGCTTTGAATTATTAATGCATCCCTCATGTATGATTTATGCCGGATTTCCCACAGATTTCACCCCATGTGTGTAGCACGATGGAGTTTTTTCAAGTTGAACTTGTAGCAAGGAGACAGAAAGTCATCCGGTGTATTCATTTAAACTTGGGGGTGGTTGTCTTATAATAAAATGCTGTCTAAAATAAAGCTTTGTATGGAAAATCTGTCCACCCTTAGTGCTTTCTGAAGAGTCGTGGTTATGTGAAAGCTGGCATAAGCCACTTTTCACCAGACTTTAAGGCTATTTACATTTTATTTTTGTATGTATTATGTCTACAATATTTGTAAATAGTTACAGTATGTACATGTGCAGGTGGGCTGTTACCAGTTGGTGATATTTTAACATTATTTTTATTATTATTTAACTATTTATAATTTTTTAATTATTATTTGTCACCTTTTTAGTATTATTTTATTATTTATTATAATGTATTATTATTATCTTTAATAATTTGTCAAATCTTAACATCATTTTTATTATTATTTTGAATAATTAGTTCCATGTTGTCATTGTGCAAAATGTAGAAATGTATATCTTACGTGAATTTTGAAGCGTAATAGTAATATTAACATAACAGTCTCATCAAAATTCTACATTTCATTTAAGATTTGCAGGATTATTTTTTCTAGCATAAAAGTGTGAAAAGCTCTATAGAAATAAACTTGAAGTTAAAATTACAAGACGCAGAAAAAGTGCAATAAATGTTGCAAGATGCCCGTCTACAGGGCAGACTTTTGTGACGGCCCCTAACAGCTACGTGAGGAGGAGAGGCAGAAACAGTTGCCTCGAGGAAATCAAGCCCTTAAGTAGCGTGACCTGTGAAGTCAGATAAACACGGACCTCCATCCCGCTCTCATTCTATCATAACTGAAGTTACAGCCTTGCAAAATGTCAAAGTTAAGTGCTTTTGTCTGGCTCTGATCTCTCACCAGCCACTGTCCTACGTGGCCAGACAGATGCTAACATTTTTATCTCACTTTATAGCAAAGGACATTACAAGGGACCATCAAACTCAAACTATATTTAACACAGAGATATTTAACACATTTGTACAAGTTTTAAGGAATTCACTGTTCATTAGGCATTACCGCCAGCCCTATCTGCAGAAGTGAGGGTTTATTTGTTTTGGGTTGGATAGGAAGGTTTTCGGCAGACTGATGCTTCACAAAGATCATTTCAGGCATGTTTCAGGGAAGCCACAAAGCTTAATCTTTCCCGACAGCCAACTCCAGGCAATCAATCTCTGAGAAGAATCAGTCGTCATACTGTCCATCTCTCCTGTTGTCTGATGGAGGCCTGAAGATGAGCCGTTTTGGACTCATCTCTCTCTCTTTCTCTCTCTCTCTTTCTGTCATTCTGCCTGTTTCTTTCTTTTGTTGCTCTGCTAGTCTCCTCAGCACTGTGGGTCTATAATCGTTCTATAATATTATTGTTTGGGCCAATCACAGTGCACTGGATCGCTGGCCAATCAGAGCACACCACGCTTTTCAGAACGATGAGCTTTGTAAATATCGACGTGTTTCAGATGTGGCAGAGAGGAGCAATAATAATCTACGGTATGTGTAAAATAATGACACATTGAATTAAACCAAATACACAAAAGATGTTCTTTTAAGAACCATCATATGATCCCTTTAAATGCATAATGGATAATGTAAAACGTATGTAAAATATATAAAGATATATTTTAAAGCTCCAATCCATAATTCTTTTAGTTAAAAATCAGTTATTGAGCTAATACATCAAAATTTGTGGTCAGAACTCTCTTTTTACACCGATTCATGATAATTTGTGATTTTTGATAAATAATGATTTATAAGTTGGCAAAAGTTACAGATTAAAGCTCATCCGTTCCACGGGTGGATCGCTTATGTCATCTCATTATATCTCATCTTTTATATTTGATAGTTGACTAACTACTGTATATATTGATGAGACTCAAGACTCAAGAATAAATGTCTGAAAACATCTGTAAAAAATAAACATAAACTAAATAAATGGTACAAAAAATGTGAATGTTATATTTAATAAATTAAGAAAAAGATTTCAAAAATAAAAAATTAAAGAGTCATCAGATGGTTCTAAAAAGAACATTATTTTGTGTATTTGGTTTAATGGAATGTGTTTACGTGGTTTTAGGCTTTAAAAAGTCATTATTTTACACATGCCAGAGATTATTGTTGCTCCTTTCTGCCTCGCCTTTCTGAAATGCATCGATTTTTACAAAGCTCATCGTTCTGAAAAGCGCGGTGTGCTCTGATTGGCCAGTAATTCAACGCACTGTGATTGGCCCGAATACCTCAAGCATGTGACGGAAATGTTACGCCCCTTACCATATTTGAAAAACACAGCGTCTTTACAACATGGCGACGCCAGCAGCAACAATACAACAGCGAGAATAAAGGTATACGCCTTCTTTCTTTGCTTATACATTTGGGCGGTTTGGAAATTTTGCCCCCACATTTGTGCGTAGACATGTGAGGCGTGTTTGAACGAAGTGTTTTAGGAAGGTGTGGCTGAGCCTTAACATTTACAAAGAATATCTCTTTGGGTTTAAGACTTTGAGCTTTGTAGATACATGCAGAAACAGCTACATAACACACTAAAGAGAAAGGAAAACAAGAAATTGTATCATATGACCCATTTAAAATATCTAAAAATATCTAAAATAATTGATGGTGCATTTTCATGTGTGTCTTTCAGATGTACATTTAAACGACCGCAGGCCATTAAATCTGAATATTTAATACTACAGATAAATAAATACAGTAAGTTAAAGAGTTGTGTGGGTGGGAACGCAGCGGAACCGACAGAGCTGATGGCACGCAGACGGCTATTTCTCCTCCAGCATGGATCATGAGCAAATCTGATGATTGTTAGTCTTGAGGGGTGGAGAGGCTGCCACAGGCATCAGTCCGGACAGCCAGAAATTACATGTTTTGGAGCTCGTAAGAGACGCGTGAAAGAGACACTGGTTTACAGAGAAAATACGCTGAGCTGACACGTCAGGGAACAGGGCGCTGGTGGAATCAAGCACAGTTAAGAGTCGTATTTCCTTTTGACAGGCGCGAGAAAAGCAGTAAATACATGATAGAACTGGGGAAAATAAGGCCATTGTAAACAACATGCCCAAGGAGACCTATTAGTTTGATTGATCATAAACAAATTCAGACAGGCTTCCTGGAAGCTTCGTATTGCTGATAGATGTAGGTGGTAGATACAGGAATGCATGAGCACCTCGAATACCTTGAACTTAAAGTGTATGACAGATTACAGCAGTTTGAATGTGGTGTTTAGTGGTCAAATACAGTAGACAGAGAAATAGAGAAGTGCACAGGAGATCTAGGCGGCATTCGCGCCCTTAACCAATCTTTTACACAGACATCCGCCACAGATCAGATCTTCCATGCAGGTAAACAGCATGAAATAAAATACTTTAATCTGACTTGTGTCCTACATCTAAACAGCAGTTTATACTCAAACGTATGTAATTGTATGAATTAGACACCTTGTAAAATAATTACAAATTAGACTGATTAGACTGAAAAACAATATTGGCTCAACCAATAGTGAGAGTTTGGGGGCGGGACCATGTGTTTGGTGACCAATGGCAAACTGTGGTAGTGTTTGTGAAACCCGTTTTTGTATTTTTGTAGTCGGTTTAGATTTTTGCAGTCGTTTATTTCATCATTTTCAAATAGCATATAGTCTTGGGTTAGGTGAGTAAATTTTGTCAACAACAATATGTTTACAAATATGGTAATTTTTTTGTAATTTTTCATTTTTTTCTCTTATGAAAGTTAAAGTTCCATGTGTCTATATATAGTAACCATGGATTGATACCTTTTGTATAAGCATAGTTTTACTTTAAAATTCCCTACTGTATGTTAAATTATGGTTACTGTAATAATACCAATTTGTGATTACAATAGTGTGGTTTCACTATAAATATGGTTTGTATTTCCACAAAGGCCAAGTTCACATTTTCCTAAAAGCCCTCCAAAATAATTGTTTGATGGCAAAACATCTGCATTAACATAATTAAATATGTGTAGCATCTATAAAAGTTTTTGAACATCATTGCATATAGGAAGATGCTTTTAACCACCAGAATAGTGTAGTTAAACTATTTAAATGCCGGGGTTCATGCTGACCAAGTTTGACCCGCTGATCTAAACCCTCATTCTCAGAAAGCCTTAGAGAGAGATAGAAATGCATTAGAGGATGATGTATTTTGCTTCTAGTGGAAGTACATTAGTCCCGTTTTAATCTATTTGGTACTGAAAATGACCAAACAACTCAAGACCTCAACTTAAGTGCCCCGGGTTCTCTAAGAAGGGGTAATTTAGTATCTAGATGTGCTTTTTATTTGGAGAGATTTTAGTGCCTGATGCTACGTTTGGGCACCTGAGTGTCCTCAGATCGTAATATACATGTACTCACCCGACAGTCCGCCAACCTTCATTTCCTGCGGTTAATAATTGGTGGCCGATGCTGATATTGTACTGATATTTTCAGTCCTGCTGGCACATCACGAGGTCAAGAGAGGCAGAGCTTTTTTGACAGATGGGATGTTTGTTCTTGGTGCCGGATATCGCCTAAAATCAGAGCAAAAACGACTACTGTCGCGGCCATTGCATCACACGGCCTGGTAATAACTGAAAAGAGAGGTGTGCGCTTTAAAAGATATTGACCTTCTCCTCAAGGAAGTTTTTGCTTGATAGTATCTCAATGCAATGCATCTCCAAAACACATTTTGCTTTCTAGGTATACAATGGTATGCAAGTGGCATATGTTAAGTATCTAATTAAATTACATAACTTGCAAGCCTAAAGGGGTTGGATGAGAAAACGCTTCATTCATCTTAATTTGTGGGTTTTGTTTTTGTTTATTGGATAAATGCGCGCTGTACTATTTCCATTGTGTGCTCCACTACGTCTTGCACGTATATTTGTTGATCTATGGAGACAACAAGGAAAAATAATATTTGCTTCTGATGTTCTTTAACGCGTAACCGAGATGTTGACATCAGCAAATATGAAGACAAAGATGATAGCAATCAAACTCAAGAGACCAGTGAGAATTATGCTGTTCATACTCATAAATTCTGCTTTTCTTTAGTGTTTAATTTATACACAAGAAAACACAACACAAAAGAGAAAATATAGCTAAAGGGCCACTATGATAAACTGAAAGGAATAGTTCACCCACAAATTGAATCCCATTGACTTTCTATAGTAGTAGAATAAAAATCTTTAAGCTTATCAAGCTTATATTGTAATACATTTCTAATTATCTTAATCATTTTATACATGATGTCATAAGGATCAATAGGTGTCTGTTCTGTGATGTCATTTCTTGTTATGCCAGTTACTTTAAATGCCATTTAAATGTGATGCCATTTTTTGGGCATACAATTTTAAAGGTAAATCTGTTACAGTGCCTGTTTATTGATATAATTCACATTTATGCATTTGGCAGATGATTTTATTCACAGCAACTTACAGTGCATTCAGACCATTCATGTCAGTTTATCAGATTTTTTAAGCTTTTTGATTAGAAAAATATATCTAAAAAATACCTAAATAAAATGTTTCTTTTAGCAACCGAATGCATCTGTGAGAACGTGGGAAGTATATTTGAGCGGAAAGTGAGTCTGGCTCTTTTCCAGGACTGTTTATGGACCTAAATGAGGAAGTAATTACGGGATGCTGCATTGGCATTGTCAGCATTTTAGACGCGTCTCATTTCGGAGTCTGTGTGTTTGGAGCATACTGCTGGATTCAGCGTTACCAAAGCCAATGAGCTCTCACGAGCGATGAGACTCAACTGTCTGTCTGTATGATGTGCATTCACAGCGTATTAAATCACTGTCAGATGTGTGTCCGCAGTCTGATGTTTAGAGACACATTACAAGAGATCCTAGACTGAGCGGCCCAATCTTTGCTAGTGTAAGCCAGAAAAGGAAATGATGCAACATGCAAAAACTTTGTTGAAGAAGTATCGGCGCTGAAACGCATCACTCTTTAGAAAAGGTGGCCGCATATGCTGCCATTAGCCCCTTCCTCTCTTCACTGATCAGACAAATGAAGCAAGAAGTCTCGATGCCGCCCATCCTGAACCCTGATCATAACATGTAATGGTTTGGCCAGGTGCTGGGGTGGCATTAGACCTGCCGGACAGGTGGCTGTAGGAAGGAGGATGGCTTCAAGCTCCAATAATGAGAGCTGTGCCAACTGGACTCCCATCTGCTGCCATGCTAAGCGCTCTGAGCCATTAAAAACAGCCTCTTCTTATTCAGATGGAAAAGAAAGGGCTTTGGATAGTGGATTTCTCCCTCAGGGCACTCACACAGGGAAGAAGGGTTTGTGAAAGACTTCCCTGGTGACAAGTGTGATGGGTTTCTGGTTAAGGGATGATGGGGTGGTGAAGGGACACTGTGCTGGAGATTTTGAAGTTCAGCACACACACACAAAGTTTATAACATGTGCGTAAAATGAAGGGCATAAATGAAAAGTTTTGCAATTTTGAGAATTGAAAAAAGTAATATTTATACATAATCTCAAATAAGGTTAAAGTAATATTAAAACACTAAAACTTTTAAACTGTGAGTGAATTGCACATCAAAATGGAAATAAACTGAGCGGCTCTGTGACAACTGTTTCACAGATTGAGTTTCAACCAATTGTTTGCAAATGCGGAACTTGTGTCTTGTAATTAAAGAGGCGTGTGGTAACATGCACAACAAATCAGATTATCAAAGAATAAAAGGGTACAAAATAATCACGGCAACAAAAACAATCACGTAACAGTGGATTGAAAAATCTGCTACAGCAAATTTATTACGTGTTTTTAACAAAGGTCTAGATAATAAGTGAGATATGATTATTTGACATAAAGGTATGCTTTAACAACAGTTTTTTTAACACGATTAGCAATTCATACCTACTTTATGAAGTGACTAATTTGTATAAATTCATAAAATCTCATTTGTATTTTTTGGTAAGATGTGCTTTCAATTCATATCAAATTAAATTTCTCATGACTATTCTGGTTTACTAGCACTAAAAGAAACGCTGGTGTAGATAATTTTAATCTGAACCCTGTTTACATTTATAGAAGTTTCTATTCAAAGGCATAAAAAAATCACTTTTAGATCTCATCATCAGATTTTTAAAGAACATTTATCATTAAAATGTTCACAGTTCTTATTTTCATGCAAGCAAAAGAATCTTACTGACAAACTTTCAGCAATCAAATTTGTGACTGAAGAAATTTATTGTGTTGCATTTGTCCTGTAACAATTTCTTCCCGCTCCGTAACCTTTTCTCTGCCACACAGACAATAATGTGACAATCAACTTCATTTGCCTTTATTTTATTTGGAGAGCAAGACAAATGTGAAGGTTTGCACTTGTCACACGCAGACTGACTCAGATTGACGCTTCACAGTATTGGCTGCGTGGCGGTAGTAATTGCTAGCTGTCAACATACATCTTCTGTGAGCTGGTACGATGCTAACTGCACAGCGCTGGGCTTTTTATTGACCTTGAATCTCTGCCCTCGTTTCAATACTTCTATGCGTGCCGTAAGGGCAGTCTTGCTTTCATTGCGTAATTTATCTCGAGATTATAATTGATGACTGTAAGAGAACCGCTCGGAGTCTAGTGAAATCCATAATAACCCATAAGAAGAATGTGCGGGACGTTAAAATGACTAATGCCTTTGTTTTGGGGCGACGCTTGAATTTAGTTTTCTCTGTAGGTTTGAAACGAGCTCGCTCGCCTACTAAACAAGCACTTGAGATTCCCGCTCGTGCTCGCTTTTAAGATCCCTCTGTAATTTAATGGCACTGACCCTTTAGGACATTCATAAATATTCACGGCAACGAATAAACAGGCCCATGGAAACAAAAAGTTGTCAGTCCTTGTTTGCCCGATATATCTGCTGTTTCGAGCACAGGAGGCACTGGGGACCACGAGTAAATTACTGGGCCGGAAATTGAGTTATTGGGAATCGCCCTGTCAACAAGGGTGTTAGCGAGGCATGCAGTTGCCTTGGATTCCCAGGGCCCAGTTAAGTGGTTGCTATGCGCCAGAGCCCATTGGCCGCCGAGACCTGGTCTCCACACGCAGGCCAAATAATAATGCTTGTTTTCAGATGCCATGTCTGTTGGCTCACTTGCGGACGGATCCGCTGGTACTCTATGGGATCTGACCATTAAACGGGCGACCTTGAGACACCTGAGCGTCCTCTGAGTTTCTCTTGCCTGCAAGCCAAATGAGAATAGAGGCTGATGTCATTTTGGGAGTAAAGCGTCACTTTGACCTTGGTCGAGTTAAACGTGATGAGTTTCTTGAACTTTTGCTCTTTCAATTTGAGAAACATCTTGATGAGTTTCCTCTTCTGGAGGTAGCTATTTTGTCGGGAGGTAGCTGGTGTTTAATGGTTTGCTGTAATGGACTCAATGGGTCTATGGAGAATTGGAGAACATGCAGAGAGATGTTTATGGTTGTAATTGACCCCACTTAAACAATATACAAACACAAAAAAAACATCAAGTTGTAAAACTACACTCTTAAAAATAAAGGTGCTTCATTATGCCATAGAAGAACCTTTTTTGGCATTCAGAGAACATTTCTGTCTCACAAAAGGATATTTGTAACCGAAAAAGGTTCTTTAGGTTATAAAAAGCTAAGAAATAAATGGTTCTTTTCCACAGAAAGGGAACCAAAAACAGTTCTTCTATGGCATTGCTGTGAAAAGACATGTCGAACAATTTTATTTTTAGTACAGATAAATTGTACAAGTATTTATCAAGGAATAGATTTAATACTATTTTACTGGCATCCACCATGAAAGTTTCTCTAATTTGTGCCTTGTTGTCCAATAAAAATATCTAAACATCCTTACCTAGATAAAGTTTTTTTACTGTAAGACGTTTCTTGAATAAAAAAATATTAAATAACACTTTTATAGATTAATGCAGAAAATAATGCAGAAAATGCAGTATGAATATCTAATCCTTGTCTGTATCCTGTTTAAAGGCGTTTTTACTGGAAAATTAGAACAAAATATTGGTTAAGCACACGATTTTTGCAGTGTGTGATATTATATACTTAATATTTCTTTAGACATACCCATCTTTTTTTTTGTCCATTGAATGATGCGATATCCCAGCTAACAAAAAAGGTCCCCAGAACGTCCCCTGAATGGTCACTGCGAATTGGCATTTACATGTAGGGTTCTTTAAAGGGATAGTTCACCCAAAAATAAAAATTATGTTTTTTTATTTTTACCCTTATGTCATTCAAACCCTTTATATGACCCTTTTTTTGTGGAACACCAAAGAAGATATTTTGCAAAACGCTGATAACCAGCACCCATTTGACTTCCATTGTACCTTGTGTTCATACTATGAAAGTGAATGGGTACCAGCGTTTTGCAAAATATCTTCTTCTGTGTTTTGTTGAAGCAGTATGAATATCTAATCCTTGTCTGTATCCTGTTTAAAGGCGTTGAGGTATTTTTACTGGAAAATGAGAACAAAATATTGGTTAAGCACACAATTTTTGCAGTGTGTGATAGGTAAAAACAAAAATACATCTCATACACATACTGTATAAACTCGCTCAGAAACGAGTAATGAATGATCAAATGTAACTATAATTTTTCTTACAGACCTCATGAAATGACAGTTTAGCACGAAAAGTTAGTTTATTTTTACTTTTTAGCTTTATTTCACAGCATCATAAGAAACAGTAGTTTAGCTGAGGACTTTCATCTCTACAGGGCATTTATGTAAGAGCATGTAAGAGCTTCAGACGGTTTCTATACATAGCCTCTGTTCTTTCTGTACCTAAAATAAATCACCTTCACAAATGAAAAAAAACCATCAGAAAACTACTTGAAAAAAGTGCTTACACCTGAATGTAAACGTAGCCAGCCCAACACCTCTGTCTCGGTGGAATCAACACCGCTTGCCTTTCAGTGTGTTTGCCGCCTGCAGTGTATGCCAAAAGTACACATTAGATGTGTGTTCACGGAAGCATGACATAAGAAATTGTTTGTCTAGAAACCCCACAGGGAAAAGAGCCGGTCTGCTGTACACGTCCACATCAGTGCATGAACTTCTGATAGCTGCTTTCCCAGACGCAGATTAATCTTAGTCCTGGATTAAATTACACTGTCAATAGTGTTTCTGCAATGAATCTGCTGTTTACTCTAGTACTTGGTTTAATCTGTTTCGAGAAAACTGACCTGTGTGTGTTTTGACCGTTTTTCTGATTTTGTCTCTCTGAGGAAAATTAAATGAGAGATTTATGGCAAGTGCTGTAGCAAAGCATAAACGCTCGTGTACATCCGAACGTGAGTGATGGACTGCTGCGGTACGGTGCGAATCTGATATGCTGGAGGTTTTGGCCTGAAACGACATCTTAGTGGGTTTAAACAACAGGAGGCCTAGCACAACAAGGAAACAGAACACAGAAGGAGACGCTGTTATTGTTTCCGTGTAAACAACTATGTATCATACCTGTACATTCATTTGGGTGCTTTTATAATTGTAAATTTAACTGATCAAGGCCATAGCGAAAGCAGGAAAATGTGCCCACAGGCACTTGTATAATTAGGATTCCTGTAAGTGGCCCAGGGCAATACACAAACATGGACTCCAGTCGTGACCCTAAATGTGTTTGTAGTCCTGGTAAAGGACCCCATGAGGAAAACGGCTTATAAATTATACTATAATGATGTTTATTTAATAATGTAAAAATGCAGAAAGGTTTACAATATACAGTTTGTACAGTATAAAGTCATTATGACTATGGAAAGTGGAAAACATGGTGTGTGCGCATGTGTTACAGACACTAATTTATTCAAAAATATATTGTAACGAAATTCATACAGACAGTCTTCTTCTCAGAACATAAGAAAAAAGGTTAAAAATCTGAGGGAAAAAATGAAAAAAAGTACTTGATAGTTAAAGCTTTATCTATTAATTTGTTAAAGGAATAAACAGACACTGTGAAAGTTAAAACAAGTTTAGTTTTATAAAATATAGAATGCATATCTTAAAAATTTAAAGAAAACCACAATACAGGAAATTACAGTTCATCTGTATCATCTGAGTATTTAAATCAGTTCAGGTTGTCATAGTATAACCCCAAGAACACCAAATAATATTCTTGATTGAAAAGTTTATTAAAATATATTTTCAAAATAACCATGCATACACTCACATGTACTTAGGGTGTTAGATAAATATGTAACATTTATAATATATGTACTGTATAATACTTTCTTGAGCCAATAAGCCAAAGCTTATTTTGAAAATAATGAAAAATTTGACATATGTTTTAAACTAAACTTTTCATATATTTTTCTTTTCGTTCTCTATTGCATCTTTTTTGCATGAAGATAGAGAAGATAAGTAATCTCACTCCTTCCCATTGTTGTGTTCTCTGTAATATGTCAGGATTGTTTTTTTATGCACTGTAGAGATGCGGCAGTCATTACCGGCAATCTAATCTATTATGCTATTATTGTGTTTTGCTAATTGCAATATTTATGGATTTGTGTAGAAAAACATTCACTTCCCCCATAATGACAACACTGCAGTACGGTTTTCCCTGCTGTGCTGTATTAAACAAATCAATCAGTTTATTTGGTTTAGACATTTGACGGTGTATTTGCACATTCACTCGTCTATTTGTCTCTTAGAAATTACTAAAAAGTACAAATTTTAACCTAATCTTCTGTTTGTTAAATATCCATCTTAATTTAATTTCTTCCACTGATCAAATAACATTTTCCCTTTTCATTTCTAATGTCCTTTTAACAAAAGAGCAAAACTAATAGCTTCCAAAATAAGACCAGAGGTTTACACAGCCACGCGTGCCGTCATATCATCATATCATCATATCATCATATCATGTCACGAGGTGTCAAACCGTTCTTCTCCGTTTATTGAAGTTGAATTTCAGAAGGTTGAATACACAAATGCCAGGGAGCATCTTGGAGGGTGTGAATGAGCTGGGCTGATCTCTGAAGCATTAGTTCTCTGTCAGGCTGTGGTTAAAGAGCAGGTGGTGGAGCTGTATGGGGCTGCAGGTAAGGCTAAAAGCCTCCAAGCTGGAAAGGTCACATCTTACACGGATGAAAACCGATTTAGGGCAGTGACTTTAAGAAGGTCACAATGACAAGAGACGGTTCGAAACATGAAAATAGATGGATTGAATTCACCATTCTTGGGGCCAAAAGACCACATGTACCTGCCACATGTTGGTCATTTCATGTTCTGCTGGGCCAAAAGCTCTTTAATGAAGAACTTGAAGAAATTGGAAGAAAAAATTAGTTTAGGGGGTGGAAGAGGGATATTGTTTAGTTTTTCATATCTGTATCATTTGTATTTTGTTGGGCAAGTATTAGGGGTGTAACGATATAACAAACCAAACCGAAGTACCAAAACCACCCCCGAAACACTCTCATAGCGTCCCGCGGTACTTACATGCTTAGAATAACAGGAGACAAACATATTAATTCACATCTGCTCCTGTGTGTTTGTGATGACAGTGCTTTACTAATTAGAACTTTATTCCAAAAATGCACATTTGTAGAAATTTATACATACTGACACACGTTTACTTAATATTTCTTTAGACATACCCATCTTTTTTTTTTTTTCCATTAAATGATGCGATATCCCAGCTAACAAAAAAGGTCCCCAGAACGTCCCCATGGCGTTTACATGTAGAGTTCTTTAAAGGGATAGTTCACCCAAAAATAAAAATTATGTTTTTTTATTTTTACCCTTATGTCATTCAAACCCAGTATATGACCCTTTTTTTGTGGAACACCAAAGAAAATATTTTGCAAAACGCTGGTAACCAGCACCCATTGACTTTCATTGTACCTTGTGTCCATACTATGAAAGTGAATGGGTACCAGCGTTTTGCAAAATATCTTCTTCTGTGTTTTGCTGAAGCAAGAAAGTCATACAGGTTTGACATGACATGAGGTTGAGTAAATAATAAAATAATTTTTATTTTTAGGCAAACTACCCCTTTTAAACGTCAAAAGGACGTCCTCTGAGATGTTTTCGGGACTTCCAGAAAACATTCGGGGACGTTCGCTAAAGGTCCTTTCAACGCCTCTTTGATTTCAGTGACAGTATAAAATGATAAAAAAGAAAATACACATACAAAAAATGGTCAAGAACAAAATACTTTTATTAATTATTATTAAACACTTAAAACACAAGGTGCTGTCTCTCTCTTTGTTAGGGTTGTGATTTTTTGTGTTCACGTATGTGAGATTGAGTGATCATAACACACATTTTGATAGATCTACTCTTTGAAAAGGTCACGTGATTTTTTTTCTGCCGATAATTCGTACACGTAAAACTGAAAATGCTGTGGGCTCACGAGTTTCCCATAGAGCCGCTAGATGGTGCCACTAATTCATACAGCATTTATTTATGAACATAACAACGTTTACGTATTTGCAGTAGTAGACAAATGTTACTAATAAATGAATATTTCTATCATTTTTAAACCATAAAACTGTGGAATTACTTTGAATTTTAAAAAAAAAAATTTTCTTTCATACCATTTCGCAATATCAGTCTATGTACAGATTGTTATGCTGTTTTAATGGGCTATCTCAGAATTTTTGACTCAGAATTCTACAGTGTTTCGTGCATTATACTGTTGATTTCTGACTTGCCTAAATCCCAAATTATGTCCTAAATGTAGTCTGTATGACGTAGAACGTAAAAAGGTCAGGGATCCAGTTGGCGGGGTGAGCGACGGCGACACGCCTATCTCAAAATAATGCAAGTAGTAAATGGATCCAGTTGGCCGGTGGATGATAACGGCAACGCGTTCATCTTCAAACGACGCGCGATCCAGTTGGCCGGTGGATGACAGAGCCGCCTGCATCTTCAAACTTTGTTTAGTTTAAATTTGTTTAGTTTATAAACACGAAAATCTGTATTTATATGGAAAAAGCGCATCTTTGTTTACTGTTACATTTAGAAAGTAAACAATTTAGGGAACACAAAAAACACAGGACATTAAGAGTGTATGTGCGAATGTAAAAAGCCTTGCCAAAATAGCGGTGCAAAACATGTTAGAAGTCATTGTTGTTATGAGAAGTGTAAAAATTAGGTTTGGCTTATTCAGTCTCCCATTCTAATTATTCGGGAAAGAAAGCACTAATTATTTAATTTCTCCATCTTTCTCATCAGCTGCGTGTCGCTGCATATTTTCATATAAGTAATAATTTCCTTCTCGCACACATTAATGGCTTTTAACAGTACTGACCAATAAATTGTAGTAAACAAAAACGTTGGGTTTATGAATACTAGATGGGATACAATTACTGGAAAATCCAGTCATTCAATTTTATGAATGAGTTAGTTTATGAATACCGTTTTCGAGAAAAACTAACAGTTCCCTTAGACTGTGTCCTTTCAGAAATAGGCTATATCTTCATATTTTCAACTGTTATTGCTTTTAATAGTGAGGTAAAGTTTAAAATGTAACTTATATAATAATTTTGTTAAGAAATCATTTAAAAATGACTTACCTCAGGAAATTATAACGCCAGCCGCAGCGATCCTGTCAAACGCGGGTGTGCGCGTGCTGGACACAAACGTCACCAGATCAGGGTCCAGCTGGCTTTGCACCCAATATAATTTACGTTTTGTTTGGTGCAAGCAAGGATTTTATTTTTTAATTACTCAAAAATGAATGTATAAAATTTTAACTTTATTTGGTGTAAGTAAATGTATTATTTTTCTTTCATTTAAAAATGTAATAATCACACTGTGCCTGCATCGAAAAAACAAACAATAAAAACACTGCCAGATTTGTCTGAAAAAATAACTATATATTTAAATTATATATTTGCTCTGCTAATTAGTGTTTGTCATATGCCCAGTCTTTTCCCCATTTGTTGTAGTGAAAATTTTAAATTGATATTAAGAAAAACACATTATTTCATTAGTAAAATATCTATTATCACAGTTAATTTAAATGATTTTCTTAAAGGAATAACCACAATCCTTGTGGCTAAAATGTTTTGTTTTGTCTAAAATGTTTTGTTTTGAATAGATTGCAGGTGTTGCAAGGTGTCATGTCTCAAAGAGTAACATGGGCATGTCCTCGGAAGGTCCACCAGCATAGATTGCAAAGGTGTTGTTAGGTGGAAAGCTCACCAAATTCGGACCAGATGAGATGAGATGCTGGGATGGTGAGTTTTAAATTTCTCAAACCGGTTTTAGCAAACATGGGAATGTCGTGCTGCCTCCTGGGTCCTAAAGAAGGTCCACCAGCAAACGTTACAGATGAATTTGCGGATAAACGCATGAACATGAATGTCTGATTTACACAGTTATTCTCAGAAACCGAACAGTGGCATTTGTATATGTTGTTTACACTGCACTGGCATGTAAAATACACTAGGTTTACAAACATACAGAACACTTTTTGGCTTTTCACAGATATTACAAAATTTTAAACAAACAAATTAACAAATATTTAGATATGCTGTTTAAAAGTATTTGGAAATGTTTTCAGTATGATACAATAGACCTGTCATTGCTTTCCCACTACTAGGAAACCTGGGAAATTGGCTCCAGTAAAATAGTTTGTAATGGTTTAGAAAAATAAAGCCAATTCTAAGAAATAAAGTCTAGCGCCTTTTGTTTACAGATGCCGCACTTGGTTTACAATTTGGTTTTCAAATGCAGTGACATTTTGCTTAATTGTGGCTTAAGTGTTCAAATTATTGGTGCACAATTTAGTGTATGACATCATTAGCTGTGGATGTGTATCTGCCAGCAGTGCTTTTATAGTTGTCACCCAGGCAACGTGTTTAACTCGTGTGCAACAACTTAAAGCCAATCAGCACTTCTGAATGTGGTTTACTCGTGTACGGACAAACGGCGGCCAATGTCAATGTCAAAATCAGTGTTGTAGACATAAGTCAGAGGTGAGCAGTAGATGCAGTGCTGACGGGCCGTCATTCCTCTGGGGAGGTGTCAGATAAGGACTGCAGAAGGTTGAATACTCCATTACCTGCGGGCTTCCTCTTATCTGCATGCTGTGTGCTCCAGGGATTCATGCAAAGGGAGCTTAATGTCAAAGCAAAGCTCCAAACAGGTGTTGAATAAAAGCTGGTGTTTGGGGGCAGAGCCAGAAGTAGGCGGTACCTACTTTGGCGCATATAGGGCCCCTGTTGGATTGATGGTCTTGAATAATTATTATAATTATTTAAATGTGTTGCAGGTCAAAATAAAAAAATGTTGATGAACAAATTGTGCAAACTTGCCAAATAAACGTAATGAACCTCACGAATAAACTGGCTCTTTTAACATGGCTGTTGCAGTGTATGACACTGATTATTTACATTTACATTTACATTTACATTTAGGCATTTAGCTGACGCTTTTATCCAAAGCGACTTACAAGTATTAGGAGACAAGTATTAGGAGACATTATGTATTTGAGGTTGTGGCAATATGTTTACATCAGTGGTTAGACACAATGATATATCAGTTATACAAAGGACACCATTAAATAAATTCTTAAGCAAGGGCAAATAAATCAAAATGACACTATACAACCTGTTTTTGTAATATTTAGGAATCACAAACACGTTTAGAGACCCTCAATGTTATCTGAATGAAGCACAGATGTGATTTAACCACAAAATCATTACCATGCAATCATTAAGGGTGACAGAAGGTGTCTAAACATATTTATAGGGCACATTTGTTGATGCTGAACTAAAAATGTCTATCGCCTTTTTTAAAGAAAGTTGTTACTGTGTATTTTATCAACAAAAAACATTTAAGGCACTCAGCTTTTATTTCAAATGCATTTTGCGCTCTAATGTAATATCTAACTTTTTCTTACTTTCAAAGACTTCTGGAAGGTTTTTCATCAGTATGTTATTGTCCTTTAAATATGACTCAGGCATTTTTTCTCTTACCGTAATT
This sequence comes from Beaufortia kweichowensis, assembly GCA_019155185.1. NCBI lineage: Eukaryota > Metazoa > Chordata > Actinopteri > Cypriniformes > Gastromyzontidae > Beaufortia > Beaufortia kweichowensis. The sequence continues at coordinate 5,049,913 of CM032811.1, forward strand.
TTGCTTTAACCTTTTACCCATTCATTCATTCCAACCTGCCCTTTAAGCGCAAGTCTAGCTATAATAATGCAGAAAATAAAAAGCGGTAAACGTGCGAGGCGTTAAACGTTCCCGTGGGAACCGGAGAAGTGTTTATATGGGCTTTCTCCTTCTGCTGGAATTGTGTTCGGCATTGTCACTGTAAATGGCCCCGGGCATCGGCCATTACTTACAGCTCATTCTTCATTAATAATACAGAGATGTTGAATTATTCACATGCCGTTGGCCACAGGTGAGGAGGACAGCACGGGGTGACATTGAGCAGACTGTCATTTCACGCACTCGAGGATGTTGTGGGTTGAAAACTGCTGCTCGCTGGCATCGGTTCTGGGAAGGCTAAGAATGTCAGGTGACTTTCCCCTGGGAGCCAGTAAGGACAGAAATATCATGTTATTAGTGGTGCTTGCTAAGTTAGGAAGCACTAGAACAATTGCTTGTTGAAAAAATACACATTGATGCATCCACCATTTTGGACCAGTCAACATCATGGTTGGCTATGGTCATCCCCAGTAAAAAAGAATGAGTTTTACAAGATGCCACTATATTGCCCAGTCCCTGATTGTAAAACGCAGCCCAGATTTGAATTTTCAGAGAAATACAGGTTTTTAAACTATGCTGACTTTTTAATAATGTGTTAGCTAACACCTTTGTCGTTCTGTTTTTTGTTAGTTTAGAAATTATAATGTTTGGGTGTACATAGTACAGTACAAACAGGCAAAATGGCGGACGACTTACATATAGCGGACCTAGTCGCTAATAAAGCATCCATGTGTAAATGTGTATGAGGTGTGCTATTATTTTTTTGTAAGTGGTTTCATTCAGGATTTTTACATTTGACTATTTAATTTCATTTTATTTTGCCAAATGTGTAGATGTAAATGTTTACTGTATGTTTTACTATATGTAAACACAAATATTAAACATATACATACAGTAAATGTAAATATCTTTTATTTTCTTTATTACTTTACACTTTACTTTACTTTACACTTTACTTTACACTTTACTTTACTCTCCTAGCAACAAGCAACAACCCAGAACACTCCAGGAACCTCGTATCACGCCTTAGCAACAGCACAGTAACACCCTGGCAACACTGTAGCATTGTTTCAGCAAGTTTTGCTTGCATTTACTTCCAAAAAAACTTGTTTTTAGTTGTTACTGCTTGAACATTATTCATAAAAATGCTGCCTGGAAGACAATAAGATGCTTTAAAAATTCCTGATATCTTCAAAATGTAATAGTCAATCAAACTCTCGTTCAGTCAAGGCAGTTTTGCTGAAGGAAAATGTACTGATACATAAACATCAAACTCATATTCGGGGATTTGTAATGTCCTAATATAAAACACATGGAGGGTTTTCTATCCGCTCTGCCTCAGACTCTCTGTGCCATCAGGGCTGAGAAGGTCTCCTTAAGTGGACACTAGCCGACTGCTGATTTTAGTTACTCGAGCAGGTTGTGTCTCCGGGGAAAGCTTCAAAATCTTGCAACATTGCAAAAAGTTTTGAGGCACGGCAAACAGGTACCAGCTCTGGTTATGTGGGCTATGTTTAGTTTTACACATGTAGTCTCAAGCCAGACTTATTTAAGAAAGCTCCACATCGTTCCTTGCACCGATGTGACATGCTGGAATTAAATAGCAAAACCCTTTAAGCTTCGCAGCGATTTTTGCGGATTCAGTACTCCACAGTTCAATTCCAAACAACAAGCTTTTCTGCGGTTGTTTTCTGATAAATTGTCTTTTTACCCCCATGGCCCGAGAATGATAGGTTACTTTTTGACGTGGGGTCAGTCGCGGGCAAAGAGCTCAGGGGACTCTTGCTGTTTGGCAGTGTGAGGTATGATTCCACTGCTCGCCCGGTGAGCTCACTGGAGGGCGAGTCTACAGAGTGCCTCTTTCTTTCTGCTTTGGAGGACAAACCCTTTCTCATGGTTGGTTAGACTAATCACCGTGGGGACCGACTCCCCCTTTCTCCTCACATCGCCCACAGGCAGGTATCAGAAATAGGCTCTGCCAGAAAAAGCATGAGAGAGAGAGAGATGAATGTGCGAGAAGGGATTTCACTCTGAAAGAACAGGGAGGAGAGATGGTGAAAGAGATACTGTGGTTACAGCGGACCACCACAGAGCACCAGAGGAAGCTCCAGGAGTGAAATCCTGCTAATTGCCAATGGACACACCTGACTGTTCTATTTTTATACATTTTTAGAACCAAGTAAATCTTATGAATACATATCCATGTTATATTTATACCCAAAAAGAAAAAAACCCTTCTGCAATTATATTTTGCTTTGCTTGTTTTTAGGACCATTTTTTCATGACAATTAAATCTGTTTCTTCCCAATTCTTGTTATACGCCCGGATATGTCGGTTTGTGTGTTTTTTCTCTCATTGTTTAAAATGGTGAAAAATTTCAACCAAAGCACTTCATAGTTTTTTAATTAAATGCAACTTTAATTAAAATACAACAAAACTACTGTGAAGCAAACATAATTTGCACATCGCATTATTTTTACACATCGTAATAATGAGATTTAGTTTTTTCTTACAGTCAAGACAATGGGAGGATGCTGTAATGTCAAGTAAATTAAATTAATGTCAAAATTCCAAAATAAAAAATTATGATTTTCTGATACTGCTCATAACAGTCCTGCCCCACCTGATACCCACACTGGTGATGCTAAATGGACGACTGCCCAAGACGACCACCTTATTTATAATTCATTTTTATTCATTCTCTTAAATAAGTAAATGTCTGTGTCTTGTAACTGCATAGTGAGTTATAGATGCGATCAATGGCAATTTGTGTCCTTTATTACGGATTGCATATGCTACGGATTGCATCTATAACACGTCATGTCAGGGTTTTTTTTTCTCTCTTAAAGAGTTTTTTGAACCACTGACCACTGACTGCTATCTTTCAATGCATGTAAAGCTGCTTTGGTACAATGACCTTTGTGAGAAAGCGCTATACAAATAAAATTGAATTGAATTGAATTTAATTTAATTGATACAGTATAATATTAATATTGTAAAAAAAAGTTTAGATAAAAATCTGAGACCTTTCTCATAAAAAACAGCACACGTCAAAATAAAATAAAAGTTTGGTTATAGATGTATCTTCTGTAAAAAAGAAATCTGATGCTGAAAGAAACAAACCACTAATACCCAGGTGTAGAAAATATAGTATTTTCTTTTGATTTTGTGATGAAATATGACCCAGATATTTCCTGACAGATTAGATTTATCCAGACAGCTTGTGACATGGAACCATTTCCCACAGTGTCGAATCCAAAGTAAACCATGAAAGAGAAATCGCTGTTTCTCAGGAAAAATCCAATAAACTGTAATTAGCTAATTCATGTTTCTCTGATTTAGGTGAGGTGTCAAACAGGACTATTAATAATTCACATTTCCAGCCTTAGGAATCAGTCTTTGTAAAACGCCGCATTGATCTTTTTTATGGCTTTGTCATTTTTTGAAGTTCTCTACATTCAACCGCCACACTAATTCCCATAAACAACCCAAATGGGGAAAACGAGGAGAAAAATTCCTTAAGTGAAGCAAATAGAGTTCGATTTGGAGCGTTTGCTCTCTGGTATCCATTGGTATTCCTCTCAGGACGTGGCAAACATTCTCTGCTTACAGCAAGGAGAATCTTATCACGGAGTCTGACTTTGTCAACACTATTAGATACCGACCCTGTGTGGAGAATCATAGATTAATAACTTCCATGTAGGCTGGGGGGGGTGCTGAGATTAACGGTGTGAGAAACAGGGACTCCTTCATTAAACTCAAGACCGACGTACCAATTCACAGTGGGTTGAGCGGTGCGGGGTTTCGGGACCGAGAGCTGTCATTCGTGCTGGGTCAAGGGTATTTACCTGCCAGTGCCGGTGTAACTTTTGAACAGCTATACAAGGTGTACAAGCTTTCTTTTAACTGCAGGACATCCGAGAATTAACAGAATTGGTTGTGTACAACAAATACAACAAAGTAGTGTCCCACAAATTGCTGTTTGGAGAATTAAATGACAATACACAGTGTAATAAATAGAAACATAATTCTGGCTTTCCCAGTGGTGCTGCTTCTGTTTTAGGCTTCAAGGTTATTTCGAAAACTGAAGAAGTATTTACTCTGAAGTTTAATTGTTGGTAGAAAAGAAGCCGATAGAAGAGAAAGTTCACAAATGAGATCTCTTAATAATCTCAGTTGTTTCACACCGAGATAGCAATAAGATTAATTGAACAGCAAACGGAGACATTTGCTAAAGTTTCTTGCTTCTAAGTGCGGTACCTAAAACAGAACTGAATTATGAACTTTTGAGCAATAAAACTGTCTTTCCACATTGTGTGTCTTTTTAATTAAGGAAAAGTTACATTCCCTAAGACACAATCCTTCCCGTTATATTCACCAAACAACTGTTTAAAAACTTTCTTTAATTTGTGCAAGATCCGTATTTAGAGCACATTCCTGTTTTTTATTATCTGCTGCAGCGTTCACATGCAAATAATTTGCACTTTTCACCCTACGCTATACAGTATGTCGTCAAAGTTGGAAAAGTTGTCAGAAAGTGTTCCCAGTAAATTATTCATGACCTGGAATATATTGCCTTGGAGTCAAAGAATGCAAAAGCATTTATAGGAGATTCTTCTATCATTTTCCATCGTGTAACACAAATAGTTTCAGTGTCATTTCAGTGCTCAGTCTCACCTCGCAACGCTTACGTTCCATATTCATATTGAAAATGAAGTGTTGTATACGATTATTATTCAGCTGGGTCTGTAAAGAAGTCTATACAGATGGCGCATGCTATAAAATTGTCTGTTACGCTCCTCATCAAGGCGATGTTTATGGCAGGCTGCTTGCAAAGCAGAAGGTCAGGCATAATGAAAGCATTAAGCTTATGCATTCAAACATGAGCAAACTTGAAGAGTAACTCTAGAAAAGAAGAAAAGATGTGCATTTGATAAAAGCACCATGTTTTAAGCAGGGCTGTCAGTCAATGAAAAAAAATATCTATTACGTATGATGTGTTGACGAATTGTTTAATTTGTTCAATTATTGCCAAATAATCACTATTTTTTAAATCAATGTCTATATTGATTAATTATAGTTAAGCTGGTTTATAGTTAAGCTGGTTTACAGTCCTCAAGCTATTTATTTTACAATTAAATTTGTCCATTATTGATTTAAAGATGGTCCACAGAGTCTGTGTACATGAGCTTCAGAAGGACGGCTTTGGTCATTGTATTGCGTTCAGAGATTTGGTTAAATTAGTCACACAAAATTTTAGGTTTAATGGACACAGCCCTACTTTAAACATTTGTAGTGCACAACTTGAAGATTTTTGTATGCTATGTTTCATGCTGTACTGCTTTAAGACATGTTTAATCACTTAAAATTTTTCTCTCTCCCTCTCCTTTCATCCCTCTTTCTCATCTTCACACTTCTCCATTTCATGCTCTCAGAGGCCGCAACGAAAAACAAAGTGAAAGGTGAGTTATCTTCTCTGTCTTTGTGGCCGGATGATTTATGTTGAACACAACTCCCAATAAACAATGTGCCGTTCGGCCCCCTCTTATCTCCCAGAGGAGCCTGGGTTGCATTTACATAGCCTCTGCCTGTGAGAAAGCAAACCTGGAACCTTTGATAAATTGGTCCTAGGAATATCCATTATGAGTCGAATCTGCTCTACAAGCTTCCTGAGTTTATAACAAACCTGGACTGCACATTGAGAAAAAGATGCCATTGTTGGATTTTCTACAGGGTTTGGTCACCATTGTTGAAGCGTTTTATAACTTTTTCAGTTGGAAACTTCTTGGCTTATGTGTGTGGCAAAAACATACAGACTGCCCATAAGATGAAAAAAGAAAAATGAGAATTATTTAGCATCTCAATTCTTTCCTATTTCTTTTCAAGATGTATCTTTAAAGTCTCAAAAAAGAACTGTACTCAGATTTGCCCCGATACAGAGATTTAAATTAAATTAATAATAATTAATTAATAATATTAATAATAATAATAATAATCACTTAATTTTTAAATACATTTTTTATTAAAAAAAAGGTCCATGGCAAGTCCATGTTACCAAATATCTTCAGAGAAAGCCATCGTTTTTTACAACCATAGTAGACTTACAGTACTTTTAATGCGAACATGTTAGCATAACTTCACTTATGATGTGTATAAATGTGTATAATGTTAATAAATTTCAATTTTACTTTCATTTTTGTCATGGCAAATGTACATTGCAGATAATTTAGTTCTGGTTTGATTGAGCAAGCACTATTCCACGACAACTGAAGTGTACTACAGTGTATTTTACAGTACTGCTGGCAGGCAAACACACATAGAGTCAAGCAGTGAAATGACTTTGCCCTAAATGAGCAGCGAAGTGGTGAGAAAAAAGTCTTATTTTCCTTTAAAATGGAATGGCATGAAGCCCAGGCAGTTGCGTGGTCCACAAAAGACAGCTGGTGATCTGGGCTGACAGCAGACTGCTTCACCTTCAGCTGAGATTTGAAACTGTGAGAGATTTGGTAAGAAAAGTCAGGCAAGTATTAACTTGGAGGATGGAGGCAGAGATGCTTGGGTTTGTGGGTGGACGTCTGGTGTGATGTGTCGAGTGGCACACAGAGATTCACGAGTTCTGAGATTGTTGTCGGTGAAAAGAAAACTGCCTGGTGGAGCTAAAGAAAGCCATTTGCAGCGACAAAGTGACCGGAAGTCATTTATTTTCTGTTGGAGGTGGTGGTTTGAGGTGACATGAGCAGAGACCACTAGTGATGTAACACAGTTCAACTTTATGACAAAAGAGACAATGTGATAACTATCAATGGAAGTGCTGACAGTAAAGCTCACATCATCTTTTGCCCTGTAAAATTGGATTTAGAATTCGAGCACGAACAAGGATCCTCAAAAACAAGTTCCTTGATTTTGATTGGTCTATAGCTGTGTTTTATTCGTAATAAATCACAGCTATAACTGCTTCACCCATGATTCTGTGTATCACTGAACAGCATCCTTAACAACATAAACATATATCACAGTCACTCAGGGACTATTTTATCCAGCGGAAGGAAGACTTTTAATGATTTTACTCCTTGAAAGTTGCATTGATACACACATTTAGGCATTTAGTATTTGTGTTCTGTGGTAACCGGTTATAAAAGTAATAAGGTACTCATGCTTTATCATGAATAAGTCACTGCCAAAGTACCGTATTGCTTACGTAAGGATAGTTCAACTAAAATATTTACCTCATTCCAAACTCATGACTTATTTTCTTTTGCGGAACTCAAAAGGTGAATATTATTAGAAATATCCTGGCTACAGTTTTTTTTTTTGGAGCTTGATAGCCACAGTCCTCATTTACTTTCATTATGTGGAAAAGACTGCTCAGGCTCAGGTTATTCTTCAAACAAAAGTGCCCTTTTGTGTTCCACAGAAAAAGGTCATACAGTTTTACTACTGTAATTGATGAGACTTTGTTGCTATGTGCTTCCCGTCTCTCTCTCCATGATGTCATTAGGAGGTGTTCCTAGTTCTGGTTGTCATAGTAACAGCTGTAAACAAATGAGTAATGCCACAGTCACACTAGACTTTTTCGTAACATTGGCTGCGTCCAAAATCGCGTACTGCCATACTATATAGTAGGCGAAAATCAGTACGCGAGGCGAGTACCATGTCCGAATTCATAGTATTCGAAAAACGAAGTAGGCGAAGAGTACCCGGATGGTCTACTACGTCCGGCTAGATTTTGAAGTGTTCAGCCCCGGGAGCTGAGTCAACCAGAGAAGAAGATGGAGGCTGCGTTATTTTAGAAAATGGCGGAAAGCTATTTTTAAGTGTAAGTACCTCAGGAAAAACTTTGTTCTTTTTATTCTGAGGTAAATTTTACTGGTCAAATAGATGAAGATACTTACGTTATTTAGTACATGGTTTACAAGCAGTTTATAAAGGCGAGATCTGCGCGTAGCTGACCGACGCCTCCTTTGAACTGCTAAATTAAACGACGTAAAAATGCCGGTGGAAACGGCAATATTGTTGGAAAACATCGCAGGTATCAGCGCAGTGTGGCGGGCTCTTTAAATGTTCAGGCTGCTGTGAGGAATGTATGCCACGTGATGCATAAAATGGCGGACGTAGTACGTCCGAATTTCATTCATACTTCCCGTATTCATACTATATAGAACGTACTGGTTTGACGGTTGATAAGTAGGCACTACTTCTAATTCAGTACGCAATTTTGGATGCAGCCATTGACTTTCATTTATACCTATGCCAACGTGGCAGACCAGAAACTTCTGATGCGTCCCAAAGGTCAAGTTTGGTGAACTCTGACCTGCGCATCAGGTGCTGTCGCGTGACCAATAGAAGATCGATACAGAACGGTGTGACTTTTTCTGTTGGAAAAAACTCTACTAATAATAATGATATCATCACACTATTTTGTACGATGCATCTTTAAAATGTGCAAATACGTTAAAATCTAATGGCGTTTGACGCTAACTGAGGCAGATGACATGAGCTCCACTGACTTCACTTCCATTAGTGGTCACTGCTTTTTTGCATAAAGTTAAACATTTCTCGACTTTGCGTCGCTGGACGCGGCCACATCTGGTCACAAATGGTCACTGTCTCTCGTGCCGCTAAAAATAGCCAAGCTTTCATTGAGCTGAATAAAATAATTTCTCTGCCGCTGCTTGGAAACGACTATTTTTGATATCCAAGATACCAGTAGTTTATGGTTGACAGTATTGAATGTTGCAGTGCTTTGGTTGCAGTATGAGAAAAGTTTCTTTTGCTGGACCAAATGTAATGGGGCAAGCAGGTTGTTTCTGTTTAGAAATCCTAACATTTGACGGAATATAGTGTGATCTAAAGCTGAAACCAAAACCTGTAGTTGCAAAGCAAATAGAGAAGTCAGGAGGTGGGATTTCTCAGTGATACCAGGATTGCAACCCAAAAAGTGCCGGCCGCTTTCAATAATTTCACACTGCTGTGAGGTGTTTTAAGCAAACCTATTAGCATTCTGAGCTGCTTTCTGGTCTAGATGTATTTTGGGCTCACATCTCCGCTGTCTCTTAAAGGGAAGAGAATGGCACTTTAAAGCTTTTAAACCTAGAGAGGGGAAATCCATTCTCTGTTCTGCTGCCTGTTCCCTCGCACCCCATGGCGATAATTTACTGGCAGGGATAGTACACAACCCTACCATTAAAAGTGGTCGGGTGCGTTTGTGCAGACGGGCCGCGTCACATCAGCAGTAATTGCGGCAGGAATTACCCACCCATCCAGTTTCAGACTATTAGCGAATGAGCAAACAACACACGGAGCAGTTCCTGGTTATTTTTTAACCGATGACTTCTGATGCGCCAAAAGCAACACACCCCCGTGCCACTTTTTGCTATGAATAGAAATCGCAGAATAGCACTCGAAATGCCAACCGTATTTAACGTTTAACTGTTACTATTCGTAGCAACTGTTAGATGATGTGAATAAATGATGAAGACCCCACTAAGCTTTGTGGCTTGTAGACTGCATTTGTTATTTTGGAGGTACTTTTAGCAGATATCACTAATCCAGTAGCTAAACAGGTAATACTGCCTTTTAGAGTCCTTGTCAATATTAATCGTATTGATCTTTTGCAGTTTGTAACCTTTGCCTCTCTATCGCTACTTTAAGCTGTCAAACTTTCACGGGAGAGTTAGAATCAAATCCTTTACTGAACTTCATCAGTGGAATAGCATAAACAGATACAGACCTCACTTCAGAGGGAACTAACAGGTAAACTAGACATGCACGGCTGACTGACGGAAGGCCCAACAAAACAACAGCCAGAAACCAACAGCCAGAAAACAACAATACTGGAACCACTCACAGAACAAAAGGCAGGGCTTAAATAATACAAACAATTAAACTAACATAATAACAAAACAGACGGTATAAATGAATGGGGTTGAGTGCAAGTGATGGGGAACAGGTGAGCGGGGTGCAAAGGAGTGTGGGTAATTGAGTCCAGAGGGAGGTGCAGAGTGGAATCGTGACAGAGACAGTTTAAACCTGTTCCCTATTCAATTTAATATTTCACAGTTAAATTTTTATCTAATCATGACAAACTATAAATTGATGGAAAGTATAAGACTATAGATGAAATATTTGACAAATTTTCCTAACAATGAACATAAATAAAAAATTATAAAAAAGTTAATGCTACTGTAATTTATTAAAATTTTTAAGAATAAAAATGTTTGAAAAATTTATCTAAAAATAAAAAATTGTAGTTAAGTTTAGTGCATTTTCATGTGTATACTCAATTTCTCAATTATATTTATATCAATTATATGCTAAATTATACTCAATTGTTTTTACTAATAATTGATGTAACTGTTTTTAAAGTTAGAAACTAATTAACAGTATTTGCAACTTTTCTGAATATGTGTTTCTCACAAAATCTGTTGTGTATTATAAATATTTGTATGACTCAAGTGTTTTCAAAGTGTTTTGTATGACTCAAGTGTTCATATGTAGCACAATATTTAACTGTGATGACTTTATCATTATGCGCATGTGGACTCCATTTCTGAACCTGCAATGAATCAGGTCTATTTCTGACAAATCATTAAGCAGGATTGATTCACTCACAGTAATCACAGGCAACAGTAATCCTGTCTCTACTGTTATGAAAATTACCTATGGATTTTTTAATATCTGCTCAAATTGAATTTCAAAAGGCTATCATAATAAGAAATATAGCAACCACGAGGACACAATGAGATTATATTTAAAGGATTTTTTTTCTAATGATAATTGTGTCCCAATGTACAGCACTTTAAAGTGTTATACAAAGAATCCATCACGAGTTTTATGTGTCACATAATGTCCTTCAATATAAATAGAGTGAATATTATGGATTTGTATATTATATATTTTATACTTACAGCGTTTTTATCCTGCTTGTTTATTGTGTGGTGGATGTTTATCTCGAATCTCACTTTATATTAGTGGTTCTCAAATGCTTTTGCTTAAGGATTTCACATTGAATATTAAGTCACGATTCTCATGGTAAAACCGTTTATTGTGTTAAACTAAACAAACATTTCCTGAAAATCAAACATTCAAATATATGTATATTTATTTCCATGAATAAATATGTGTGTATATTACCATTAATAACATAAACTCAACAATATGCCAAATTATTAACATGACATTGTTGAGTTTCAATAGCTTTTATCTAGTTTCTTCTACGAAACTGGCTTCAGAAGATGTATTGACTATCAGTTTTTGACCTTTGTGGAGCTTGACAGCACCTGGTCTCCATGAGTTGTTGTTTTATGGCAAGAGTTGCATGATTTTTCCACAATTTTTTCTTGCGTGTGGCAAAAATAACTGCATACAGGCTTGTCGTGAGACGTAAATAATGCTACATAGTTTATTTTTAGGTAAACAATTAAGCCGTAGGAAGAAAAAGACATGGTAAGATTTTAATGAGCTCCTAATACATCCGTTTTCTTCTTTAAAAGCTGTAGACTCAAAAACGGAGCTTCCCCTGAGAAACAGCCAGCTCAGCGTTCACACGTTCTTCCCAATTTAACTAAGAATTGTGAAAGAGTGGCCTGAAAAATTACACCAGCCCTTCCTCTCCAGGGATTCGACTAGACCCTTCGAACCCATTGTAGGCCGGCACAACAAAAACCTCCAGTTCTAATTAAATATATTCATCTTCAGCCTACATTATATTAGCCTTACTCCCCAAACATCTTGGCAAATAGGCCACGGTTACTTTCATGGTCAGGCAATTAATTAAAACATGTGATGTTGCTGTATTTTCAGTGATTAATAATTAGGTTGTCAACTTGGTCGTCTGTATCCTTGTAGTTTCCTTGTACTTCTTGTCTTTATCTTTTCTTGGTGGACATGATCTAAACTAGAAAAGTTCGAAGTTTCGGTACTTTGCTACCAAGTTAATACTAATATAAATAATGACACAAAACCTTTCTTCTGGTAGTCTCAATTCGTTATTGTTTGATTGACAGATGGCTGCTTTGTAACATTCACTATACTGTGTTTGTGCTCACTTTCTGTTAGGAATGTTTGTTAAAGAACGCTTGAACAAACAAATTTTATGTTTGTATATTTTAATATTTGTATATTCTACTTAAAACCATAACTTAATTGAGAAACACTTGAAAGTGTTGTTCTACTTTAATTTAATATGTTTATATTAATATTTAACTTATAAAGAAAGAAATGTGATGCATTAATTTTTGCTGTAGTATCAAAAATCAGTAATAGTGAAATTGTGTGTATATTGTACAGTAAGTGATCATGTAAATTTTTATAATAATACCTTTAATACTATTAAAATTTGTAAAACTTATTACTCAAATTTAATACTTAAATTTATACTTAATTTTTAAGCCTTTTTAAAAATAATAATTTTAGGTATTTTTATAAATTACAGTAACATTATCTTTTTAATAATTTTTACTTCATGTTTATTGTTATGAAAATTTGTCAAATATTTCATCTTGAGTCTTGAACCTTTCCATCAATATATAGTTCGTCATGATTAGATTAAAATTCAAATACGGAAATAACAAAAGTGTTCCTCCTGATGAACGGTGACAGTTAACAGGTTAATACACATGCATTTTTTCAGTAAATCTAAATCTTTTAGGATAAAGTATCTGCAAAATTAATAAATATATATGTATAAATAATATCAAGTATATCATAGTATTTGTATAATAAATCAATATCTGCTCCTAAATAAGTGCAAAATACAGCAAAGCTTTGAAATGAGAATATTCATGTTGAAAACATTTGTATGTACTGCATTACAGTATTAAAAAACTCGCTATTGAAAATGAGATAATGATTTTATTCGTATCATGTTGCAAGTTCCTAACCAGTCATTTGTGATGTTTTTGATACATTTAGACCATCTGATAAAGTTCTGTGTTGTGTATGTGTGCAGGCGCACATGTATTAATACCGAAATGAAGCCTTGCATGAAAGCTAATTCATCCTCACTCTCATTACCTCAGCATGGGGGCTCTTTCACAAGTAATGAATTTTAATTTTCTCATGCCTAGCAAAGGTTGATAGACATACCAATCACATAGCATTCAAAATGATATTACCTCTTTAATCTTTTGCCAGCTTAAAGCAACAGAGTCACTATGAAAGAGGAATGGATCAGATAAGCGTGGCTTTCATGCCTATGACTCTAATCGCAAGTGTACACAAAAAACAAAATAAGTAAAAGTAGGAGTCGTTTGGCTGGCTTGTGTTTCCAGTCTCTAGATCTGTGAGGATCTATTTTACAGCGTCTGTCATACACCCGACTGTAATGTGAACACCTAAAATAATATTACAAGGTTTTTGCAGTCTGGAGATGAAATATTTTCAATTTTTTTAATGAAATATTTTGTCACATGCTTACAAATGAGCTTTATTGTCTCACTTGTTTCTTCTAGTCATTAGTAGACCCATTAAACGATTTCTATGTAAATTATTTTTATAAAACCATTCAAGGCCATTCAGGAATGGTTTTATGAACAATATACACACATTTATTGACTACAGAAACTTTTACTTTTGATTTGTGTCCTTCTCAGACGTATCAACTCCAATGTAATTTCCTATCTATTTTAATAAATAGAGCTCAATTGGTTATCAGGCTATGTAGGCTATCTGCCTACAAATCAAAGTCTGCAATTATAATATACTGTATAAGTTTCTAATCTGAACCAAAAAATTATCATCACAATTTTCCAGATATAATTATTTATATTACTCCATCTATCCTCTCTTTTACTCTGTCAAAATTTGCATCATTCATGTTACAATTTTTCCAAAGTATTTTTAGTAGAAACTCGTGTAAATCATAACCGAGAACTCCACAAAGTTCTGAGCAATAATATTTTCCTCTGGGTCTGTAAGAAGTGAAACGCAGCAGCCAGAAAGAGATTCCCTCTGAGCTTTGGCGTCGATTCTTTCTCTGGAACATTTCTGCAAATGCTTCTGCTGGCTTTAACAGGGAAGATTAAGGCGGGTGCATGAGTCCTTAGTTATAATGGGAGGGTGTTATTGCAGTGTAATGAATTGAGATGGTCGTTCCTCTGGCTGATTTTGGGATATTTGTTAGCTCTTTGCTGGTGGTAATGGCGTACAGTGTATTCTGCATTGGCGCGCTTGTCTGCTTTCTGGTCGTTCATCAAAGGCTGATTTCCATTATGTGGTGCAGTCAGCTGAAACAGAAAAAAGCTTTTTTGGATTTGCGGTTCATTCATTTATTGCTTCGTCCTGCTCCACTTAAGCGCAGGTGTTTGTGAGATGCCGCCGCTTCCTTTGCTCCTAAGAAATTGACTCCATGTTTATTTAATAAGAAGTACCCTTCATATAGTTATTTAAAGATATCATGTCCCATAAAAATAATATATGCAAATGGACTCTAGATTTACTGACTGCTGCATTTTTACTGTTGAAAAGCAAAGCAGCATTGGATGCAGACGTGTCGGTGTCCCCTATAACTAGTTTAACCGGCACATTGACCAGCATTTTTTTTGCATGGCTATTTAGGTCCACCAGTACTAGACCACAACTACAAAAAGGCCTCTTTGGCAGTATTTAACTTGTCTTGTTGTAATAAAGGCCAAAGCGAGCAAATAGCCAATCTGGGATCTGTTTAAGGCAGTCATCCACCAGTATCATTACGGTTACAAGGCTCTGCTCCTACAAGGTCAAGAGACGTACCAGTTCCTACAAGCATCGGCAGCCTGTCTTTGTGTTGTAAACATGACAGCTGCATTAAAAAGAGATATTAGATGAAAGCCACTAGGGCAATGATAACAAATACCATACAACTAGCAGATGTTTTGTTCACTTATTCTTCTACTGGTGCAAAAATCTGTCTTTTTATACTGGAAAATGTACGTTTTACTTCAAGATAGTTGTGGGTCTCATTTGGGAAACAAGCGAATGTATTTTTCTATAAAAATAGAAATTACATACTTGATTTTTAATTCTGATCTGTTAATGCATGAATAAAGCCAGTGACCCTGTTCTTCATCCGTTGCTTCTCTCTCTTCATCTAACCACTCTATTTATCAGCCTGTGTCACTATTTAACATTAACACTGCATGTCTGTTTCAAGCACACCTCACACGATCATGTTGTTCGGGAATAATGAAGAAGGCGGGCGACACCGCGGTCGGTACAACACATTCATAGCATGTGGGCCTAGAATGAGACAGATCCCAATGTCACCTTCATGAGAACGCAGCAGTGCTTGGCGCTTTTGGGAAGCCCACACGGTGATCTCCCACCGCCACGAGACAGAGTATTAGCTCGTGAATAATTTCATGCACACTAACATGCTGATTTACGAGCTACTTTACGGTTCCTGCATGTAAAATTTAGCCGTAAATATACCTGGGTGCATTATACAGTACATTTATGTTTGAATTATGATACTGTATGACTTCAACATGTTAATTTGCACAAAATTATTAGAATGGGTTTTAGATTAGAGTTTAGATATATGTGCACGTGAAGTTGATGTTCAGGATTTTGTCTGGTTTGTATGATGTGATTAAAGGTTTTTTGATGTTTGATCTACAGGGAACACATACTAATTAAATGCATACCTTGTAATTCACTTTGGATAAAAATGTCTGGCAAATGTATAAATGTTAATATAAAAGAAAATGCACTTGGGGTAAAATGTTGCTAGGGTTAAAAATCTCTGGGAAATGCGAGATTCGTCAATGAAATCCCTCATTTATTAAAAGCAGATCCCTTACAGAAAAACCATACAAACTTCACACACATGGATAACATGTCACCACATGTTTAAGATGTGATCTCATGGGTTTCACATGTTCACATGTAATTTACATGAGATTTACACATAAATGTGCCAAAACCAGGTTTTTTTTGTTAAAACAATCTGGCTTTTTTAAATAACATAAAGACTTAAAACATAAAATAATGCAAAACAGTCAATCAAAACCTTATTTGCTCTTACATGTTGCTCAATATTCAATAAAAATTATTTTCATTCACTTTAAGACCAAAAACACAGTTTAAATGTTGATAAAATTTCTCCTCTTGTGTTCTACAGATGAGAAAATCGAATACAGCTTTGCAATAGCAGAAGTAAATGATGACAGAATTAAGATTTTTAGGTGCATCACACCTTTAGGGGAAAGCTTAAGCCTCATTGTACGTGCATTATTCGATTTCCATATTTTAATAAGTGCAGAATTGACGCAACTTAATTTTTACCTTGCAGGGCCACCTGCGATATTGGTATGAAAGTGAGATTTTTCTCTGAAGTCAGATGAGCTTAAGAAGAGAGCGAAACACGAGTTGAGATGCAGACAGAATGCAATTAGGAGACTTTTCAGCAAGACGAAAACAAATGTGGAATAAGACTGGTCAGAATCCGCAGAGGCTGGGTGATTAGGCCTGGCTTATATGTCCCCTATGCCCCTCATGCGCACACGCTGGCGCTCCATCCCCCTTTCCCAGCCGAGACGCGAGACGGTCGCTAACTCGGATCGAAGGACTGCCGTAGTCAGGATTATGTGTCAATTTGCCACCCAGCTGCAGGAGCAGTATGTCCCTTGCCGAGCATGACTAGCTCTAATTAGGCCATGCTACCAATTACTGCTGATCCTGAGTCAGAACGAACAGAGAGGGAGAGAGAAGGCCGTCGTGCAAGGAATTACAGCCTTTGTGTTTCTCCGTTTTCTTAGCCGAATGTTAAATGTGTGAGAAATCTGCATTTTAGGTTTGCTATTACTGTATATGCAATCTTTAGTAGGATCTGTAAAGTTCAGTTTTGTTGTACAAAAGGTCATGCTGTATTGGAAATAACTGCAAAGGATGTGTAAATTAAAATGTTATCATTATTTACTCACCCTCCAATTGTTCATAACCTGTAGAAATTTCTTTATAATACTTTATAACCGTTTTGGCTTACTGTTGACTTCCATAGTAGGAAAAAAACTACTATGGCAGTCAATGGTGACCCAAAGTTAGTGGCTTAGTCACATAACTTTCATTAAAATATCTTAAAATATCTTCCTTTGTGTTACAAACAAATTCATATAGGTTTGAAACAACTTGAGGGAAAGTAAATTATGACAAGATTTTCATAGTTGGGTGAACTATCCCTTTAAGTATTTATCATATGAATTCGTCCAATACAAAAACATCTGAGTATTAGAAAAAGAGCAATAATAAAACACCACCCCTAACCCTAATGTCAACTGGTTGACCAATCAGCATCCAGGACCAAAACTAACCATTTTAATATATTGTTTACAGTATATTGTGATGTTAACTGCTGTTTGTTTATAAACCTGTCTCTCTCTCTCTCTCTCTCTCTCTCTGTGTGTCTCTCTGCAGGCAGCCAGGCTCAGTTTCCCATCACTCAGAATGTGACGGTCGTGGAGGGCAGCACAGCCAACATGACCTGTCGAGTGGATTTTAATGATAACACCTCCCTCCAGTGGTCAAACCCAGCACAACAAACCCTCTTCTTCGGGGACAAGAAAGGTGGGTAGGTGCCAGTATGTGCAGTAAATCAGTCTGCTGAGGTGAGCTGGCTGCAGAACCGCAGTGGGTTACTGGGTCGGGTCGAGAGAAATGTGCTGTGTAAGGACGAGTTTGGGTGCAGGGTGGACGTTGACTAATGAGACTAAATCTGTCTCGCTCTCTTTCGGACAGGTGCACAAACAAACCAATCAATTCTTCTATTCATAGCAGCCACATCAGCGCTGCGATAACAAAAACAATTTAGCATCATTAATGGATCATCAGCGGGGAAATATGAAGTGTTGCATTTAAACTCACCAACAACAGCTTGTTTAGTTGGATAGTCTTGAATTATTGCGATGTTGACTGGTTATCGCCTACTGTTATTAACTATATTATTGGGTGAAATTATATGGTTTTAATAGTATATGTTAAGTGAACATTCATTCTTTATCATATTATTGCTGTTACACAGCCTCTTCATATTAGAAAATCTGATTTCTTGAATGACCACTGACATATGCGTAGTTTAATAAAATTATACAAATTATACAAAGTCAAAGTTAAATAATGTTTACATCCCCAATCTGACATATTTCAGGAAGAGTACATTTAACAGCAAGAAAACATGGCAGGTCTTGATGTAAAATCCATCTGGAAATGATTGAAAAGTCGCTTCAGACGCGAATCAAGTTATTGCAGTGCATTTCAAACATTTTGTTGCATCTGAATCGTTTACAATAACACCGCCGCATGTATGAAGAAAGTAAATGGGGTCAGTTTTGATTCTACGTTGACTCTTATCAGACTCTTATCATTGTGGTAGATTTAGTTTGTTATTTGACGTGAGTAACAGCGGGGCTTTTGCCTGAGACACAGACGGAACGTTTGTCTGATAATAAGTCGCTTCATTAGTCTGCAGCAGAGAGCCGTACCGTCACTGACATTTAAGACTTACTGCGCGGGCACGTGTGTGTTCATGAGCGTGGGACTGAGAAAATGTATCAGTACGTGCAGAAATCTGTGTTTGTCTTGAGGGACAAAATCCTGTTATGTTTTTGATATTCAGCAGTAGTTTATTTAGTTTGTGTGAGGTAAGATTGTTCGTGTTTATGTTATTGTCATTTATTGACATAAATATGATTGTTATGTGGAATTGTGTTATTCAGAAGAAGATAAGGCTATTAAAGAGACATTTCACCCCAAAAAGTTGCCAAAGCAGGGTTGCCAGATCTGCATCATTACTATTTCAACGACCCCCGGTGCAAGTACCAAAAATACATATAGCTAAAATACATATTTTGCAGTCGCTGTTATGCATTACACAAAATTTCTTATTGAAAATCAGTGTGTAGTAGTATTCATAAACATGAATACAGTCTGTTTTCATCGATAGGTTCATCTTACCTTAAGAATGACTGCTGATAAACAAAATCCTAACACCGTTAACCCACAGAATCTAAAAACAATCCACAGCAATTGTTTAAAAAATATCCTAATTCCGTGCAGAAACGACAGACTTGGCAAGCCCGCCCTATAGGTATGACTAAATCATGAACATATAAGAAATGTGGTACAAAATGGAGAAAACACTAAACTTGGTTTAGGTATTGATGATTTGGCAAAATGGAAAACTACAGTGTACCATATCATGGAAATCATTTTTTAATTGTATTATGCAAAAAAGCATGGAAATACAAAAAGCTGACAGAAAATAAATCTGTATATGAGCCCATTTGGCTCTTTTTTCAATGTATCGTGACAGGTTCGATGTCATTGATTACCAACGCAATCTTTATGATACCACAAGTTTAAAAAAGGCACAAAGATTTGACATTTTTTTACAAATGAAATACATGTTATTATGTTAATCACAGAAAGCAATCATAGTCATATAGACTACTTTGTTGGCGCTTCTGGGTCCTTTTTTTGCTCCAGTCCCCATTCACTTTCATTGTATGGAAAAGGGTAACATTGGTTTATTAATTTATGCAGTTTGCACGTGAACAATATGTTGGCCTTTGATTTCAGAAAATCAGAATGCTAAACTAAATAATGAAACACAAGAAGACCCCATCAGCAGAATTATCTGTTGATCATCTTGGCAGCGATTAGGATTTCCACACGCAGACTGGACCAAAACTATCCGTTTTAGTAGTTTTCGTTTCGCATTTCCCAAGTGAACGGCATTTGCCTGTTTATTGGCAAGCCGCTCTGACTGCACAGAATATGGGTAGAGCGCTTGTTTTTCATTGTTTGCAAACATCCCAGCACCGGAGTCTGGCACGGCCACAGCAATAGCCACGAGAGACAGACAAACCAGTCTAGGGGGTTTGACGTGACGCTGACACAGATTGGACGAAGTGAGCGAGTTTGGAAGATCTGCCAACATTCTGCCAGCGTTCAGCCAACATAATGCCCTCTTGGAAACGGTCCTTCACTATCTCTCTCAGTCTGGACAGATGTGCTGTTGTTGAGGGCAGACTAACAGTGGTAATTCTGTAGTGGGAACTGGCTGGGTTAAAATCGTACATCAACTACGCCAGATGTTAATTAAGATAATTGTTCGGAGCGTTGTGGTAATAGAATGGGCACCTCATGAGTTTAGTGACCTGCAGGACAAGTAATTGTATTTTCTGGAAGAGGAATTGTATTTGGTGTGCTGGCAACCATCGATTGCCTTGAGGAAACAGACACATAAGATATGTTGTGGTACCTGACAATCTCATGAGGCTTTAGGAGCTTGAGCAACTATCGAAAAGACACACGACATCAGTTTTGTGTCACTGTAATATAAGCTAATTAATTTCTGCTCTGTTCGTTTAATTATGTGCCACTAATGCTGTCCAGATATGTCTTTGATTTCTGCAAGGTGTTCAATTAGTTTTCATGGATATATATGGTTTTGTTTGTTTGGTCATTGTTTATCTTTTTTGCACTGAAATTCACATTGAAGATTACTTCAGTAGCTTCGAAAAACATGTCACACTCTGTTTTTAATAAAATAATAAATAACAAATAATAATTTCAAAAAGTATGCTAATCTACTACAGGCCACAAGCATTACAGTTGAAAGTTTTTGCCATTTATATTGACTTGAGATGCCAATCTGTATCATATACATTCCATATAGATTAAGAATGTGACATTTTCAGTCAAAACTTAAAATATAAATTCTCACAGAATGTATTTATTACTAATATATTGAAGCATCTGTTTATATTTTAACTAAAGCCATGTTGATAGAGACCAGAAAACAGAATATTATCTATCTGTCTATACACAAGTTATCTATTTTAAAAAATGGAAGTATACAAAAAAGAGACACGTTTTTGAGAGGCGACATACTTTGTAGGATTTCTGTGAAGTAAAATACATAAACCAGAAGCAATAATACCAAATAACAAATGGAGAAGAGATGACTCCTCAAAGGACGTAAAATAGTTATTTTATTTTTATGTGCCCATTTATAATGAATATGGACTGTTACGCATAAAAAAAGTGTTTTTAAAGCTTTGAGAGAGACGTCACATGAGTATTTAAACCACCAAATGTTGACATCAGTATGATAAAAACCTTTGGTAAAAAACCTACATTTGCATAGAATTGCCTAAATGTCTATATGGAAGCAAACTTGAACTGTGATAAGTAGCAGGAAATGATATGTTTATGCAAATGGATGTATGGAAATTTCAGTTCTTTTTATGCAAGTCTCAAAGACAGGTGTGATTTCTCAGGACGCCTGTTTCAGTCACAGCTGTCAGGTAGTAGAAACATTTCATGTGTGGTGTTTCAAATTACTAGAGCTCCTTTAAGTGAAGCAACAATCGACTTTTGAGCACATCCGGCACTATTTCCCCTGTGTGTGATTCCTCTGAGCTGCCTTTTGTGTCTCATTTAAAAGTGTGTAAACCTTTTACCCTTTTGACATAAATTGGCACCTATGGTGCTATAGTTGCCTTAGAGATCTGTCTGTATGATATCATTGTCTGTCACAGTGGTAACCGTATGAGGTGTGGTGGCATGTGTCACCACAAAAAAAGTGGACAGGAAAGTGTTTAGAAAGGGAGTTTATGATCTTACAACATGATTCAAACCCGCGCCATGTCTTTTATTTGCTGTAGTTCTTGCTGTGCTTTATTTCAGGGTGGCGTGAGGGGGCAGGTGTGGCGTCAGGAGACTTCAGGGCGGTAGTGTGCGCTGAACGGACAGGGAGGGGAAATTGGCTGCGATCACAATTAGGCCTGTGAACCGAGACTGAGGAAGTGTCAATCTCAAGTGGCTTTGAGAAATGAATGGACTCGTCTCGAGTGGCCAGTGACTCTATTCGGTGCTTTTAGAATGAAAATAACGATTGGTTGAGTAACAATTAAAGCATTTGTGAACATTAATGGTGCTAATGATTTAGTAATATTAAAACATGTTCCAGACATTATTTCCAGATTGATTAAAATGTCTGCTAAATGCATAAACGTACATGTAAATGAAAGTCATCCATTGTTTCATTTAACCATTAGAATAACCCTGCGTTCCATTAGATCACATTGTTATGCATTAGAGAAGGCATTTACCTTTTAGCCCATTATCCAAATATTTGCAGATCTATGTTTACTCAAATTTTTGGACTGAATACCGCAACCGTCACTGAACCGTCGTTTGGAAAATGGCTTTAATCCTCAATCGCAAATGGTGACAGCAAGATGCGAAGAGCGATCAGCATATATAAGATATATATTTTACTGATGTGTCAAGGTATAGTCCATTATATTTGAATTCTGGGCGACGGAATAAGGAAATGGAAAATAAGATTGCTTACGGGCGCTGAATGTAAAAGAGATTGAAAAGAATTATGGGTAGCGTGCTGTTAGACTCTGAAGCTGGAAGCACATTCTCTGTAAAAGGATGATCAGTTGTAAAAGTGGTAATACGTGAGAATCGATGTGTTTGTGTAAAAAACATTTTCCCAAGCACCCTAGCAACACATAGCTTTGAAAAACCAAGCAAGACCACTATAACAACTGCTTTGCACGGCCAAGCGGAGCGCACGTTTTCTTCAGTCAATTTCCTTCAGAAAATGTACAATGCGTGTGAGTATTTTCAGACGTGCATAAAGTTTAAGCGTTGGAGCATGATGGCAGTCCCCGCGCCAGAGCGACTCTAATTATATTGTTGTTTCAGCATTCACACTCGGAGAAGATGGCAGGGTCGATCAAATTTACTCTCCTCCTCTGCATCGAACCCTTAACAAGTGAGGAGTCTTCAGCTCGCAGCGTGTCACCGAAGCAGTGGGCGTCCTATAGGCTCACAGATGGAGTGACAATCTAGTTCTCCGGAGTCCTACTTCAAATCACTACTGAAACAACCTGTAAATCTTAGTCTCTACAGTATCGAGAGAGAGAGAGAGAGAGAGAGAGAGAGGGAGAGAGAGGGGAGGGAGTAAGAGTGAGAGAGTGAGGGAAAAGGAGAGAGAGAGAGAGAGAGAGAGAGGGAGGAAGGGAGGGAGAGAGTGAGTGAGGGGAGAGAGAGAGAGAGAGAGAGAGAGAGAGAGAGAGGGAGAGAGAGGGAGGGAGTAAGAGGAGAGTGAGGGAAAAAGGAGAGAGAGAGAGAGAGAGAGGAGGGAGGAGGAGAGAGGAGGAGGGAGAGAGGGAGGAGAGAGGAGAGACCAAGAGAGAGAGGGAGGGAGAGAGGAGAGAGGAGGGAGAGAGGGAGGAGAGAGGAGGAGGGAGAGGGAGGAGAGAGGAGGAGAAATAGAGAGGAGGGAGAGGAGGGAGAGAGTGAGAGAGAGAGAGAGAGAGAGAGAGAGAGAGAGAGAGAGAGAGAGAGAGAGAGAGAGAGAGAGAGAGAGAGAGAGAGAGAGAGAGAGAGAGAGAGAGAGAGAGAGAGAGATTTCTGTCATTCATGGCCATTTGGCCTCATCAACACTGTTTTGTGTAAGGCAACACCTACATATGGACTATATCTGAGAACAGCCCACATAACAGAGGGTCGGTACGGGCCTGGATCACAGAGAGGTGTGTGCATGTGTGTGTTTCACATACAGACTGTGAATTCGCGCGGGTGTGAATTTGGGCTAAGTCCTAAATCCACCCCGCCTAGATTACCAGACATGCAATGCATGTCAACAACACTGAAAAGGTGCTTTCTGAAGACTCCCACCACTCCCATTAATATTATATCCATTATAATTAGGTCAACATATAATTAGGTGGATGGAGGGATGGAGAGATAGATAAGTTGAAAGGCTGTACCCCCAGCGCTAAACATTGCTCACGTTGATAATGTTCAAAGTGTGCAACCAAGTACTTTGATTCCCACATGGGACACCACCACTATTGTGCCCTGGAGTAAGACTCTTAACCTCAGGTGGCTCCAGGGGGATTGTCCATGTAATAAGTGTTCCTAGGTTGCTGTGGATAAAAGCATCCGCTCATCTGATGCGCTCCGCCAGGCGTAAGGTCTCACCGCAAGAGCTTGCGTATCCATTTTAGCCCGAGGCCATTAGCAGGGAAGCGCCACGATGATGAGTCGCCACCACGGGAAAATCGATAAGCACCATATGTCTCCCTTATCCGTGCACTATTAATGCAATGCCAGCGTATGATTCATCATGCTAGCGCAGGATAAATTAGAGCGTATGAGTCTATTGCTCCACTGTAACATGATGTAAAGACCCCGCCTATGGGAAAACAACACCTGCAGACGGTATTCATTTTGCACTTCATAATTAGAGATCTAAGTACTGCTTGATCTATTTTCTCAACAATTTATGGAGGCTTTGTTGTGCGGCTTACGCATCACGCCTTGTGTTTGGGAATGTAGATTATAGATGTGCAGTTGTATTCTGTGGCTTTCTTTAGCATGCAAAGTACGGCCTTAGCAACAAGCGTCACCTATGATATCTGAGCTCATTTATGGCAGGGGTTGTCATTATGTGAGCTGCGACAATACACACCGGTCCATGAATCCTGACATTCATTAGGGACGTTCGGCTCACATTGCAAAAGGTCAAATTGCAGAGTGGGCTCTAAATTGGCCTCCGGCAATCAAAATGTTGTTATGTGTTAAATTACTGCATTAATGGACTAGTTAAATCACTCATTAGTTGAAAACATTCAAAAGCTGAACGAGATGCGTTCCGTTTAATAGAAACTATACTGTGCCCTGAGACATGACAAAGTTAGGACTAAATTTATTTTTCCTAGAGTTACAGGGTTTATCTAATGTTGTTGTCTAGTGTGCATTTTTAGGTGATACTGTATCAGCACATTTTCTTCTGTCGATTCGAGCTTGTCCCAGGTGTACAATGGAAGCCATCATGATTTATATTAGTATTCACTGCTGCAGGCCAATAAATGTGAGAAATCCCGCTGTGATAATTTACTGTCTGTGGAGCAAATTCCTATTCAGGAATAAGGAAAAGTGAAAAAAATCCTTCACACATTGCATATGCAAAACAGTTGACTTAGTTTGTCACTTTCTTTATAACTTCATGTCTACTGTATAGTAAATTATACAGTATATCTTTGAAGAAGCTCTAAACAAAGTCACACGAGCAATTCCAGCATTATGGACGTGACATTTTAAGTCAAAAGAAATGTAAACGGACATAAAAATAATATCAGTCTATACACAAGTTATCTATTTTAAAAATGAAAATATACATGGGTTATAGATGTTTTAGAAAGAACATGTTTTTGAGAGGCAACAAACTTTGTAGGATTTCTGTGAATCAAAATACACAAACCAGAAGCAATAATACCCAACAAGTGGAGAAGAGATGACTCCTCAAAAAACATAAAATAGTTATTGTATTTTAATTTTCATTGCTCATTTATGACTAATTTGGACTGTTATGGATGTGATGGTTCTAAAAACAGCACTTTACTATAAAGACCTTGTGGGTATTTTAACCACCAAATATTGAGATGTGTGCTTTCAGTATGGTGAAAACCTTTTGCAAAAACATATGGGTAATTGTTTTTGTATGTGAGTGTATAGCTGTGGTGGTATGATGTGTGTCTTATTGATCTATGTACTGTAAATAAACACATTGAAATTAGTTCAATAATTCACACTGTACCTATAGCTATGACCACAGTTCAGATCCAAGTCTCTGAAATATTATTCTAAATGAGCTGAAGTTGAAAATGAAATGTCACTTTGCTTTCCACTTACCACTTCAATACTTACACAATGTTAAGGCTTCGACTTTTAAAACCACTGGAATACCATTTTCTTTCTCTAAACCAACTTTTGACACCAAGCCTTCCAATTGGAAGACAAGTGAAATCTAACATTTCCACACTTAGTTAAATGTCATTTTTAAAGCTCAACACCTCACATAGAACCAAATGGGCCTTTAATGGGCTCCTATCATTATAGCATTATCGGTCGGTAAATGAAATGTTAAGTGCTGTGTGACATTTTAGAAAGTCTCTATGTGTAGCGTAGCATTAAGGGACTGAAAGGCAAAGACAAGGGGTGGTTTTTACGATGACTGTGTTAAGTTCAATAGGGTCTTACATCTTTGGCATTGATGAATCTGAAAATGGACAAAGGTTGATTGAGTTTGTCAATATGGTTGGTTATTAACTAATGATCATTGGGTTTTTTGCACACTGGATGATCCACTTTAGTCGATCTTGATGTCTGATTCCTCGCTATGTTTTGTTAAGGAAAGTTTAACCTGTTAAGTATCACTGTTTCACAGATGATAGACTCAAAAAATAAATATTTGACTAATTTTATAACAATAAACATAAACAAAAAAATTATTAAATAATGTTAATGTTAAAAATAAAAATATATATTTAATCTTTTACGTAAACTTACTGGGTCAAGGTTATCAAGGTTATATTTTTACATTATGGAGAATGATTTTATGTCAAAAAACAGTAAATCACAAAAAATGACTTTAGCTGGGTTTTCACAGGCACTAATGTAGTGGGTTTTCACTAATATCTAAAATGTAAAAAACTGTGGTTTGAATAGTGCATGTGTAATTTCATGTGTATGCTCGATATGTGCAGTGACAGTTAGCGGGTTAAAAAATCTTCATAGTTTTATCATGGAAGACTGAACAAACATCCAATCTTATCTGATGAAATGAAACTCTACGTGTTTGCATATTCCATGCACAATTGCCATCTCTGAGTAATGTGTAGATATTGTGTGCTCTGCATCTCATATTGATGTGCTCCCAGCTCACATGAAAGCACCGTGTTCTTAGACTGACCCAAAAATGTCTCGTCTTGTGTTTTGATATAGCAACAAGCTTGATGAACAAAGGCTAACGTTGTGTGATGCAGCGTAAAAAAACGAAACCTTCGAGATTCCTCAAAGAGAATCACGTTCAGGTTTAGCTGTTTTCTATGCAGTAGCTGTGCCCTATTGTTTTCCAGAATGTCTAATGTAATATTTAGCCTGATATGACTCTGCAAAGTGTCCAGATGTCACCACATTAGTTGTTGCCCAGTTTATCACCTGCACCTGGTGTGTAAGATCAGTTTTAACATCTGATCACTGCCCACCTGCAGTTGAGCACTTTCTAGGCCCATGAGAGCTGCTGGAAACTCCTTTCTGCAGTGGTGTAACAGCCCCAAATCCCAGCAATAATCACAGCCTGTCCCGATAGTGACCGATCACAGATAGCTGTTGGAGAGGCTTAATTGTAGAGAGTGTGACTTCTGGCTTCTCCAAAAGTGTCGATGCCAAGATGAGCGCACCAGCTGCGGGACGGTCGCAGCCGTAGGGCCTGTCGCTCTTTCTCCATTTCCATCTTGTTTTTTCTCCTCTCATCAGATGGAGTGTTCAGATTATGTCAGAGCAGAAGTTGGACGTTCAACGTGTCTCGAGTATTGAGCGTACCGCCAAATGATTGTTCACAAGTAAGGTGCGAAGGCATTTTTTCAGCTCCCGTCTTCCTTCCAAGAACAACAACACCAAATATATCCGAACGCACCGAGTGTGTGAACAATATTTTCCAACCACGCCCACATTTGCACGCACTTATGACCTTGAAAATAACAGTCGCAATCTGCTCCGTTATCCCCCCGCTGCCGCCTTTTTCGATTTGGCTGCAATTTCACTCTGCAAGTTTTTATTTGTGAGTCATAAAAAGCTTTGGATAAAATCAATGCGACTGTAAAATGTGAATGCCGTTGCAGGCCCGCATCGTCAGACGGTTGTCAGAATGTTGGAGCCCAAAGGGATTGCTGGGATGTCAGTCAGACCAGTCATAAGCC
Source organism: Beaufortia kweichowensis (assembly GCA_019155185.1). NCBI lineage: Eukaryota > Metazoa > Chordata > Actinopteri > Cypriniformes > Gastromyzontidae > Beaufortia > Beaufortia kweichowensis. The sequence continues at coordinate 5,077,755 of CM032811.1, forward strand.
TTACAGAGTTGTCCTTGCCGAGATAACATACATCTCTTTTCTTTTACTTAAGAGTGGAATAAACCGTGTTGACGAAGTCGGAGGATCTTTGAAACCAACCATTTCATCATGTTGACTTCTTTAAGCTGTGGGAAAAAGAGCTTTGTCAGGCATTGGCATTTCACTGAGGTTGTGACAGATTGAAACTAACTCTGGGCATCTGGCAGGATTTCGAGTCTGTTTTTGGAAGTGTGGGTGCAGAGTTTTTGCCAGCCCATGTTGGCCTGCTTTGAATTGATAACAGTTGTCTGTAGGGTTATTCAAACCTTTGTGCACTTGTTTCTGTCAATGGATTTGGGATAATGTTGTAAGCTTGACACCATTGTGTCAGAATAAGATGTAGCGTAAAGTCTCGGTGTAATTTAAAGGAAATAACACACCTCGAGACCGTTGTATTGAGCTCTCTCGGCGAATGCTTTCACCTTTTCATTTGACCCCAGCGCGGAGACAAATTCAACCACTGAGGTAAATCTATTTCAGACTCTGTGTGGGTGAATCTTTCTTCCACACGATGTCTTTCTTCTCTTCTCCGTGTTTCTTTTAACACCCACATCACTATACGTTATCATTGTACGACTTGAATGGAAACTGCCAAGCGCTTTACAGTCTCTGCACTGTACCATCAACCACGGTACAAACAGTGACTGGCAGCTTATCCTTACCTTTGTGATGTTCGTTTTATGAGTGTTTATGTGTTTGCCTTTTCCGTGAACAACAAGGGAACACACTTTTTTCCTCCATCCTTCCCTCTGTGTCTAAGAAAGATACGGCTGGTTAAAACATTGTCATCTTCTCTTCGGCTTTGATGGCTCTCGTCTCTTGATTCGTCAGGTTCTATCAGCAGGAGCATGTCCACACCTAATCACCTTTTCTGTTTTCTCTGTGCCAAACCACCCCCAGCCCCCCAGGCGTTTGCCATGTCCACAAAGCCTCTATTCATCCCAGATTCAGAAAGAATATCTAAGCAGTGTTGACTCTAGAAAGATGCTGTCTTGTAGCCTCAGACCTCATTGTTTGAAGACGCATTGTTTTTTAACGTTAATGCACGTTTAAACAGCGCCGAAGATGATGCGATTGTCTTGCTTGACGTGTAAGTAAATCCATTTTCCTGATTTGACATGTCATTGTTTGCATGTAATAACAGCCCCAAAAGGACGGCAAACATTTCCGAACAGAATTCTCTGGCGGTGCTGCGTTCACGGAGACCAAAGCGCGAATGTCAGCACGCTTTTGTTTAAACAAAACCACGTCGGGACACCCAATACAATTTCACAGCACGATGTCCCAACGGAGTATTTGTTAATGTCTGAAGGCCTGCCGGGAAGCTGAAATGTCTGTAATGCTCTCGAGGTGTTAAAAATGAAGAGCTCAGTCTCTGCAGAATTTTTCCGAACAACAGACTACGAGCTGATTGTGCGTTTCATTTCGAGTGAGGTGATGAGTTTGAGGTGACCTTTCTGTTCATCATTCTCTCGGCTGAAGAATGGTCCTCTTGGAAATTGCGAACATAATGGATGAATGGCTACTTGTGGCAGACAGGTAGAAGGCGCCTTTTCACAAACAGAGTACAATCGTGGCCTGAAGCTAAAAATATTGTTTATTTTCTTTTTTTAACAAATGTGCAGTGCATAAACTTCAGAAAATGGTGAATGTCAACCTCAGGGGATCAAGCTACATTTTGTATGAGCTGTTGTAATGGAGTCGCTGTTTGCAAGTTTTATTTTAAATAAATAAAATGAAACTCCACTTGGTAGAGGTTTGCTATTGTTTATATTGTGATTTGTTTTATAATTTGATTTGATTTTGTTTTATTTATGTTAATTGTTGGTATGTAGTTATTGCCTAAAAAAAACGAAAAAAATAAAATATAGAAAAATGAATAGAAAAAAATAGAAAAAATGTTTATGATTTTTTTTTAGTATGTCTTTCCAAAATGCCCTAAACCGGGTTAAAGTAATTGTTGTTTGTAATTTTGAGAATTTTTTGTAATGGCAATAACAGGGTTGTGTGTAAAATGTGGAACGAACTAAATATATTTTTGGAAATTACTTATTAATTACTTTTATTAGAAAAAATTGTTTATTTTAATATTTTAATATTTATTTTTGAGTCTTAAACCTTTCCATCAGTATATAGTATGTCATGATTCAACTATGAGTTTTCCACTTGGTTAACTGTTAAATAACCATTTAAAATGTTATTTCAAAAACAGATTATTATAACCAATGCCGTTTACTTCATCAGTCATTTCCATGTGATTGATCACTAATGATACCTCTTTCCATCTTAGCGTTACGGGACAACCGGATTGAACTGGTTCGAGCCTCTTGGAGGGAGCTGACCATCAGCATCAGCGACGTCACGCTATCAGATGAAGGACAGTACACATGCTCGCTCTTTACCATGCCTGTCAAAACTTCCAAGGCCTTCCTCACAGTGCTGGGTAAGACCAACTGTACCATCAGTCTGTGTCATCTTCATCAATCTGCATATGTAAGGTCAACACACTCTTCACTGATCTGGGGTCAGTCTGTTCTTTTACGGATTCTTGTTTTTTAATTGCACTTTGGTGGTGCAGGGACTGATGTACACAGTATAAGGGACACAGTATGAGTAAAAATATTAAATGAAGGATATATTAAAGGAATATTTGAGGTCCAAAACACATTAAGCTTTATGAAAAAACATCTGTAAACAGCATTTGTGTAAAGTGCGGCTCATTTCTTAAAAATTAAAATTGATCTCTCAATCAGTTTTTCATTGTAATCCTGTTTCTCCGGGCCATAATTCAGGTGTCCCAGCAAAACCAGAAATCACAGGCCTATCGAGACCAGCAGCTGAAGGAGAGGACGTCACGCTGACATGCACCACATCTGGCAGCAAGCCTGCAGCTGACATCCGATGGTTCAGAAACGACAAGGAGGTGCAAGGTAAACAAATCCCCCCGGATCGCCCCGAGCTGATCGCGCGTGATGCACAGAAGCATGTTTGTGTCAGTATTCAAATGGTACATGGGAATGTGCTTAATGTGCTTCTTTATAGCAGCACCACAGTGTCACGTGTGCAGATTTATAAAACCGTACGTGGAGCACTTTAATGTTCACGATTAAAAACTCATTTGCTTCCCGTTTATGATCGTGAAACTTTGTCTCGGCAATGGACATTTTTTTTAATTGAAAAATTCTCTATTCTAAATCTAATCATGACAAACTATATATTGACTATATAAAGACTCAAGAATAGTATTTGACAAATTTTCATAACAATAAACATTACATTAATAAAAAAATTATGTTATTTATAACCATACATAAAATTAAAAAAATAATAATAAAAAATATTAATGTGTATGCTCAATATGTGCAGTGACAGTTAAATCAGTCTATAGTATGACACTGTAAAAATAAATGTTCACTTCATCCAAACCTTAACCAACATATAACCACAAAGATATTGAAATATGATTCAGCTGTCTCCGAAGACTGAGGTCTGCAAGTGTCAGACAGAGGTCTCACACGTCTGATGATTCGCTGGTAGCGATTGATGGTTAGACGCGTGTTCACGCAACCCATACTTAAAGGCGGGTGACGCGCCTGAACGTAGCATCAGTCAGGCCGCCTGTCACTCACTCCCATTCAAAAGAGATCTCAGTCTGTGATCTGTTCTCATGAGGAGAATCGGCTTTTCTTCTCGGGTCCAGTGCACAGACCCAAACAGAATATGTAACACAGAGAGATGCTGCTCACTTTAGAAGAGTCAGAGAGATACGAATCCTCCCAGATCGGGTCTCGTTGATGGATTTGTGCTCGAGTTTCAGAAGTTCTGTCGGCAGTCCAAGATCTCAGACAAGCTTATTTAGCGAGGGACATAGCCAGCGCAATTTACTTTATCTAAAACTTACACACAGTATTTTCCTCTGGGCCAATCTTTAATTTGCTTATCGTGCTGTTTTGGTGAATCTGGTCTCTATGGTAGACTCTGGCTTTGGTGTTGTGCCAGACTTTGATGTTGTCTGAAGAATGTGATTTAAAGAAGCACCACTCGCATTTCCTGCAGAAAATTTAATGTGATTTTGGTGTATAATTTCTAGTCTTCTCAAGGCATGCAAATAGCACATGGGCAGTTTCAGCGTTATGGACGTGACATTTTCAGTCCAGACATAAAAAAGTATTAATCACATTTGAGTTAACATACTTTGTAGGATTTCTGTGAATTAAAATGCACAAACCAGAAGCAATAATACCCAACAAATGGAGAAGAGATGACTCTTTAAAGAACATAAAATAGTTCATTTACAGTATGATGAATATGGACTATTATGAATGTCACAATTCTAAAAAGCAATTTACCGTTTGTCTCACATGATTATTTAAACCAACAAATATTGACATCTGAGCTATCATTATGGCGAAAACCTTTAGTAAAAACATTTTTTCATGGTAAGGTTGACATTTGCATGGAATTGCCCAACTGTATTTAAATTGGCAGATATTCTGCCTACAATGAATTAATCCCATATATGCATGTCTGCTAAGAAAAGCGTGTGATTGGTTTAGATACGGTGGCCGAGAAGTAAAAAACAAAACAACAAATCGCAAAACAAAAACAATCCAAAAACAAAATAACAAATCCAAAAGAAAAAAATGATCAATATCAAAACAACAAACCATAAAACACAACAACAATTCCAGAAACAAAATACCAGGTCAGAAAACACTACGCCAAGTCAAAAACAAAATATAAGTTAGAAAACACAACAACAAATCACACAAAAAAAGGTGTAGGTACATTGGAATGGTTACTGCTGATTGGACAAAACTCGTGTCAATCAAGATATCCAGACATAAAAAGGAAATCATTTGTATTCTGTCTGCAGTTTTTGTTTGGTAGTTGGTCTGTATACACAGATCCCTGTGTGCTGTTCTTTAACAAAAGTGTTGTTGTGTTTCTGTATTATTGAGTCATGTACACTGGTAGAGCGTGATGCTAGCAACATCAATACTATGGGTTCTATTCCCATGATAAACACAGACTTGATATAAAAGAAAGTTTCTTTGGATAATGCTTTTGATAATTGCCAAATGCATGAATTTGTGTGTTATTCATATCACATGCCTTGTTGTGCTAAACCTTTTTGGTTCCCTAAAGAACCTTTTTTCCACTACAAAGAACCTTTTGCCATACAGAAAGGTTTTTCAGATGTTGAAGGTTCTTTATGCAACCATTCAGGCAAAAATTGTTATTCTATTACATCATAAAGCACCTTTATTTTTAAGAGTCTATAGTGTTTCTATAAAGAAATATAAAAGATTTTCCTTCAAAGATATCTGGTGCTTCTACCTTAAAAATGGGCATTTTGCGATGTTTCCTTACAGTTCAGCCCATCTTCAAAAGAGGTGATCAATCTTCCGGAAGCGTCGGATGATAGCGTGCATGCAAAAGAGCGCATCAGCGCTGCAGGCTATGCAAAGAAAGTGTTTGATTGACACTAGTGTCTATATTTCTGGAAAGGATCAGGCCACGCAGAGAGAGAGAGAGAGAGAACCGTACTTTCAGACGCCTGAGCGCTCATCGTGTCTAGCTTTCTGGACAGATATCACGCTGCACCATATTCCACAGCAATTAGCATTCACACTTTTTTTAAATTAATCACCAGATGTTGTATATGAAATTACATACCAGGCTTTCCTCATATTGAGCACCAGCAGGGGATTGGATTCATGCAGAAACTCATAAATCTTACACGTTTTTAATAAGAGCGTGTTATTTATTAGATCCTCTAACAAAAGTGTACTAGAAAGTTACCATGGGTGTTTTAGGCAAGGTACAATGATAAAATCAGGTTTTTAAACTTGTACCTTGGGGTAACATGTAAATACCATGCATAATATAATCTTTTAGTATTATGATATATGTAAAAATACAAAGGTATGATCTTCGTCAGTATTAACTTTTTGTACAGTATTTACTTGCACAGTATTTTTTTTTTTTAAAGGTGACATGTCATAAAAATCTGACTTTTTAAGTGCTATAATCAGGTCTCATGCATCTACTAACCCAGAAAATTCAAAATATGACAACCCAGCAAGTCTTTTTCCGCGAGAAGAAACAAGAACTGGAGATTGCATGCTCTTGGTGATGCCTCTTAATCTGAACATTTCGACCCTGCCATAGTAGGGAAATAAAACGAGAACGTCCCCTAGCCATAGTAGGGTATTGTTTCAACATACGCTTCAAGCTAATAACCAGTCAGAATAGACTCGGCCAGTTTGCAGAACACAGGAGATTGGGGCTGCAATAATGTAAAATATGAGAAAAATAATTTCAGCAATAAAACACAAAAACCTATTCTAGTACACCTTAATAACAATATAAGGGCTTTGTAAAAGTACATAATATGACCCATTTAAAGAAAATGACAAATAAGGTATACAGTAAAATTTGTAATTGTTATGTAAACGTAAAATGACTTGGCATACTTATCTTTACAGGGGTAGAAGTCAAAAAATCATATCCAACAGAACAACTTATAAATCATTATTATAAACGTACCATTGTGAATCAGGGTAAGTTAAGAAGACCCTTTTGAACCCTTGTTTTTATGTACTTGCTCAATAACTAATTTTGGTTTTGTAAACCCAAAAACTTTACAGATTGCAGCTTTAAAAACAATCTTGGTTTTGCTGTCAAAAACATATATTATTCCAAAAAATAGTCTTATACTTTTTTATCAAAAAGTAATAACTTGTACTGCCTCTGAAACGACTTTCAGTTTTGGCTGACATCATTCTGTTTCATTTATAAATGCATGACATTGCGGCAATAAAATGGGTTTTGAGAGCCAGAATTTGACTCTTGTTTGTTTGATAGCCAATCAATGGACCCACTATAAACCAACCAATCAAAGAGCACAATCTACCTTCTGCTAGATAAAATACATTAGAGCCAGAGAAGAACACATAAAATCAATGTTTTGAGTGGAAAACTAGGTGTTGGGTTGATTTGGATGACAAAAGCCAAGGACAGCAAATATAATGTGTGTGCATGATAGTGCTGACAGATAATTCTTCACTTTATCTCATCAGGTCATGCATGTGTAAGTTTAGTACGGTGCTTTGCAGGAGAAATCCTTCAGAGTGTCATTCTCACTTGGCTGTTTATTGTTGTATTGATCCAAGGCTTTCACAACACACAGACGTGGCTTTACATGGGATTGTTTCTGCTTGCAGATTCTCTTTTACTGCGTTGCTGTCCTCTGACAGACATTATAAGGATTCTCATAAGAATACTTCACAAGTTCGCAATAATGTTTTGTCCTTTTTGTCGTCAGCAGCTTTGCTTTGGAAATGTTTTGGGGTGTATTGAGTTATTTCTATGGGTGAAATGTTGATTTGTGTAACTGCAGGTTACCTTTGCTTTAATCAGGGTCATGCACCATTCAGAGCCGATATGAAGATGCCTTTTAAATTAATTTCTGTTTCAGGGTATTAGTAATTTTATCACAAAAAACATGTCACTAAATAATAAGCTCCTCCTACTGATACAAAATATTATTATTATTATATATTATTAAATATTATTATTATAAATAAATGTTAGCCACACCCACTCATTAGCATATTACCGTAGACAGGGCATATAAAAATCTGTTGATATTTTATTCGTTCACAAAAGCTGCTGATGCTGTAGGTGTAGCTTTGAATAATGCATTTCTTCAGTATGCATAACCCACAAACATCAGACATGGACATTTAATGTAAACTGCACAGTTATGAAATTCTTATCTAATGCATGCATGTGTATTTATTTATGTCTGATGGGTTTCCTGTGACTCTTCTGGGGCAGGTAAGAAGGAGGTCAATGCGACGGGCAGATCATTCACGGTCAGAAGTTCTGTTCATCTCAAGGTGGACAGGAAGGATGATGGAGCCGCCTACACCTGTGTGGTGGACCACATCGCTCTGGGCTCCATGCCTTATCAGGTCACAGAGGTGCTGGAGGTTCACTGTAAGTTATGGTTTTAGATGCGTTTCTCTGCAGGATGTGAATTATCTAAGTCTTAAGTGACTTCAACCTAAAGGTTGGAGGGTGTTAAAGTGCTTTTTTATACTGTAAATACAGTATATACATTTCAGTATCCACAAAAGTTGGTCAGAGACCTTAGGTAACCATGGCAACAGTACAGCGCTCAAGCTTTTTGTTAGTATCAGTATGGCAAATATTGCCATTAATTGTAAAAAGCTGTATATTTATTATAGCATTACTATATACTACATTAACTAAACTACATTTGCATATATCCTGTTTTGAAAATAAAAGTAATGTTTTGACAATTGTTCAGGTAATAGATTGCCAAGCATTTTTTCATCACATTACTGTGTGGCGTTACAAAGTCCACTGTTGAATGTCACATTGTATTGTCTATAAAGATTCTCTGGTACTCAGTTTATTGTAAAATGATTAGTAGAGTTATAGCCCAACACATTCATCTGACCAGAATATCTTTACTAGACGTCACATTATATTGTGCAATAGTTTTTCAACCAAGTGAAGCAAGGCAATCGCCATATGTCCTGTCTGGGTCCTTTAACGTACAGTTTTATAACTATATTTGCTATTTAGGTGTACAAAATAAGGAGTTTTTAGTTTTTACTAGTTTGTACTTTGTGTCCAATTACAGTTCACTGTATAAAGGGGTCTTGTTAAAAAAAATGTTTTTTGAAGTGAATTAAGCTTAAAACAAGCAAAAATAACTGCCAATGGCATAAGAAAAATGAACTTGAATTACATATTTAATAAACAGCTAAAATTTAATCCAAGTTTATTTTTTACCCCATTGGCAGGTATTTGTGCTTGTTTTACTGTAAGCTAAATTCATGTAATTAGTTTATTTATCAAATGAAAATGTATCCTGATTCAAGAATGTTTAGATATTTGTACTGCAAAACAACACAAAACTACAGTGCAGTGTATGTTGAATAAGATCATTTACTGGATACGTTTTTATTTTGAGTTTTATTTAAATTGACAAAAATCTGATTCTGGACCAATAAGATTGCAAAACTGAAACCAATTGACCAAAAATTTCTCTTATCTAGGTAGTTAAACTAACAGTGATTAAATCACTGAAGTTTACCAATTCACTGCACTGTTAGATGCTGGTAACGCTCTTAATTGACTGCAGGATCCTGCTGTAATTATGTAAACTGGGTCGTCCGCATTGCTACTGGTAATCACCACATCGTGTCACATGCACGACTACTCAACTTCGTCGCCTCAGATCGCCTACCCTCATTGAAAAGAAATGATTTATGGTCGCCGTCAAATTGCCGTCAGTGTGAATTCCCCTGAAGAGGTAGAATTTATCCCATGTGGCTTTATCATGCCTGGCCTGGTTTGGACAAAGTGTGCTAAATTAGTATTCAACAAAATTGCGATCATACCTATGTGCAATAGTGAAATCTGTTTCCATCTTTTGTTGGCTTTTCATTTCCGTTCCTTTCTTTTCCAGATGCTCCTCAGGTAGAGATCGTGCACTCAGTAATAGTACCACAGGAAGGACAGTACTTCAAACTGGAGTGTGTATCCAAGGGCAACCCACTGTGAGTCCAGCTCTCGTTTACCTGCGTGAATGTTGTTTGAATGTTCATCTAACGATGTTGAACTTGCAGAATCGTCACGTCTCAAGGGGGACCTTATCTGCATACCCAGAACAAAAAGGCAATAATACTAAATCAGATTTTGATATTTGGGAGAGATTTTGTGAGTCATAGAATCGTTTAGAGATGGTTGTAAGTCTTTTTACGTGACCTTTTAAAGGTAGAGGACAAAACTGTAAAAAGTTCTCTCAGTAGCAAAGATAATAATTTGAGAGACGAATCTTATCTGCCACCAGCTTCTTGAACATAACCTACTGTGAGACCCAAACAAATTAAAGGACTAATTTAAAGAGACGGTTCAGCCTGATATAAAAAGTCTGTCATTATTTACTCACCCAAATGCATAAGACTTTTTCTAGAATAAGATCTGAGAGCTACATGGAAAATGAGGATGATGCTTTTATGACACCTGTGCAGACATTAAATAAACTTGGACTGAAGCGACTTAGAAAAAAAGAGATTTTTAGTGCCATTTGAGCTTAAGAATAAAAAGTTATGGCAAAGTAAATGTCAGCTTAAACTGTTGGTCAGAAAAAGAGACTTTTTGACAGATTTGAAAATAACTCCACATTTCACTGTTAATAAATATCAGAAGGGATTGGCACTTGGTTACCAAAATTTACATCGTTAACCAAAATGCTGTTGTTTTCAGGCCAGAGCCGGTGTTTTGGAGCAAAGATGGCGGAGAGCTTCCCGATGTTGAGCGAATGATCGTGGAGGGCAGAGATTTAATCATCACGACGCTGAACAAAACAGACAACGGCACGTATCGCTGTGAGGCCAGTAACCACCTCGGCACTAACAGCGATGAATTTACCCTGTATGTGTACGGTAAGTGCGTGTGGTTGAGCGCTAACCTCTGGAGGAAAATAAATCCATAACTTTCTCTTGTATTCTCATAAGTTCTCATTCCTTGTTTTATTTGGTCAAAGTTTATGTTGCTATCCATCATAATCAGTATCAAAACACACACGGGTGCATAAACTCCTGCCCTAGTTTACAAGATGCAGAAGAAACTGCTGGTGACTGCAGTATTTGCCACCAAAGTGAGACGGAGCCAGAAATGATAAGTTGGTTCTGCGAAACATGATAAGTGTAGCAAGAGAACAACACACAATTAAGGGTACGCTGCTAATGCAGATAACATTTGTCAAGCTAAAATTGGAAGGAAGATACAGAGCACTAGGCACAGAGACGGATTTGTAGTGTAGCTTTTAATATGGACTGCTTTTAATATGATTTTTGAATGGCTAACTTAATATTCTAACCAGCAAAAGCCTGTCCACGAAGTTAAACAAATGAGAATGTGCAAGTAAAAGACAGGTAGAGAGAGAGAGAGAGAGAGAGAGAGAGAGGCTCATTCACATGACTCATTAGCTCTGCTTCTAATTCATCTAGATGTCTGACTTCACCCGAGTGATATTTATTAAGCCCTTCCTCTCAGGATGAGTTGTCCGACCCAGCTCTCGGATGAACCTAATTTGCTAATGGTACGACTGCCAAGTGGCAATAAATGTCAGTTGAAATCACACAGCCTCTACTTATCACCATTTACCGATTTAATTTCCATTTATTAATGTGTCTGCTGGTAGTTCCAATTTTCTGCCGACAGAAAGAAATAGGAATGTTTGGTCTTTAGTAAAGATGATAAATATTGATGTCGGATGGGAACTTCTAGGAGTAAGAAGGATGTGAAATTGAGCTGTGCTGTTCATCACATTTATTTTGTTTAGTGGTTTATCCCTATTCATTTGGAATTGTAATGGATTTTACAACTTTGGTTCTGGTTCAGATTTCTTCGAATGATTGCATTATTTATAATAACTAGTTATTATGGTTATTTTATTAATATAACGAATAATTGGTCCAAATTGTATACTAAACAAAAACATCATCACTGAAAAATCTTTGCTGCCTTAAATGTTTAAGCCCTGTCAACTTGGTTTTACAAGTCAGTTCAACTCATTTAAGATAAACAATTTTAACTTTTCATTTTTTGAGTTGAAATGACTTGAAATGAGTTGAAATAATGTAAAAACGGGTAACATTTGGTAACATTAACAATATTAACACTATATACTAACAGAACTATTATTTCAATTCAAGTTTAATGTATTACTACAAAATTCTTTATTACTATTTTTGACTAATTTGCTTGAACAAAGAGAGAAATTTGTTGATAGTTGGACCTGCGGCTCCAAAAATCATTCCCAATTTTCTCCCCACTATCTTTGACCCTGTCCATATAAGCGAACCAGTTGTTTTGCTGGATGATAAAATCTTTATATATTGTAGATGTGGTTGGAGACCTGTGACATATATTCTGCAGGTGTAATGTATAGGTTTTATGAAGACAGACTCCCTCTGGCTATCCTGAACCGAACATTCCTCATCTGGCTTGTTAAATGAGCATCAGCAGTTAGCATGTCTCATGGGTTTAATCCAGCCCGATAGTTGCTCGAAACTGTAAAATATTTATCACTCGCTTCCCATAATCAGCATGCGTTCGCTACCGACCCTCTCTCAATTAAAACAGTGTGAACGGAGGAAAAAAAGTCTTTCGTTTACTTGCTGTGGATACCACACAAACATCCATAAAATGTATGTCTTCGCTGCCGACTTTCCGCGGGAGATGAAAAGCTCCGCCAGTCACTTGTGAGGCAGTTTGACCCTAAACTAAATCTCTAAACTGCTGAGTTGCATTTATGTTTCTTTTAACTTTTTCCTCCTCTTCTTAGGTCTTTTTTAAAGAGCTAATTATGTATGTGTAATCAGTTTAGCAGACATGTAAAAGAAAGGGCGCGTGAGAGCCGCTCCACGCAGACACTGATCAAAACAAGCCGCTTTTGAAGTTCAAGCTGAAGAAATGAGCTAACATTCATGTTTCTGATGTAAAAGATAAGCATTAAGCGTTAGGGAATTAGAAGAGTTGACCAATGAGAAAAACAGAAAAAATGGATTTGCATAAAGTTGTTTTTTCTTAGTTGGGTAAGATGATCTGTAGAGCAAGAAACCAAATACTAAATGAGTATGTATATATATATATATATATATATATATATATATATATATATATTGCATTTTATATTACATTTTATTGTTTTATTATTGTTATATAATATTACATATATTATTGTATTATATTGCATTATTTTTGTAACAGTTATGCATAAATATAGATTACATATAGATATACATTTAAGCTTATATATGCAAAATCATTGCAAATATAATCACTGTCATCTAATATTATGCCTTATATTAATTGCTTGACATTAGCTGCATGTGTAGTTTACTTTACGAGTGTGCACTTAAGTCTGAGTTGCTTTCACATTCTTGCAAATTGCACCACAGTTCTATTGTAACTGAACTCAGACCACCTTCAAAAGTTACCCCAGTGCGCTCCTGGCATCGCATCACAGTTTTCATGCAAACCGTTCCTTGTTTTGAACTAAACTGCCAGTGTGAAATCCCCCTTAGTGCACATCAGAAACAGGCCAGTAACATTCACACCGCATTTGAACATTTCTCCCCCCCTCTCTCTCTCTCTCTCTCTCTCTCTCTCTCTCTCTCTCTCTCTCTCTCTCTCTCTCTCTCTCTCTCTCTCTCTCTCTCTCTCTCTCTCTCTCTCTCTCTCTCTCTCTCTCTCTCTCTCTCTCTCTCTCTCTCTCTCTCTCTCTCTCTCTCTCTCTCTCTCTCTCTCTCTCTCTCTCTCTCTCTCTCTCTCCTCTCTCTCTCTCTCTCTCTCTCTCTCTCTCTCTCTCTCTCTCTCTCTGCTCTGTGTCGCCTGCCCCTTCACATCAGCACCACCTTTCCACATCAGCCATTTTTTCTTGGTCATACAAATTGGACTAAAAGGTTTTTGGTTCCAGCGTTCAGGGATAAAAGCTGCTGAAATTCAGCCTGTCAGCCTGTCAAAGAGGTGAGAGATAAAAGGTATTTCTAATCAGACGTTTTGCTCTGTTTCAGTAAACCTTCCCATGTGGACAAACACGCACACAAGCGTGACGTTCAGAATCACTCTGTGGTCATTCGGTCGTCACTAAGACGTTGTCCCAGTTTGTACTGCCGGCTTTCTCCATTTGTGAAAGTAACTCCTAAAATGGCTTTAATGCAGTAATAACTTCAACAGGATCATTTGCATGATAAGTACGATCATTACAGAGCAGCGCTCCTTCAAATTTATGTTTTACAAAATGTGTTTTTACACGTTTGTACATTATTGTTGTACTTAAAACCATCATGTTGTCTCAGTCATCATGTGCTTCACAACTGCAGGTTAATGCGGTCGGTTAGTTTCCTCATTAATGGTTTGGAGTTGTGTGGCCACTGTGATGTCCTCACCCTTGTTTTTTCCTTACTGCCCTTTTCTGTCTGCGTCCATGGCAACAGCTAAAGATTTCCCAGGTACAACCACAGGTAAATATATCTTTGCCGTAGCGCTGACATCATCATGGCGAGACAGGGCGCCGCGGTGTCGCTTGCGGGAGCGGCGGCTCGGGTTAACCTCCTCCATAGCATGAGCTGGGAGCCATTGCCTTGCATGGGAGCACTGCTGATCTCTGTGAAATGTGATGGTGCTCCATAGTGCTGTCATTCACCCCTGAACTGCTTGAAACTTTCGGCTCGCTCGGTGCAGTTAGGGAAAGGAATGAATGGGCTAGAGACAGATAAGGCTGTCAGCTCTTAAAAGTGTAGATAAAACGCATGTGCCAAGTTTTTAGAAAGTGGTTCTGTACATTTTTGAAAACAAAAGACATGA